>NMXI01000110.1:0-53426 GCA_002851675.1 Verticillium nubilum
GATATTCCTTGGTTGCGTTCCTTGTAAACGGCGTTGAAGGGTAGCCCTCGGAATTCCCCACTGTATGGAAGCCTTCCGGATAGATTCGCCGTTTGTAATAGCCTCGAGGGCCTGGTTGACTTCATCTTCTGTATATCGAGGCATTGGTAACTGAAGTAATGATATCCTGAATTTGGAAGGAATTGGTGCAGAATTAGTAAAGATACGTTAGGTTGTAGAAGGGTGGTTGGGGTGGCGGTGAGGGATTTTGGGGTGGCCCACATGGGGGGGTGGCCCGTAAGTGGGTGAGCAACGTTATTCGAAGAAGCGAGCCGCTAGTTAAGTTGAGCAAAGTTACCCCGCCTTCAGGACCATTGCACCCTTGGCCATATCACGTGACAACGCGAGAAGGCTCGGCGCGATCTTGAATGAAGCTTCATCGAAGCTTCATTAGAGCGATCCAAGATCATCATACCGTCTTCGACACTCCCTCCCGTATCTCCTCACTCAACAAGTCGACCCGTTTGCCTTTCCCATCCTCCACTCCCTCAGACTCTGAACCGAGTACGGAGAATCCTTCAACCTCGGCCCGTGCCGCTGCCTCGCTCGCTAACCGCATCTCGAGGTCCGGGTTTTTCTTCTTCCAACGCTTCATGTACCACGTCCCGAACATCAGGATACCCCACATTGTGAATTCAAACACCGTCGCCGCCGGGTATCCATTCGGGAAACGCGGCGCCTCCACCGTCGGGAATGTGAACAACGGGATCCAGATCTGATTACAGAAGCCCAGTGTCATCATCGACGAGATGATCAGTCCACGCTCGCCATAATTCTCCTTGAGCGTGAAGTTTACCCATGAGTACTGCCTGGTCAGCTTAGTCCGTCAGCGCCACTTAAGGGGTGAAAGCTCACCAGAATGGGGGATGCCATCCCAGAAAAGCCGCCGAAATAGAAGGCGCAGAACTTGAGAATGTCAGGCACGTCCCAGATGGACAGCACGATGAGTGCAAAAAACACAAACGACTAGAAGCTCATCAGCAAAGTAACCCTCACTTCCGCACCAGCCGTCCTCGCTTACAGCTTGGAATGACCATAGTCCTCTGAGACTCAAGCATCCCGCGAGAGTTGTCCCAAGCCACGACGACAAGGCTCGCAACAGGTCTATGAACGTCGGCAGGATATTAACAAGCTCGATTGAGTAGCCCGCATCACGCAGCCACAGCGCCATGTATCCGGTCCAGTAATGTGCCTGGCACAACATGCTGCGAAGCGTCAGCCTGTATCCGAGCTTGTTCAGCGTACAGGGAAGAACTCACATGTAGCAGGGCACGCAAATCCACCACATCGGCCGTGAAAGCGTGTATTTAAACGTCTTCCATGTAATTCCCTCATTCTCCACGGTCGGAATCCGCTTCACGGCCAAGGCATGATCCTCCGCCGTGAAGAACCAACGTCTCGGTGAGCTCGGGAGCCCGGGCCAGAAGGCAAATCCGAGGAATGCTAGAGGAAGTGTAATGATGCCCTGGACGATGAAGAGCCAGCGCCAACCGGCCCGTCCATACACGCCATCGAGATTGCTGTAGGCCGCGGCTTGCAGGTAGCCTGAGAACATGGAGCCGAGGGAGTTGCCCATGAACCAGACGCCGGCGCGCTTGAAGAGTTCCTCGTTTTTGAACCAACTGCCAACTACTGGGCGTTAGCGGGGCTACAGTCGGAAAAATCAGATGGGCCTACGAATAAGATGAGTGCCACCAAATGAGGAAGCCTCGAGGAACCCGGTAATGGCGCGAAAGATGTAGAGATGCCAACTGTGTTTGATCTCGGACTGGCAAAAGGCGATGACGGCCCAAATGATCTGCAGGGATGGGAGAAGGAACGGGGCACTGTAGAGGGTAAGTTTCTGGGCGAGGCTTCCAATCCATGGCGATGAACATACATCTTGGCCTTAGTTTGAAGGGTCATCAGTGGGATTTGACCCAGTACATAGGCCGTATTGTCTCGGCCATGTCAGCTCCTCTGAGCGAAGTTGGACTATAACGGTGAAGCTCACAAGCAACCACATAGTAGTTCAGCTCATTGCCGAAGGCCCCCAGGTCTTCGCGCATGCCTGAAACGTATGCATTGGTGATATTTTGCTGTCCCAGGAACTAAGTGTGTGTTAGTCGGGGGACACCTTTCGAACCTGAATAGCGAACCGACCCGGCAAAAGACTGGTGTCACGTTAGCATTTGGAAGCAGAATACTGCCAAATCCTTCACCACTTACAACTGAGACAGCCAAAAACTAGAATGGAAAGATCGAGCTTCCGAAGTAGCTTTCGTTCCTCTAAGGGGTAGTGGGATGCTATCTCGGTTAGCATCTGATACGACGAGCAGGGGCTGCGACGATGAACTTACGGTACCAGTCGAAGACGGACCAAATTACACCACCCACTTTATTGCCCTTGATAGAGGACTTTACGCTTCCCATGATGAGCCGAAGATCGCGCAACTGAAAGCAAGATGAACTTGCGTTATTCGAAGTGACCCGGTCCAGTCTCTCTCGGGGTGTATTCGATTTTATACTATCCCACCATATCGGGCTGCAGATAAGCCGAGATCTTCTCCGCTAAAAGTCCTTGCGGCTAGGAGACCGACTCCCGGTTGCTCGCAATCGTACAGAATATGGCGAAATGCCTCGCCGCCCAGACCGAAGGATCATCAAACGTGCAACCCTTCTCCATTTCAGGGAACCAACAAGCCAAGGCCTGCGGGTGCAAGCTCCCGGCACCACATGGCCGAACCCGGAGCTGCAACGGGGTGGCGTCCTCTGCAACACTGACATGCGGTGCAACGGCAGCTTTCGTGCCGGGGCGGCACAGGCCCGGGGTCTAGATGTGGTGGCTGCGGAGCGGAGGGGCGGGGCCGATGTGTTGCACCATCCGATATCAGATGACGAATGCGGGGATGGATGGTGATGTATCCAAACACATCGACGGAAGGAGGGCGCATCACGGAGAAACTCTGGAGATAAGAGATCACGACATCGTGTTGCTGCTGCATCGGCGAGGATCCGGCGGTCATGGTGTGGGTGGCTTACACCTGTCGATGCACTTGAGGATGAGGTCGGGCGGCTGCCGATGTCCGGTTCGGAGGGGAGAGCCGCGATTGATAATCAGCATTCTTTTGATAAAGATAGGACAAAGGGAGCCGAGTTCTGGGCATCGCAATGTAGTTTGTTCGTCATTTGTTGAGTTGAAGCTGTTATTGTGATCGAGACGCTCAATCCTTCAAAATGTCGTCCGCCGTCCCTCAGCTGTACGAATACACCCACGTCCCCGAGACGCAGGAAGACCTTGACTGGGCAGACCGTATGTTCCTCCATGAATCGACCAGACAAGCAACAAATTACTGACAAAGTCACTCATACAGTCGCGACGATCGACCTCTCAAAATATGGCACGCCCGAAGGCAACTCGGAACTGGTGAAGACACTCCTCGAGGCGATCCGGATCAAGGGTTTCTTCTACGTCACCAACTTTGGCATCCCTCAAGAAGCTGTCGACAGGCAATTCGCCCTAGGACAGCGCTTCTACGAGCTCCCTTTGGAAGAGAAGCTCAAGTACGAGCCGGACCTGGACTCGGGTGACTATAACGGATACCGACCCGCGGGAAGGCGGCTGTTGAGCGGCGGCATCTACGACAAGACTGAAGTCTGGAACATGGCGAGTACGTATTTTGCCAGACCAAGAGGTCGGAAGGTCGGAAGGAAGAATAGGAGATACTGATAGATGGCAGCGAAATCCGGCCACATCACGCAGCCAGTGCCCAAGCTCCTCGAAGAACGCCTTGACGAGATCGATGCGTTCGCGAAAGACCTCCACGACAAGGTCCTCGACCCGCTGAACCACCTCATCGCACTCGCGCTCGAGCTCCCGGAAGATTTCTTCACCAAAGTGCACAAGTGGGAGACGCATGACGAATCGCACCTGCGGTACATGAAATACTCCAAGTTTTCGCAGTCGGAGATCGACCAGCTCGGCGACGGGCTCTGGTCGCGGGGCCACACGGACCTGGGTACCATCACACTGCTGTTCCGGCAGCCTGTGGCAGCGCTGCAGATCCGGGACCACGAGTCCGGGCAGTGGAAGTGGGCGAAGCCGCTGGACGGCAGTTTGACGGTCAACACATGTGATGCGCTGAGCTTTCTCACTGGAGGGTACATCAAGTCGACGGTCCACCGGGTAAGTGATTTGACCAAGAAGAGGACCCCATGTATGGTTGATAGTATGTTCTAGGTCTCTGTGCCACCCGAGGACCAGCGTCAGGTCGACCGCCTCGGGTTGCTGTATTTTGCGCGACCGCAGAATGATCTCGTGCTTAAGACAGTCGATTCGCCCGTACTCAAGCGTGAGGGGTTCACAAAGAACGAGTTTGAAGCAGGTGGACACCCCGTGCCAACGATGGGTGAGTTCACGAAGCTGAAGCAGACGTGGCAGCAGAAGAAGGGGACAAGCTACGAGAACTCGGAAGGTCAGCAGATTCTACCGGGCTTCACAGGACAATACTTCGCATAGGGAAAGACATAGAATGATGTCGACGGCGGGTTTTGAACGCCTTGGTCTCTGGGTATGCGTCGCGAGTAATGAACCTGTTGGGTGATTATCGAATAAATGATCGAGGCGATGAAGTTGGGTAAATCGAGATCGCTGGGCGGGTCACACGGGCAGGATGATGAGCCCCTGTAAATCCGGTGGATTAGCGCATTTCTAGCGGTCACGCCAAGCCCTGTCAGGCTGACCAACAGGCAGGCGGCAAGGCAGGTTGCTGTGCTGTATTTCCACAGCTCACTCAGCCCGGGGGTTTTGCTCCGGCGCCTGTGGAACCCAACGACACCCATCAGCGACTGCCATCGCCTTGCCCCTCGGACGGCCCCTCGACGACCCGCACATGACGTTACAACTCCACGCGCATCTGCACAAGTTCACGATGCTGTAAAAGTCTCTTGGCTTCTAGAGAATTGGAGAACGATCAGTCGGTGACGTCATATTTGCAAAACATGTCAGTCAATGCTTTTAAGAGCAGGCTTCGGCTTCTCTCCGAGCTGTTCCGGTTGAATGACCCCTCTTCTTATACAGGAATAACAAGATACTCTTCTGTCAAACCTCAAACAACAAATAGCGAATCTTACCGCCAGCTTTGAGACACTACGAAAACCCCCCATTCAATATGCCTCGTCAAGGAGAAGGCCACGTTGCCGACAACGCGGTCGGGAACGGCCAGAACATCATCCATGGCGCTGGCGAAGTCAAGGTACCCACCTTTCAGCAGCGTGAGGATGAAACCTGAACTGACAATCACAGGACTCCCATGTTGCCCGCGCCGATAAGACTGCCCCAATGCCCGAGCACGAGAAGGGTGCTGCTATCCCAGGCATGAACGCCAGCGGTGGTGAGAGCCAAGGTCTTGCCAAGGGAGACAATGTTGGCCAGGGTGGCCGTTCTTCCTGATCTTGTACTGCAACTTTTGTATCAATAATGACCGGGAGCCATGTTCTTTCTCTGTGGCATGAATGGAAGTAGCGATTGAAATCATATAACACTTGATCTTTCCAAATGACAACACTCTTACTGTCGATCTGATTGACGACTTCCCACCAAAGGTAAAGACTTGGTGTGACATACGAAGTTCAACGGCGTGAACATGGCCATCTAATACCACCACTTTTCACGCAACCTAGTAAACCAACCTCGTTCCGTTGGACGTTCATGACGACTGGGGTAGGATCCGCTTCATCGTATTCTTTAGTCTTCAACCCCTTCTATGTCATGTCCCAACTCGACTCTTAGCATTGGCCTCCACGTCAAACATCACTAATCAGAGCAACAAACGCATGAAGCACCCACTCTAGTCCAGATTGTCTTCCGAGCACCCACTCTAGTCCAGATCGTCTTGTCTTCCGATCTGGACTAGAGTGGGTGCTTCATGCGTTTGTTGCTCTGATTAGTGATGTCTTCCGCAGCGGCCTTCCGCTTGTTCAATTCCATCGATGGCTGATTGCCGTGTGTATGATGTTCGATGCGATGACTAGAATCATCGAAGGGGTTTCTCTCGGCAACCGTTGTGCCTGATGATGGCCGAGTGTCGTATGTAGGAGTTTCGAGGCCCATAGATGTGGTAGAAGACTGATCGTCCGCCGGCATCTGTGAGCCCTCTGCGCCGTCAACATCGCTCTTCGATACCTGAAGTTCTTCAAACCAAGACTTGAGTTCGTGTATGGGTGGCCAGTCACTGCCACCTCCTATGTTTTCGCCATCTTCGATGTCTCGTATCTCCCTAGGTCTCGCCACGCTGGGGTTAAAATGCACGCGTCGGAGATGCGCTGCAGCGTTGTAGTAGGCCCCGTATTGCTTCCTCGCCAGACATTGTTTGCATCGATTGAGGGGAATCCAAGGCTGAATACGGGATGGAATGCCGAGCAGCGCGGGATCGCGACAGATGAACTTTAAGGAAGTGCCATAATGCTTGGACTGTTTGTGTCGTTTGAGCTCGTGTTCGCCTCGGAAGCCGCCAGGGTGATCGTTGCACAGGTCGCAAATGACCCTAGGGTGCTTTGGTCGAGTGTACGGAACACGAACCGAATCAGATTTTGGGGTGGTGTCGGGCGTCGGTAGCTTAGCAAATTTTGGAGAGGGTTCTGAATAGCCAGAGTCGCCACTCAAATCGCGTTCCAAGCCTGACAACCCTGGGTCGTAGCAGTCGATGATTGACGTCTTGTAGGGGCTCCAGAGTTCGCTGAGTCTCCTTCTTCCGGATGATTCTCCCCGGTTATAGGGGTAGTGACCAAGGTATGAGTCGTGCCTCGACATAGCTTGGTGTGATTCGGCGCAGATATCTACGGAACCGTATCCAGAATCTGTGTTGCTGTAGCTGAAGGGCAGCAGCGGTTCAGACTGACCCAAGGTTGAGGCTGGCAAGAATGGAGTGACTCTGGGAGTAAACGATGAATCATAAGGTGGGAATTGGTTCTCGCCTTGGTTCGGTCTCGTTCGTCGTTCGTTCGATTCTGGCTTCGTCAGGATCTGAGGTAATATGTTCGGCTTAGCGCTGCATTGCCGTATGTCTTCGTCATTTGCCAACGTCACACTTGAGAATCCAAGATTTGACTTGATCTCCTCTAATGTGTCAACCATCGGCACAACATAAGCCTCCCCAAAGATGTCGACCGCTGTCACGTGGCCATAGACCTCGCCCGTGCTTGGATTCAAAATCCAGGAGCCCGAGTCGCCTGGTACGAGATCTGGAAACCGCAATGTTAGCAAGTCATGTTTTTCCAGTAGAACCGTGGACGACTTACTGCCAGATTGGAGCTTGATGTCGAATGTGTCAACGATGTTTCCTCCTTTCAGAATGATAGAGCTTCTCTGTCCCGTCAAGATGCCGCGTTTGACGCCACTGACACCTGCCAGTACTTCAACATGAAGCTCAGCATTAGTGTCGAGTGGTTTGAGTGGCATTTTGAACGAGATTTTATGCCTCGCGTCAGTCTGAGATGGGTTACGGTTGAGGTCCATGAACACCCCTTGAAGAAGATGCCAGTCCCGTAAAGAGCCGTTCACGCTTGCTTCGCCGTGTGCTGACGACAGATGCGTGTAGTCTGGTATTGATGGCCACGATGGAGGTTGCCGAGAAGAAGCAGATTCTTGTGCGGTGCTCTCCGGAGATGTCTCGAATTGCAAATCCCGCTCAATCGAGAAGTCTTCATCGTCGTCGAAATCGTCGTCCTCATCATCATCTTCCCTGTCGTCGCTGTCGCACTCAAGCCGAGTTGTAGCCTCGGATGCAGCGAAAATATGGTCGCTCGTCATGCCAAGTACACGTGGTATCGAATGCTGGTCCTCAGAATACCGAGCTGCTATGAGGCCACCAAATGTGCTGATCCTAGGGTCGGAACTAGAATCAGGTCTGAAGAAAACGAGTGAACCACACAATGTTCGGCTGAAGTTAGTGCCCATCGAGTGTCGAACTTCACCGCGCAGGGCCACTGGTACTGTAGTTTCGACGTGCAGCTGGAAAATGGACTTGGTCTCTTCTTTGACGTGTCGCTGGGCCACGAACTTCTTCATACGTCTTGCCGCTCGCCCCTCGCAGTACAACACCAGGTAAAGCTTTGCGTCGGCTTCGGAGGTGCCAAGGTAGACGAGTTTGGTATGTACTTTAGGCATACAACCAGGTCGCACAGAAGACGAAGCAATGTTCCAAAGATCATTACCGAAGAGTACTTTCCAGTCGCGCGAGCGATGGATAGCGTGATCGGTAATGGGCTTGGACCACTGTTTGACTACCTTCCGGCGCCCCCAGCTTCCGACTTCGTGGATCGACTTTTGCTTGTGAGAGTCTGGTGAAGGGGATTGCGAGGCGTATGCCGAGTCAGGCAAAGCCTTGTCCTTCGCGACGTCCTTGGCTGGGATTCGAGCCAAAGTGTGTGGTTGGGAATGCTGGCCCGACGGGCCAGCCTGCATAGCCTGTCTGATCTGGTCGGCTTGGTGCTTGTTGAGTCCACCAACGCCGACCGCACTAGATGTGCATGGGTTTTCGATTGACATGTTCTCAGGTGAATTATTATTCGGACTTGTCGGCTGGCCTGAGGATTCCTGCAAATCTCGGTCAAAGAGAATTGATTCAGCAACCTCAGACATATCAACGTCTTCGTGGACTAGCATCGTCGTGGAAACGTGGAAGAAAAGTCCAAACGCCATCTACATGGTGGCAGTGGGGGTTCTCATGACCATTTTGTACCCGAACCAGACGAAGCATGTCAGACTTGGCAGGATTGTGGCGGCGGCAGTGTGCTTTATTTCGTCAGCTGTTACGTCGCACTGCATAATCAGGCTGCGCTGAGGCCGCCCATACAGGCCCAGATACATAGAGAGGATGGCGCAACTAAAGCTGCACGTTAAAAGGTGTGGCAGCCCTCAACGATCTGGTTTCACACATGGACCAGGTCGTTCCCAGCTCAGCCTTCTTGGAGCTCCCAACAAAGATGAGTATGACAACCGTCTGTCAAGAACTTTTCGACTGCGACTGCCAAGGCTGCGGAGCCAACAAGAAGTGCTCATCAGATGAGTGTCCCTGTTTACGTCCTCGGTTGAAAAGGTACTTGGACTATGGTCGAGCGGAGTTACGGGCGAATCGTGGGTCATCTCAAGTCGTTGGCCAAGCCAGCCTCGTACAGAAGGTCCTTCAGGACCTGAAAGACGAGCCTGACATTACCCGAAAAGAACTGAACACGAGACAAGACGGAAATGTCGACCTGGCGGTCAGAATTGGATTCATGACGGACTGCTCACCTTTGGACTATTCGGCCGATCGCTTGGAAAGAGGGATTTTCCGCACGCAGTGGAAGGATGAAGAAACATTCAGCAGCTTCATTCAATGGCTGTTTCCTTCTCAGTCTCACCCTGACTTGAGCTTTCCTGAGAAGACAGGTTACAGGGAATACAAGACCAATTTGAAGGCTACAAGGCTGATCAAAGCGCTTGGGATCAATATCAGGGCCACAGATGACATACGAGATCATCTCAGACTTGATGACAGAACGATGGTACTCGAGGTATTTCACCATGTCGGATACCTGAAAGAACAACTCTTGCGAACGAAAGACCTGAAAGATGAGGACCAGGTCCGGAGAGGATTACAGAGGCGGGTCAGACCTCTTCGCATCAAGAAGGGCAATACTGACATATCGAGCAGAGGGGCGATCCCACGGCAACTGGCACTGGAGATACTAGAATCCCTCCAAAGCATTCTGTTTCCTTTGTCGGATAAAAGGTCGAAGCAGTTGCTGCGGTCGTACGTTGACAGTGGGGCTTTTGACCCCGAGATTCTGAATTTTGAGATGGAAGCTTTCCGGAACAGCCATGAGATGAATTTGCCTTTTTTCTTTCTGACGGGACGACTACAAATACTAACTCGGGAACTCGAAAACCCACGGCCCCGAGGGTGGATTGAAAGACAGTTTGAGAGACGAAGCGGTGCCAGGTATGTCATGATGGCGACGATGATAGGAGTCTTGTTTGCAGTGTTCCTCGGATTTCTTTCACTAGGAGTGAGTCTTTTCCAGGCGTATATTGGCTGGCAAGCGTGGAAGCATCCCGTGGAGGCCGGATGAAGAAGGCTGCTATGGATCTGGGTTTCAAGCAAGTTACTGTTAATTCGAAGATTGCGTCTTATTCTCATCTAAATTCAATCAATCGCAATCGCTGATATCCAGTCCATACAAATCTTAAAGAGTGACGCTGATAACGGTTCCACCACACATCAACGATGCCCGCCACAAAGGAAAGAAGGCTCATACATGAGACAACAGCTCAGTTGCACGAGAGATCGCCGGTTCCTTGGTCGAAGGAACAACGAGTGGGATCGTACGTGTAAGAAAGCTAGCAGCGGTTAGCAACTTGTGTTGAAGTCTTTAAATGTAGGTAAGAGATCCTCACGTTGATATAGCCGCCTTCACTGTCGGTGAAGAACTGGTTGGGACTCTGGATGTACATACAATCGTAGCTGGTGAGTCCATGGTTAGCAAATTTGACATCTCAGGAGAGAGTTTCATTAACGAACTCTGTGTTGAGCAGTCCGAGCTCAAACTTGGCGGACCTCAGTCCATCAATCTTGGCGGGATCGGCCAGACGATATCCCTTGTTGTAGCAAGCAGCCGCAGGGAACTTGGCATAATCAGGGTTACGATCCCACATCTCCTGGGTTGTCTTCTTGGTAAAAGCCTCCCGTGCCTACGTGGTAATTTCGAGTTAGTCTCGCTTGTGCCATGGAACGACAACCCGCAGGTGCCGAAGAGTGACTGGGAAACGGAGACAAACCTCGTTGAACTCGCCCAAGTTCTTGATCGTCTCGGCGCCAATCTCGATGGCCATCTTGACGATGATACCTGCAGCAGCCGTTCCGGCAATCCCAACGACCACAACGATGGGCCCGGCACGCTTGGCCAGCCTAGTGGCTGGCACAGGCTCTGGCTCGATGATGAGCTTCCCGTCAGCTCCCTGTGGTTTCGGTCAGCAAACGTCCAAGAAGCCATATCATTGATACCGAACTCACCTTTCGCCCCGTCAAGGTCTCCTGCACTGAAGCAGGGATGGTGGGGTTGACATCTCCAACGGCGGGCTGAGGGGCGGGCTCGGGAAGAGCGGCGCTGTTCGCAATGCCGTTTAGAAGGCCGAGAACAAGGGAGGCTGAAGTGAGGAAATGCATGATGATGCTGGACCAAGTTCGGATTTGAGCAGAATATCTTGAGCGAAGTGATGGTAGAGAAGAGTGTACGAGGAAGTCTTGGAAGAGTGATAAGTGAGCAGTGTGATTGAGTGGTAATGAGAGCGAGTTGATGTTGAGTTCTGGTATTCTAGAAGGAAGAGCAGTTCTTGGCTCTTTATAGAACTTTGAACCTTAAAGAACTTTTTTCGATCGCAGAGGCTATGCCGTGTCGCCTCTATTCGTGACATATAGCCCTAAGATCCTCATATTCCGGCCCAGATCTGCCGAAAATGCAGTGAAGCTATCGCGAGATTGTCCACGGCGAAGCCCGTTTACTGAGCTTGACTCAGTTTCCTTGCAGAATCTCAGGGCTTTGAAACTGGCGCAACTTTATCGCAAGCAAGATCTAGAGGCCCTGGCAGCTGGCGATTGGCTTTTCGAGGGCGACTGACCTCACCGTGGTGGCGAGCACCTAAATACAGAAGTGGGCATAACAGGCTCCAAGCCTTTGGGGCCCCACGCGACTTTTCCTGATACTGCAAACCATCAAAGCGTGCTAATGCAGGTTCATGGGTTACACTGGGAACGAAACCGTGCTCACTACACTGGTATTCCGGGGGCGCAGTCATCTGCGAGTCAGATACAGTTGCCGTTTTGGTATGTTCGTCTATGCTATTCCTCTGGGCACCTATATGCCTTGTCTCATTCAGGGGTGTTTGTGCGGGGTGTATACCCATGGCCATGCAAACCGAAGACATGTTTAATCAAAGTCAAGTAAGAAAACGTGATTAACACTGGGTCAAGTCACATCAGTAATGCCTGGGCTGAGAATCGATTTACTTGACGTCTCTTGGCGACCAAGTCGTTCAGCGAGTTGGTCTGCAGCTGGAACTTGGGACAAGCGTCTGGGCCTGTAAAACCCACCTACCACCTATTTTAGACGAGGGACAGCCAGACGCGCGAAAGGAGTCAAATGCTGTTGACGATCAGTGCCCCCTCCCAATGTGAGCACGTGGATTGAAAGATCTCATCGTGGATCACCGAAGGCTATCACACCCCACAGGAAGCCGTTCGAGCCCAACTCCATTGCATAAACTTAGAGGCGGTGCCCTTGTAGCTGATCACTGATCTGAAACCGGCCTCACCCGGTCGTAACCTTCGGGAATGGCCAATTGTTCGCAGAGGAGGCCATGAGATGCCTTAAATGAGTACTTATATGAGGGTCCAAAAGCTGACCAGTTCTGTTCCCATTTAGGCACCGAACGAGTCATATCATCGCAGCCTACCAATGTCTCGCAGCCCTGTATGCTACGTTGTCTAGGGCCCCTGAGTGCCATCCAGCAGCCTCTAATCCTACGAAACTGACTCAGCCAATCGGGTCATCCAGCTGACGCAGAAGGCGAACGCGGATTGCTGGTGCTCCTGACACTTCACAATCATCGACTGCGTAGATGGCTTACTGGGTAAGGCTCACCCGCATCGTGGATGGTGAAGGTGAAGCTTCCGAGGTTTTGCAAAGAGTTTGACAGGGCCAGTAAGGATGACTTAAGCTTTTCGGCAGCTGGATATTCGAGAGCAAGGCTAGTCTCGGCACATGCGCTCAGCAGTTGGAACATTGTATGGAACATTGTACCCATCTGAGGGACCATCCCTGAGAGATACTATCGCAAAGCTACCTTGGGATAGCTTAAGCAGCGCGCTAATATGCTTGTGTCGCGATCTTGTGCAAATGCTTTCTCAATGATACTGCAGCACGGCATGGCCCTCGGCGGATCTTTACTCAGGAGTTTCAGTGAGGAATCTGGCCGTTCCGGGACGGGCGCAGGGCGCAGGCTTCCCGGGGGAAAGAATCCCGGGGGAAACCGAGACCAAATACGAGGTCCGTAAGCGCCGCGAGGAGCACCTACCATCGGCCCCGGCTGGTGACTCAGGCCGAGCCAAGCCGCGTCAGCTTCGCATATTTGCAGGCAGTTCTGCATCGGGCCTCAAGACGATATGATCGATATAAGTTGTCGGTGGTGTTTTGGCGCCTTAAAACTGTTGAATGCCGAACTTCACCTTCTCGACGATAGATATAACCGCGATTCTGTAGCATCTCGTTCTTCAGACACTTGCTTGTGTTAGCCCGCTTCGGGATTATCTCTGTACATCGCCAGTGGAAAACTCGGCAGTTGCTACACATTTTTCTTTCTCATCAATCAAGCACATGGATTCTTTTGGCTCGACCTCTCAGACTCAACCCCTACTAGGCGGCCGGCGAGCAACAAGCGCTTACGGCGCCCACAGCTCAAGCACGAGCTTGCCCCCGGGTTGCGAGAGTGCTCATGACGGGTGGTCACAGTCTGCCGCCGACGACACAAAGTGCAATACCGACTCTAGCTCCGCTCCGACTCTTGTTCCGGTTCAGAGTCCGAGTCCGAGCATGAGATCAAGAAGAAGCGTGCCGAGCGGCTTCGCCAAGTCGGCGGCTGGCGGGGCTACCTGAAAGACTTTAAAATATTTGCGCCCTATCTCATACCTCGAAACGAACTAAGTCCAATTCTGTGTTGTCGTCTCGCTCCTGACACTGGCAGCCTCACGTGTGCTCAATGTTGCTGTGTCATGAGCACGGGCGACCACGGGCCAGGGGGGCCGGGACCCTAGGGGTCACCGGCAGACTAAGGGGCCGAGCGTTAGCAGAATCATATATATATAGATGCGGCCGGAGGCCTAGATAAGGAGAAGGAGGGCATCGATTATTCTACGTCTCTATAGCTACCTACTAATAGACTTATTACTTATCCTTTACTTATTACTAAACTACTCCCCTAATATAATAATCGATCTATCCTTTAGGAGGTAACGACCGTTAGATATAATAGTAACTAGAGAGACGCGAAATACTAGAAGCTAGACTATAGTAGGGTACTAAGAGGACGTCGATACTAAGGGAAATACGCTACTAATAGAGTATAGCTAAGTAACTAACTAGGAGGCTATAGTAGATACCCTAATAATAACTAACGAGGAACTAGATAGGTAACTAGAAGAGGAAAGACGGAAATTCGTATATAAGAGGAAGATCGAGGAACTAACTTTACTAAGAAGGGGGGAGGACCCCTCGGCCTAATAGCCGACTAGTAGTAGAAGAATAGCCCCTACCCTAAGGATAGCCTATAATAAAGAAAACTATAAGGGTATATCCTTTACTAAGATCTAGCTATTACCTATCTATTATAAGGGAGCTAGCTAGGTAGAGCTTAACTCGTTCTTATTTAGTTTAGATATAAGGTTTTAAATTAATAATAAGAGCTTTTAGAGAGATATTAATAAAGTAGTATATATAAGTAACTACCTTATAGATAACCTATAGCGGAGATAGATAGTAAACGTATAAATAAGCTATAACTTAATCTACGATATTACCTAGAAAGTAATAGAGACCTAGCTACGGGAAAACGCGGACGACGATAATACCCGAGTACTCTAAACTATTATTAAACTATATAGCCGTAACTAACGTTTCTAAAACCCTAGGTAGAAGTATTAGGACTTTGCGGACGCATACGATAGCCTAGAAGCAGAGCTACTAGAGCCCCTACTATAGATCTATAGGGTTACCCTACTCCTTACTAAGTTAGACCTAGACCTTATTTAGTAGATTATAGCTTAAAGTATTCGCTATATAAGAACGGAACTAAATAGTACTACGAAACGAGCTAAGACCCTATTATAGACGAAACGGACCCTAAAATAACCCTAGTACGCGAATAATTAGGAATAGATAAGGAGATAGTCCGAGTACCTAGTAATACGCTAGGAACGTACCCCTAACGTATATATAGATACCTACTAGTAAGGAAATAAGGGATAAAGCGCGGAATAGAAAGTACCTAAAATACGGCTATAGTCCTTAAAGATATAGCTAAAGTCCCTAATAGCGGATTAATAGTAAACTACTAGGAGGTTAGGAAGCCTAGAAAACGTCCGATACTACGTCTATAATAGGTTTAGCTACTATATAAGTAACTACTCGGAAGCGGCCTATACTTTATATAGCGAATAGGGATATACGTTTAAGGGCTACTAAAAAAACTTAAAGACGAACTAGGATCTAATTAGTAATAGGCTACTAGTAGATAATAACTAGGAATAAGATAAGTAGTCGCGACTATTATAAAGAAGATTCGAAGTAAAGATTAAGATATAGCTAAATAACCGATAGGTCGTAGTAGAAGTAATACTAGATAATAGAGTAGACGTAAACGTTATAAGCGGCGACCTACTAAGGAGGTTAGGAATATAGCTCGTACTAAATAAGGAATCTTTAGCTACCCCCCTAAGTAACGAGCGGATCCTAACCTTTAGTATAAGGAAGCTTATTTATAGAGTTACTAATAACCCTAGGATTACGAGGATCTAGTCCTCCGAGTATAAAGTAGTAGACGAGATCCGGAATAGCTATAATATTATACTAGGTAATCCTTAGCTAACCTAGACGAACCCTATAAAAGACTAGTAGTCGAGGTACTAGAAGTACTTACTATAGAGAGAAGATATTAAGATTATAGTATTAAGGAAGGAAATTAGGAAAGCAATTTCATTCCGCGTGGAATGCCCACCGCCTGGGTCGGCTTCCTCCTCAGGAAATGGCGGTCGCGGGTGGGTCATGCCACTCCCCCAATCACAACTGGTCGCTCCACAAGATACGTACCTTTTCTGCCGTCCCACTCGAAAGTACGTACCTTTTTCTGCCGCGTATAAAATCAACGGCAATCCCTCCTACAAGTCCCAATTTTGGGCCTTCATCAACTTTTCTGCCATGGCCCAGAACAAGGTCCTAATTGACCGTCTCATCACCGTCTCTGCCACATTTACCGTTACGGCCTCTTCTCTCGAATACCCTTTCGGTGTTCCTGTGTAACGTTGATCTCCAGGGCCTCAATCACGTCCTTTTCCTCTGGCTAACCTTTCGCAGACCTGTGACAATACTTTCCATCTGCCCAGTTACGAATAACTCGGACTCGCCGTATTGCTCGTGAAATTAGCCCTTTACTGGGCCACACGATCGCCAACGACCATGTCTCCTTCGCGGCCATGAGAATACCGACGAACCAGGTCCGGCCTACGGCTCCCCAAGAGTGAGCCTTGCGAAGGGACAATTACGCACAAGCATGAGAGAAGCCAGCGTGTCTTTCGAAAGTCGGTGAGCCTACCACGACTTTCGGGATTGCCGAGTGTCCCGCCTTCATGCCCTAGCTACGGCCACGAAAGCATTGGAGGCCTCATCTCGCCCCGTTCATCATTACTGTATCAGATGGACACCCTTGACCATCCCCTCCTCGGCCCCCTGATATTGCCACGCCCATCGTGTAACTGACGTTGCAGTGTACGAATAGAGCCGAATCACCGCCGAGCATGGCCATGCCGATGCATCTGGCCACTATTAGGCTATCGCAATCCGATGCCCCGGTGATCAGCTCCTTGGGCTGACTCGTCTATTTTCGTGCGGCACCTATCTCGGCTGGTACGATACGAGTTTGTGAGACAATTTCAAGGTTGCAGGCTTGCCGCTTCCCCTGAAAGGGCCTCCTCGGCGGAGAAGGAACACAAATGATTGGTGAAAGAACGAACACGTAAGGACCAACATCATGCACTTCCCAGGGCAGCAACTCTAGAAGCCTGCACTGCGACCCAAGACGGAAAACTGCCTTGCCGATTATCAACCAGAGTCATGATACCGAAGAAGCGATTCAGCTGTGATGACTACTGGGTCATCACACAACGGCAGCCAGGGGCTTTGACCGAAGTTCGTGGGGACATCCCTGAAGCAGGCGCCAACAGCATGTTCATCGCGAGCCGGTGGCCGGTATTACGACAACTCACGGGTCCAGAGCCACACGCCACGTCAGCGGAACAGGGATGGAAATGAGCCATGTGATCCCTGAGGACCGGCGGTGAGACTTGAAACGACACGCCTGCGGCGCTAGGAGGGGCGATACGAACGAACGGCTTCAGGCAGGCAAGCTTTCTTCCGTCATCACTGGGGAAGTCAGGTCTACGCCGAGACACTTCCAACACCCGGCTTTCTGCCAAGTTAGGCAATCTTCGAGCCAATCCCGAGCCTTCCAAGTGACAAGAGATGCGTTGTCGTCGATTGCCCTTTCAAGAAAGAGCTCGGTTATGCGGAGTGCGAGGCTTAGCTGATAATCATCTCCCAAAAAGGGCATTCCCACAAAGGGGAAGAAAAGAGATCTGCTCCATGTCCCAAGTTGAGGCTATAAGACTCGTTTGTGCGTCCTTTTTGAGAGGGACAAAATCTTGTCTCTGCTCTGCATACCCGTCTTCTCGTAATTTCTCCCACCTTCACGGTCATTACAACAATGAGTCTCAAGTTCCAGAACTACGACCCTTCCACCAAGACCTTCAAACCATCCAAAGATAAAAATTCACACGATCGATTACCACAGAGCAAGAAATCGGGAGGTGCGACACGGAAGCTTTTGTTGAGACTCAGCCCAGAAATGACCGAACAGGGTGTCAAGCTTTCCGACGAGTCCCTACCTTCGGCACGACTTCAAGCCAGTCCTGGGTTGATCGACCTCACCAGGAGCGATATGTTCCCACGAGAACGTAGTACATACCCTACAAATTCGGGAGAGTCAAACTATCAAGGTTAGATCATATCCCTTTGTTATATGGTTTTCACGCTTATCTGGTAGCAGACCAACAGAATGTCTTGGACGGCGGCCACGACAGATCCAGCGCCTTAACCCCACCGCCTTACATTATCACATCGCAGCAACATGACGGCCCAAGCATTGGCGTCTCAAGCACAAGCGACTTGCAAAAGTCAAGCTTGACAGTATCGAGGACCGATAGTCGCCCCCCTACCAACTGTACTCTTCCTGACGCCATCCCACCTGCGATTTTGAGGGGGATCAGCCGCGAGCCTGCCAACGGAGGTATGTCGGTATCTTCAACCGACCCTCTGGCACAGGATGCTCTGCGTCTCAATCCCCAATCTGAGCAAAGAAAGACTGGTATGTCTGGAGCTTCGCACTCATGTTCAACCCATTGACTTCAAAAGTCCAGAACATCATCCCAATACAAGCAGAGGTCGCTGCGCCTAGTAGTGCTATGGTGAGGAAAAGCAAGACGATTATCCCAGTTCCAATTCTCGTCAAGAATGATGTCAACACATCTGCAGACAATGCCGATAAGGATGAAGTCATGATTGACATGGACGACGATTTCAACGATTATGGACGCCGGCCGGTTCAGGGGGCTTCTGCTGGACTTGAACAATGTCAACGTGCTGACTTGGCCGCCGATGAGGAGTGGGAGATCACTGAGCTGATCGGTAAAGAAGTCATTAACGACGAAGTGCACTACTTGGTTCATTGGAAGCCAACTCTTGTGCGGGAGGACGAGATCAACGCCCCCGACTTGATAGGCAGGTTTGAGGCCAGGTTCGGGGTAAAATCGAACACAACGGGGTCCGGCAGAATTGCGAAGCTGCCTCGTCTGACGAAGATAAGGAAGGATGGTAAAGAGATGCCCACACGTCGTCGGGGACGGCCTCGTAAGGAAGTTTCATGAGTAACATCTTGTGTTATGAGACGGTGAGGAATTACCCGATCTTTCCGACCACCCAGTTATGTAATAACAGAAAACACTGAGCTGCCGCCCCTCGTTGTCTTGTTTCCCAATTTTCACCCTAATTTCTACTTTGACCCGAGGATTGAAAGTGAACGCCATTCCGCTAGAGACTCAGCTCCACTACGCCTGACGCCCAAATTGCCAGCAGTTACTGTGACTTTACTAGTGTTACGGCTTCTGGTGGACGATGGACACTGGACAAGTGCTGCCTGCACCGGCAACGAGAGCGGGAAATACGGTCTGGAGTTCGTTGGGTAAGTGATCACAGTGAGAGAACCATCAAATGCAGATAAAGAGCGCACGACTAAGACCAAAACAACCACCTAGACCATGGGCACTCAGATAGACTCTTTGTTCAGCTCGAGGTGGAGCGTAATCATCTTTTGTGTGGCGCTGTCCAGTTTTTCCTCGATTTCTGGCCAGTTGCGGCTGGACATAATCCACTTTGCAGGAGAAGCTGGTGAAATCTGAGCAATTAGATCCAGAAGGCGGGATCGATCCGTTAGACACCCGTCTAGGGCATCGAGGATCAAGATCTTCCCCTCCAAGGCTGGGTCGGCGAACATTTTTGTGAGGATTTCCGACATGGCGACCCAGGCGTTCGCATCCTTAAACAGGCGCTTGCCCGCCCGGCTATACTCGACTCGGACATGAGTTCTTATAAGGTGTGGATGTAGGACACAGAGGATATGGAGAAGACCACGTAGCACGTCCGTCGCGCCGTTGAGTCGATCGTCGGTGGCCTGGCAGAAGAAATAGGCGGGTCGGGCTGGAGATGCTTTCTCCAGCTCGTTGATGATGCCACAAAGCAGCATGGTCTTTCCTTTGCCGGGGTCGCCCTTAATCCAGAGCAGGCGGCTCTGCGGATCGTCACGCCATTCCAAGAAGTCGCGGTGGTCAAGGATCCAGCGGTACGAATCCTCGAAGAGACCATCCTTGGTCTCTTCGATGCGCTTCTTGTCGTGGCGGGGGTCGGTCACGCGCAGGTCGGCAAGGAGTTGGTCGGATGCGGTTCCTTTTCATTCGGTCAGCCAAGCATGGCATAGCGCAAAGACAACCTACCGATTTAAATATCGCGTGCACTGAAATCTCCGAAGCCCGAGTTCTGGATGCCATGGCCGTGGAAGTCCGACGAGGTAACCGCATCACGGGAGCTGTCGCGAGGGGCTGGCATGGTTTCGAGTCTGGTCATCGATCTTCGTCCACGGAGTTGTGCGAGACTAGTCAGATGCGAGACAGGCTATCAGTGAGGCATCTGCGGTACATGTCGCCCGCGGTATGGAGCATCCTAAGTCTGCGCAGCCTGATCCAGTGAGCGATGTATCATGTTGACAACCAAGCGCAGAGGGTGCCATGGTGTGCCAGCAGGCGCCAAGTCTCAGTCACGAGGCGTCCTCACCACACACGCGGCGAAGCAAATGGCCAGACGCGACATGTGTCAGCAGGCCTGCAATTCGCAAGACGCCCTCGCACCGAGAGAAATGGGCCACGACTAATTAGATGGAGGCTTGCGAGGGTTGACACATCTTCAGCTGTGGTGGGACTGGGCTAAACTGCGTCGCTACCCCGCGATCCAGTGGAGCGGAGCTTAGTTAATCAGCAAACCAGCCAGACATGACCTGCCTGTCGGGCCGTCCCGGGATAGAACTCATATCTTCGTTTAAGTGGTCGATGCTACAGTACACGCGGCGTGTCCAGTTAGAATACATCGAGAGACCTATCCTTGAGTATCGACTCGCCTGTTCAGCCAATGCGCAGGTCCCTGCCGACCGAGAAGCCACCCGCGCCAGAATGCTAGATGCCGACGGCGGCCATGAATAGGGACCAGGTTGAGGACCTGGCTAAGGACCCATGCATCTAAAAAGAGGCTTTCGCTCAACTTACAGAGGTTTCAGAAAGTAACGTTCGTCAGAAGCATGTCTTGTTCTTTTTGAGCACGAACTAGGCTGACCTAGAACTGGGTCCGGTACATCAATGATGACGTGGTACCTCTCGAGAGACCGTGGTACTTGCAGGGGCCAGATCTGGGCCCTGACTGACAGGTCCTTGCGTCAGCCCTTTACTTAGGTGGATTGCTTCATCAGGCAGATCCGGACAGGGATGGCCACTTCACCGATTCAGTGGAGCTTCTCACCGAAAATAACCGAGAGTATGTACAAACTGGATTCGGGTAAGAAGAACATGTCACTTCAACCGCCGCCGAGTGCATATGGAAGATATGAAGCTACGTAAGAAACACCTCTAACTACTCGAATCATGTTCCATCGCGCGACAACTGGCTTGCCATGATTCTAGCGCGGCAACTGATAACTTGGTGTGCGGATGGGTGAGGCCAAGCTTCTTCTGTTTGAGATGAACGCAGTCTTGCATCAGAACAAGAGCATTATCTTTCCGGCCTTGACCGTGCCAAGTGAACGCCAGGTTGGCCATGCTGGTCAGCGTTAAGGGATGGTCGGCCCCAAGCTTCGTCTTACTCGTCTCCATCACCTCTACCTCCAGCTTCTCGGCCTCCTCCCACCGGCCCTGGCTCCTATATGTCGACGCCAGATTGGCCATACTGGTCAGCGTGTCGGGATGGTTGGCCCCAAGCTTCGTCTTGCTCGTCTCCATCACCTCTACTTCCAGCTTCTCAGCCTCCTCCCACCGGCCCTGGTTCGTATACGTCGACGCCAGGTTGGCCATACTAGTCAGCGTGGAAGGATGGTCGACCCCGAGCTTCTTCATGCAGGTCTCTATCACCTCTACCTCCAGCTTCTCAGCCTCCTCCCACCGACCTTGGTTCCTATACGTTGACGCCAGATTAGCCATGCTAATCAGCGTGTTCGGATGGTCGGCCCCAAGCTTCGTCTTGCTGGTTTCCATCACCTCCATAAACAACTTCTCGGCCTCCTCCCACCGGCCCTGGTTCCAGTATGTCGACGCCAGATTGGCCATGCTAATCAACGTGGAGGGATGGTCGACCCCAAGCTTCGTATTACTCGTCTCTATGACCTCCACCTCCAGCTTCTCGGCCTCCTCCCACCGGCCCTGGCTCCTGTATGTCGACGCCAGATTGGCCATACTGGTCAGCGTGTCAGGATGGTCGGCCCCGAGCTTCGTCTTGAAAGTCTCTATCACTTCCACGTCCAGCTTCTCAGCCTCCTCCCACCGACCCTGTTCCCTATACGTCGACGCCATATTACCCATACTAGTCAGCGTAGAGGGATGGTCAGCCCCGAGCTTCGTCTTGCGAGTCTCCATCACCTCCACGTCCAGCTTCTCAGCCTCCTCCCACCGGCCCTGGTTCCAAAACGTCGACGCCAGGTTGGCCATGCTAATCAGCGTTTCGGGATGGTCGACCCCAAGCTTCGTCTTGCGAGTCTCCATCACCTTCACCTCCAGCTTCTCAGCCTCCCCCCACCGGCCCTGGCTCCTGTATGTCGACGCCAGATTGGCCGTACTGGTCAACGTGGAGGGATCGTTGACCCCGAGCTTCGTCTTGCGAGTCTCCATCACCTCCACCTCTAGCTTCTCGGCCTCCTCCCATCGGCCCTGATTACTGTATGTCGACGCAAGGTTGGCCATGCTGGTCAGCGTGGAGGGATGTTCGGACCCTAATGTACCCTTCCGTGTTTGAACAGCCTCCTCTACCAGCCTCTCTGCCCGTGTATACTCACCTATCATGAGCATATACTAAGAAATATTTGTCAGTAGTTCGCTTCGATCCTGCAGGTTATCCTCCTCTCCTGGTGCACCTGCCACCAAAGGTTTAACATAGGGTAGCAATCGTTGACACTCCTCCTATGTCTCAAATGCGCCAGATAGGAAATAGTCTGCAGCCAGCTGGATGAACAGCCGATTCTATCGCCTCGGGTCCCCAAACTTTGATATCCACGAGCGAGTGCAGAACTAGACCAGGGAATGCAACTCGCAGAGCCCCGTAGCCGTTAAAGTAATAAGCGAGTAGCCCTGGAGTACGTCCATGTCGTCTTCGAAGTCTCCTTGTTTATCAACCTTGTTGGCGTCGGTGTCTTTATCGCCGTTGCCGCGACCGAACCCCTCGCCGGCCGCGACGTTATTATAGTTGTGCAGCATACTCTCAGGTATGTTCTGGGCTTGGAAGTAACTCATGAGCGACAAAAGATTGGCCGCACGCGGCCGCTCCCGCCTGATCTGCTCGAATGTCACCTGCTATGTCACCACGACAGAATTAGACACACTATCGCTTCGTCCGAGATCCCCTTTTTCGCTACGAAGCAGGCTGTCTCTTCGCCTTTCGCTCTTGCGGAATTCGTTCAGATACGTCCCGGCAGTAACTTGCGGACTGCGTCGGTTGATGTATGCTGCTGCCTGGTTCACCGCTAGTGGAATACGGTTAAGGGCGCGGACGAGGTCTATCGCGGAGCGCTCGTCCACCTCGAGCTCTAGCTTCCTCCGGAAAAGCTGTAGCGCTTACTCTTCATCCATTACCGGGATCTGCAGGATTGCCTTGGTGCTACCGGTGAGCTTCTCCGCAGCGTCCCGGCTGCGCGACGTCACTAGGATCTTGCCTTTGGCTGTCTTGGGTAGGTACGAGGCCAGTGGTGAATGTGTATCGTCATTACTGCCCTCCTTCATAAAGAATACGCTGACGTCATCGGCGTTATCGACGATCATCAGCTACGGGCTGACATCGTTCCTTTGCAGCTAGTCGCGGACTAATGCTAATATATTGACGTCGGGGTCCTGCCGGCGAGGTAGCGTAAGAACGTCTGTAACGGCGCGGTAGGACTCTGTGAATGTCGCCTTGCTGTTGCCATACACCTAGAATATGCTCGTGTCGGGTGAGTCCGTGCGAACCCGGTGTGTGAACTGGATGGCTAGCTGGGACTTCCTGTCGCCTCGTCAGCACTAATCTACAAAGCAACCTGCGTGTAGTACCCAAAACCGCCTATGCCCACCAAGGCCATTCGTCGCGCGGACTCGGCGTATTGATCGTTCATCCACCCCCAGATGGCGGGACGTTGAATAAAGTCTGGGTCGGGCGGAAACGGCACGATGTGATGAGGCTTGCGGGAAATCGAAGCGTCTTCAGTCGTTTGGAGCCCCAGGTGCTTGACCCCTGCCTGGATTTTAACGAGCATAGCTCTAATGAATAAGTCAGCCTCATCAATGGCATGGCAAATATCGCTGTGCGCACGTCTGGTCAATCTGGAGTCCAAGTAAGATAGTTTTTTCGTAGCGGTTAAGGCTGGAAAGTACTTGATTGACCTCTTTGCTGTTGAATGGCCACTTAAGAGCTCGAAGACCTAGGCGTCGCATCGCGGTACGTGCGGGGTTCGGGCAGAGCTTGTTCTCGAGTCTCTGAAGGTCGACGATGCACTCGCAAAATGAGCCGGTGAGCCCTTGGGATGCGAAGAGCGACTGGCTGTTCGAACCTTCCACCACGTGCTGGGCGGCCCGCAGAGCGCTTCCCAGTTGGTTGGCCTGCTTCTGAAGACGCTGAATGTCTGCTCGGGCGCCGGCGACCTCCTTCGCGTATTGGACACATAGCGTCGCGACCTTTGCGGAAAGGTCGATGACGGCAATAACGTTGGCTGCGACTCCGAGGCCTTCCATGATGGTTCCGGGTCGAAGTTGCCTGCGATCGATGGCCGGTCTGGGAAAACACTCTGGTGGTTGGAATTTTGGGCAACTCCTGCTTTCTTGATCAGGCTCCCGTTAGCTAATGAAGAAAGCCCGTCGGTGCTGCTGGTCCGCGGCCGCTCGCCATTGGCGCATGGGGCAGGAAATGATGTGGGGGCATGTCAGCCCAGCCCAGTACCTCGCGGTTTGGGGACCGCGCCTCGTCTGCACGACAAATGAAGACGATCATTCTGGGAGCGCATTCCAACCAGGCATGATGGTGATGAACTTGCAGCTGTCTGGCGGCAGCGCGTAGTCCTCAACGACGGTTTACCCCCTCGTGCCCGTGCTAGAGACCTGTCGAATCGATCGCACGGCCTCCACAAATCAGACCCATCCGAGAGGGCGGATCCGCTACGCTATGCATAGCCCTTAGGTAGCAGGTTTACGAGGGACGAACCTTACACCCGTTCTTCGACGGTATGTCACGTTGCAGGAGAAAGGCTAGTTCACGTTCACATCAACATGGAAAGGATTTATGTACCCATACCAGAGGGCGCTTGGCCTAGACCCTACCCGTTATTTCCCGTACAGTATACTGTTATTTCTCTAGTTATAATCCAGTCTTGCCAGTGTACGTACTCTCGGTCACTGTCGGTGAGAAGCTCTACCGAATCAGTGAATCGACCATCCCTGCCCGGTCTGCCTGATGAACGAATCCACCCAAGTATAGGCCCGACGCAAGGACCTGTCAGTTCAGGGCCAGATCTGGCCCCTGTAAGTACCACGGTCTCTCTGGAGGTACCGCGCCATCGATGTACCGGACCCACTTCTGGGACAGCCCAGGTCCGTGCTCAAGAAAAACAAGACATGCTTCTGACGAACATTACTTTCTGAAACCTGTGTAATCACCGAGCAACTTGGACTCAATAAACCCCACGAGAAGCCGACCGAGAGGCAGAATACGACTAGGAGCATAAACCACAGGAAGCGACCATGTACCATGGTAAATAGTGCCTTATTGGCTCTAGGCTGCTGGACGTAATAAACCTGTGTGTGTATACAGAGAAAGAGGGGTGACCTGGTGATGTCATATTGACGTGTCAACTAGGGAGCTAATACAACCAGCAAAGTGAGAGCTCCAGCATTTTACCACGCTACGGTATAAAGCTAGCCCATGCCGGGTCAGGTATTCTCATCATCCGCGGATGATTTTGTGTTCTTTTCGCAATTCAGGATGATACAGGCTTCATGGCTGGTCCATCCACAAATTGGCCAAGAGGCCAGCACAAAACCCTCAATGGGGAACGGCGGCCCCCATCAGATGTTGAAACCGTCTTGCGGCAGTATCTTACAGCTGAGGAGGAAGCACAGATTCGTCGGCAATTTCAACAGGCGTGCCCTCGGCACCAACAGGTCTTATGGAGTGGTATGGACCGAAGCCAGGCACAGAGGTGGGCCGACAATCATCACATGCAGACGCTGACGATGGCAATGGGCCCGTTGATGAACCCCGAGCATCCGCAATGCCTCCAGCACCGGAAAACAAAAAAGGCATGGTCGAAGTATGTCCACGGCGCCTCGGCCGCCTTCGCTTGGTATATTTCTGGTCGCGATGTGGTTACGGTGCTGTTGCATCCACCACCGATAAGATTTAACCCTTTCGGGGCAACCTATTATCAGACGATTGAGGAGCCTATTATCACGGGGAAGACCGGGGGTTGCAATGTGCGGCGAATTGAAGTAGTCCATCCGGCCGTACCCGAAGCCGCCGACTTCGCCTACCAAATGTGGCCAGTCGATGAGGCCAACTTATGGAAGGAAAAGTTTGGGAGGCTGAGTGTGGCCAACCCTCGCTGGAGGCAGACCAAAGACCCAAAAGTTGAGTCGTCCCGGGTGGTCTTTTGGACTACACTGCTAATGGAAGGTACAGGCGAGCCATAAGGACATATTAGACACATATTCGGTTCCTGGGGGTGCCTCGGCGGGAAGCAAAATACCTTCAGAGACAAAGAATTGTGGTGATAGCAAATCATTGAAAAGCGGGGTACGGGTGCTCGCCGACACGAAGGGTAAGAAAGCGAGGAAGAGGAAGGGTGGGAAAGTGAAGGAACAGAAGGAAAATGAGGGGAAGGAAAGGAAGAAGGCGCAGACGAAGACGTGTGCTGTTAAAATCAACCAAGGAAAACTACCGAAACCAGGCAAGGCTGGTACCTTTAAGAGCTCGTCTATGAAGGCGAAAGGTCAAGCCAAGGTAAAGGTGTCAGAAGGGGGTTCTCCTAGGATTGAGAAAAGGAAAATGGCGAAAACAGTACCACAGGGGCAAGTATAGTGTCCGTTACGAAGTCGGCAAAGGAGATTGAGAAATTGCTGGAGAAGTGAGTGCGAATAGGTGGAAAGGGGTTAAGAAGTAAGAGCTGATACGATTTGCCTACGCGTAAGCAAACATCGACGTGCAATACTAAATCACAACGCAGCCGCCCACTTTCCTTGCAGTCTAGTTCTGTGAAGTTGAACGTACGGATCGGGTGGCGGTAGTACTTCGTATCCTTCCCATCTACTGCCGGGTAGTGGCCGTAGAGACGTACTGACCAGTGGTCGTGCGAGATGGAGAAGGCGACGATCTGCCGATGGACCTCATCCTCGCGCTTCACTGAGCGAAGTCTCCATGGCGCTCCTCAGCAGCGGCGGCGGAGCGCACAAGAAGCCCCCGCGCTGTAATCCCTCGTCGGTATCTTTACCCAGATCGTATTGGACAACTCCGCCACGGCTACAGGCTTGGAGAAGCGGTGTCGTCTCCTTCCGTATCGCCCGACCGTCGCAAGAGAGCCGCCGCCCTAGATCCAATTTCTCTGACCTGATGTGCCCGTACGTCAGCACCAATCCGGATATGGTGAAGGACCTCGGCGGCAAGAAATGGTGGTTTCACGAGGGAGACACAAAGTTACATGCGCCTGCTGATCGGGGCTTTTGGCACCTCAACCGGAGTTTAGAATCTGGGGAGGGCACAGTCCCGCAGATGGTGGACGGCACGAGATTCAAGATGAGGGAGCGGCTGGTTACGGAGAGAGGCATGATGACGAGCATTTGTTCGGATGGGGCCAGGCAAGATTGGAGCTGTCAGAAGCCGCCGTTGTTTGGCGAGTAAGAGTCGTACATTGACCAGTCAAAAATTGGTGAAGGATATTTCGGACCTGTAGAGTAACAAGCCGTGCCATCTACCCGACGCAAAGCTAGGGGGGTGCTTCGAAAACAGAACCGGTTCGTGTCGCGGCGTTTCTTCCTCCTATTCCTTCATGGACCTCCCCTCCGACCACCTGTCCCATAAGTTCGGCGGACAGGCAGAGCGGGTGTGAGAGGTTTGAGTCGACGGAAGCCACCGCTCCGCCAGGTGATGGCGATATCAACGCGTCCATGTCACGGGGCAATACACTCAAGCTACTCGCCAGACAACCGTCAAATGCAGGCCCAACACCCAACTTTCCAGGGCTCGTCGCTATAGATAAAGGGACAATGCCATCTAGTAGTCACGTAGAATTTCCTCTGTCCTCGACCACCGGTTCCGATCAAACGTGTCTCGATGGCGGTCCTTCTTCCTCATTTCAGTCGCGTGATCCAATGGTGTCAACCCGAGAGCGTCACGGGAGCCTCTTGATAGCCCTATGCGATTACAGAGGAAGTCCAAGGCATCCTCGGTAAGAGAACCTGCGATCGCTGCGTGGTGCAATATCGTGCGGCCTGCGGTATCTTCCATTCGGAGATCCACGCCGGAGCTCGCCAAAACGGAGAGGAGCTCCGCATCAAGTCGGTAGGATTTGGCAAATAAATGGCCCAGTCTGAAACCTCCCTTAGCCGTGGTGAACGAAGCGTCAGCGCCTCTTTGAAAGAGAAGCCGCACCACTTGCGCCTTGTTTAATGGGAAGGAGAATTTGGCAAGGTATACCGCTAACGGCGAGTTACCACGGTCATCAAGGTCGTTGATGCCGACGCTACTCGACAAGAGACACCGAACAGCGTCGAGACCAACGCCACCGTGCCTACCAAGCAGGTGATGTAGTGCATTTCGACCATGCTTGTCTCTCGCAGTCGCAAGTGTCCTGGAATCTCCGTCCGTAACAAAGTCAAGCAGAACTCGGACAGTTTCCCCATCTCCACTCCGCGCTGCGCAGTGGAGGGCATTGAGTCCGCCCTCGTCGAGGTCCATTACACTTGCGCCATGTCTGATGAGAGCCGTAAGAGACTTCACATCTCTTGCCAAACAGGCCAGATGCAGTGGTGTCTGGCCTTTCGAATCGCGTACAGATACTTTGATGTTCTTCTCAAGCAGCTTCTCGAGGACTGATTGAGACCCCCATTTCCCATGACGAATGCAGTGCAGGAGAGACGCGCCATATGTATCCCTGGCGGTTACGTCGATGTCCGGGTGGTCGAGGAGGGCATCGAGGACGTCTAGCCTGTCCTTGTCGATTATATCCATTATCTTGGAGTATTCTTCCTCGCCATCAGAGCCCCGGTCTATCCAATCAAGCGTAACTTCGATTCTGAAGTCTCGACTATTCCATCGGTCTCGGTTGCCAAGGGGCCGCTTCCAATCGTGGATGTCTTGCCTGACTGCGAGATGTAGAGGCGTTTCACCGCACTCGGAGATCGCATTCGGGTCGGCGCCGCGTGCGAGGAAATATCTCGTCATCCGAGTACTCCCTGTTAAGGCCGCATAGTGCAAAGCTGTGAGCCCTTGCGGAACGTTGATCTCCCTCTGGGGGCAATGCGGATCGTCATTTGGTACATAAGTGGGCTTCCCATCTTGGTAGGTCGCCAGCCAGACCCTCCTTTTCACTGGGCTGTCGACTGACACTCCAGCGTCGAGGAATACTTGCGCAATTTCCTCATTAGTTACTGTGACAGTGTAGTGAAGGGGGGTCATGTTGTCGATGTCCGTGGTCATGTCTGCTCCATGGCTGAGGAGGAGCCGAACATATCTTGTCCAGCCATTAAGTACGGCGTGATGCAATGGGGTTTTCCACTCGGTGTCGCGGACATTCACGTCGACATGTCGTTCCAGCAGCCACTCTGCGATGAGCTCTTGTTGGTCCCTCACCGCCCAGAGCAGGCAACTACTAGGTACCCTTGACCCAGACGACAAAAATGTGGAAATAAGCGGATGCACGTCAGGCGAGGCGGAACGAGCGTGGAGGACCCAATTTCGTGCGGCGTATTCGAAGAACGGATTCAACGGCTGCCAGTCTCGTATGTCTTCCTCCGTCGGATAAAATCCGCCGTTAAAGGTACTAAACGAAAGATAGGTAAGACAGACTTTAGCGATGTCGGTCTCCGCATTCGGAAGGATCCGCTGGAAGTACTCTTGCGCCGTGCGATGGACTAGCCGAATGATGCCGCTTTCTTCGTCGATTGCGACCAATCCAACACACACTGAGACTATGTCCTCGACGGCTGGGATGCCCTCTTCGTCGAGTTCAGAGTCGCCATCCTGTACAGCGAGTGCGTGTTGGAGTTCCGACGTTGTGAGCTGCCTTTTCGCACACGTGATCCATGATAGAACCTTCTTTGCCAGGTCCTCCGACTCGGTATCAGAACCGGTGATCCGCGTCATAGCTTCTTTGTAAGCATGATTGTACGCCTCTGGTCCCGTTAGGAGACCTTTTAACGCGCCTTTTACACTCCGATGTGTTTTCTTTTTGCTGACGGATTCGAAATAAAGCTGCGCAAGGAGAAACCTATTAAAAGTAAACCACACGGCCTTGTAGGAGAGTAAGGGAATGCTTACATTCCATCAACAACCTTTGTAATCTCATTCTTAATCTCCTCACGGCACGTATCTAGCAATCTCAGCCCGGATTGCAATATTCGGCCGTCCAGATACTTGCGCACATCCTCGTCACGGGCGCGAATCTCTAATATTGTGCTGGCACTGAATCTGTCAGTTATTTCCGGGATATCCCTGGAAGTTGCGAAAATGTTTGCTCCGCATCCAGCCTGGAGGTTGAAAAGCTCGGTCAAAAATCTCGCGCGGCAGCCATCGTTTCGTTGGCATTCATCAAGGGCGTCAATGATGATGAAAGTTTGCGAATAAAAAGCAGCAACAGATCGTAGGGTTCTCGAGACTTCGTCAAATGATGGCCGCGTCCGCTTGCCCCTGTGTTCATCGTGGAGAGACCTCACGCACTCCGGCAATGATGACTGGCCTTGCGTCAACTGCTTTAGCAGACTCACGAGGAGGTCTCCAGCCTTTTGCTCGTGTTGCCGCCGGAAGTCGCAATAGAGATATGCGATGCCAATACGCCCATTGTTCCGAGATCGTGTACAGAGGTCGTCAACCACGATCGATGCGAGGATCGTCTTCCCGGCTCCAGGGATGCCTGGACAAAATAGAGTCTGGTTCGTAGTCTTGCTCCATTCCCTATATTGCATCGAGCTCAGAAGCCATTGCCCAGTACCTTCTTGCCTCCTTCCGATGAAACCGCTCTGCTGAGGGCCATAATCAATAATAGTGAGCCAATCAATAATGGCCTTGCACTCCCCGTCTGCATGCCAACTCTGCTGCTCTCTTCTGGCCTCTCTGACTTCCTTGTGAATGCTTACACCGATGGAAATGGCATCCATAGCCATCAAGCTGTTCAAGGTCTGACACTGTCGATGAAGGCTTTCGACCGCTTCCCTAGTCGTCTTCGCCAGGAATGCTCCTTTCATCCTTTCCCAGCCAATTCGTTGACCCTGGGCTCGCTTGTGCAAGTCCTTGAGGAGACTTTCCAGTTCTTTCTTGCATACTGATACCATCATGTTGGTGTCTGTGACTTGCGCCGTATCTCCAAGCTGCGAAAGGAGCGTGGAATGCCGACCGTGGAAGACATCCTTAAAGTCATCGTTGAGAAGGATGTTCGTATTCGTCTCGGACAGAACCGTTTTCAGAGCCTGGACCTCGACCATGAAGCACTTGGCATCAGCTGGCGCGTCTTTCCAGTCCAGTCCAAATTTGACGGCGGTCTGGATGATCTGGCCGGCGACGCCAATAACACCAAAGATTCCGAAAGGGTCAGACATTTCGAAATGGGCTGGGAATGTTGCGAAGAGCTTGCAAGAGTAGCAAATGCGCCGAGGAAGTGGGGGAGGTTCGAAGATGAAAGATCAGGCAGCACCTCGGTGGTGGTCTGTCCCGCTGATGCGGAGCGCAGTACCAGACATCTGCGAGCCAATTGAAAGCGCAGGCTGTCGGAGGCCTCTGGCACAGCAGCCCTTCAGCTGTGCCGTCCAAGATCATTCGACGGATGAAATCAAACAATGTGAGGCGGGCTTATCTGCCGTCCATACATATCTGGTTAGAGCATCAGTATCACCAATCTTCGTCATCAGCTTTTTGGTCGTAGGACGGCTCACAGTTTGCAGTACGCATGGATCGAGAGCGTGCAGGCTTCCCGCGTCACGTCGTCCACAAGCTTAACGACATCGTCCTTTAGAATGTTGATGAGGCCATCGAGCTGAATGAGGAGTCTTTGAAGGGTCTTGTCGCGACCTCTGTACCGTTTAACGGCCTTCTAAGGGGACTTGATCGATACGACCGAGGCAGTGCCTACCGCAATGACGGAAGCAGCAAGGCTCAAAGGGTTGGCCATTGCGGAGTTCAGTTGCGTAGGTCACTAGTCGAGGAGCTTCGGAAGTGCCCACTTGCCCTGGTTCGGTGCAACGGTTGTTGACTTGGATGATCTTGGGGTGGAGGGAAGCGGCCTAGTCCAAAATAGTAAGCCTGGGGATGCACGTGATTGATCAACCCCCACCTTGAACCACGGGAACGATGCCAACCCCCTCCTCCGAGGAAACGATAGTGAGCACGTAACTGGCTATCCAGTGTCCTTTTTCAAACGTACAGAGATTTTGGCTATCCCAGTACCATCATGAGCCAATCGCCGAATGCTCCAAAGCCACCGAGTGCGCCGCGACTCTCTGCCGACGCACTCGCAACACCCGATGACGCAGCCAGCCGACCTCCCAGCGAGACGCTCGACCCGGCTACTGGGCCACAGCCTCTGAAGCATATCACACGGGACATCAAACAGGCCAAAAATACGGTTGTCTTCCACGCGACGATGTACGACCACCAAGAGTTACTCACTGAGCGCTTGGATGTCGACGAGGGGTCCTGGAACGCCGGTGGCGCATTCGACCCCGAAACTACTCAACTTCTCATACGGACAATGGGCGAAGACAAGAAGGTCGCTACTCCTGCATCTCCTGCGCAATCAACAGATGCTGAATCACGTGGCTTTCGGGGTACGGGACATCCTCTTGGGCAGAGTGGGTAAGCTGGCTAGAGGTGATATATTCATACAGAGGCTTATGCTCGCCTCTGCGATTTTAAGAACTCTTGCAACTCCTCCGAGGTTGTTGACATGACAAACTGCCTTGCCCGGTTGCCTAACTTGATGCGCCTGGCCTCAAAAAGCTGATCCCGCGATGTGATGAGCATCTGCTGTCCGTCGTTGCCAATATCCACGTCCTCTACCACATGAACCCCCCCCGACGTGGCTTGCTCGGCGGCGCGGTGAAGCACTGCTAGACACTGCTCGGTGCTATGGGACTCACTCACAAGCCTCCGAGCGTCATCATGGGAGACCGAGTCCGTCGCTTCCTGGTGGAGCGCCCCTACAGGCACATAGCGCCCACACAGCTCTTCCTTGGCCCGGAGGTGGAGGGCCAGGTCGTCTCTGCACTTTCTCAAGGCGAGAAGGGTCATGATTTCCGCGAGCGTGAAATTCTGGGCTGGCACAAATGTATTGGTGTCGTCGCCGTTCTTTAGCCTTACCTCGTCGAGCCGGGCAAGGCCCTGGGCGCAGATCTCGAGGCACTGCTCCGTGCTCTGGCGTTCCTTCTCGAACCAATGCTCATCCTCTCCCAGCTCGGGTGATCCGCCGCCAAGTGGGGCTAAAGAGCGCAATTTCGCGGTGATTTCCTCAAGATGATTCTCAAGGTCCTGGGTCGTAGCTTTGATCATGTCCTGGTACTCGTCGAGGGCGGCCCGTGTAATTTTGCTCGACCGTCTGGTTAACTGTTAGTTGGGAGTCTCGCCCAGGGATGTGTGCCTCACAGGTTGGCATCCGCGAGCGCCACGGACATCGTGGACTTATACCCGGCCAGCATTTCGGTGAAGCCCCTGATATCGGTGTCCATGTATCGTAGCCGCACCCAGTCCCGGACGCTAGGCTTGACGCCGTCAGAGTGGATTGTGCACTTGACAACTAGCGCGCTGAACTCGCGGCATGCCTCGCCACACTGGCGTAGTAGGAGCTGAAGGGACACAAAGAACGTTGCCTCTTCCTCGACCGCTTTGTGGAGAGTCGAGGACGCCATCGAGGCTCTGTAGTTCATCCTGGAGGTGTCGCACGGAGCGGGGTTGGTCTCGGAAGCTTTGCACCATTTGGTAGAGCGCCTTCGTGGATTGCGCCGTGGCGACGACAACACCAACCACGCCTGATGCGATGCTCAATGGGTCCGCCATCTGACCGTAGGAGAGTGGCCAGGGAGCAGCCCGAACGATGTTCCGTAGCTTCAGCGACAGCCTGGTCAGAAGTTGCAAGCTGCGGAACAAGTCGAGCGCATCCCATCTTCGTCACGTGGTGCTGCAGCACGTTGCATTGGCGACGGACTCTCACAACCAGAACCTACTCGCCATGCCGAAATGAGCGGCCGCCGGTACACGATCGATTCCGGCCGATGCGCATCATATGTGCCGCTGAACACCGTCAATGCTCGCAAGCTCGGCGATGTGTTTCAGACGGGCGCGATGGAGATAACGCCACACGTCGTCCAGTGGGGTCTCGATGAGCCTGATACTTCCGCCACACAATCAGGGCTGATGGAAGCTTGCGCCACAAGGCTGATGCTGACGCTATGACGTAGTGACAATCACATGATCGCGCGTCAAGCTGCCGCAGCGCAGGTCGCCGATTCAAAAATGCGCCCCCTCACTAATTATCTAGTATCCAGGCTTGCACCACGCGCCAAACCTCTGTCCGCTTCCACTCGGATCGCCTGGCTATTCTCGTTAGCATTCACAGCTAAGCCTCAGGGTCGTTTAGTCTCGGTAGGTTCCGAACATACGTTCACTTTGCATCTACTCTGCATTTCGGCCCTCTACATCTGCTAATTGTAATCACGAATCAGAACCAAATTTTCGACCGTCCTCGATCGACCTTGATTATGATCCTGCCTGTGCCCAGTATCGGGCAGTCCGACACAACGCACATCTCTTGAAGTAGGGCATTCCATACAATTGCTGTCGTCCCACGAACAACCCCCCCATTTGTTCCGTTTGTCAGACCTCATCCTCCTTAGCCCAGCTGAAGGCTCAAAACGGCATAAACGTGTTCTTTGTGATCACGAGATTCATATAAGGTTACACCATTGTTCCAGGTGCAAGATCATAGACCCGCTGTATGCAAAACATGGCGGCTCGGCTTGATTGTCGCCACGGTCTAGCTTTTCAAAATGCCTTTCTAACCGTTCAATGACCTCAAGACCGCCCACGAGACGTTTGCCACCTACGAGAGTAGTTCGGAAGTCTTGGCCTCCTTTACAGTCCATCTCTCTTGGCTCACTGGACGGGCCGTTCATTGTTCAGCTGGAGCGTCCGCCAAGCCAGTGTTGCCAAACATATACTGAAGAGAGGACACTAGTCCTCAGCAGTACCTTACACTGATGGCGCCGAAAGCTGGTTTCCGCCACTCGCCAACGGTACTCATCATGGAAACCTTCGTCGGGGGCTTGACGAATATCCTGGTTGGGTATAAAGCGATCAAATCCATTGCGCTGGCCAAAAGTCTAGCTGGCAACACTCGAGGCAGTCCAGTACGCTCGGATGCTCCACGCAAGCAAAGACATGATGACATCTACGATACAGAGCCTCGACGATCATCTGGAGAGCATCCACGCCAAGTTACAGACTGCACCTACCCGAAGCACCACTCGCTCAGCCTTGACACCAGCCCACGCCCACCGGCTCGAGAAGGAACTAGAAAGCACACTGAGCTGCCTCGAGATATGTGTACAAGGGCTTGCCGATATCAACAAGCTGACCAACAAGTTGAGGCTCCGGCTTTTGTCGAGCGGGAAGCAGGCCAACGGAGACAATACAGGGCTTTTGGGGGAAGACATATCTCAGGTTGACACCACGACCCTTGGGGTCTTGGGGGAGTGTAGCCAGAAATTGAACGACATGCTTCATCAGTTATGTGCAAACGAGGTATACGTCACAGGACGCCTCGCTGCAGCGGATCCAGATGTTTCTACGGCAGCCACAGAAGTCGATCGTGAGTACTGGAGACATTCTTGTGAGTCCCATCGTACAAGGCACTGCCTCGCCGACCTTGACACCTCTGCACGGGCATCGTCTCGCGGGGTCCACGTGGTGGAGGACGTGAAGGCGGGGATGGGCGGGCAACAGACGCTGATCACATCGCTCGATCATCTCTTCGAGGCGAAAAGAGTGACCCTAGGTGATGGGGCAACACAGGTGATCATGTCATCCTCGGACGCATCCGTACAGGAGTTTTTCAAGACTCGTATGTAATATACCAACATTCATGACCTTTCTTAGTCTGCATGTACCTTTGGCGGTAGCTTTCACATTAGCAACAAGGTACCGATGTCCCTGTTGGGCTGTCAACCTCTTCACTCTGGTTCAGGCTTACGATATCCAGGATTCAAAACCCTCGGCCGGGTGCACGCCAGCCACACGCACAACCTCCATCGCCTTATGTTTCTCTGACCCTAACTTTCTTCCCACATACTTCACTTAGCGCTTACGAGAATATTCTCTGTCCTGGGCCAGTGTGAGCCTTCCCGATCGTATGTCTTTGGATTGCGACGCCATAGTCGGACATCAATCACAGGGAGAGATCGTGGCCTAGCTCCTATGAGAGCGCCCCTGCTTAGGGTCATACTCCTAAGCCTCCCAGTAGTGCAATACCTCAACGGCCTTGACCTTGATGCTAGCTTACCAGATCCGTCCAACGAACCTACTACCGTAGCGCTCCTTATTCCCCTGCAAACGGTTCGCATCCGCTTGAAACCAGGGCATTGTTGAGTGGAGCATATAGTCTTGCAAGATCCATCCCCACGTGGCGAGAGCTCTCTTGCTCGCCGTGTTTCTGGAAGGGTACTAAAAGGGGGTTACTGATTTATCACAATCTCACATTACTTAAGATATCCTCGGCCTTCGCAATAGGACAAGGTTACACCGTGCGCTGCTGCTGAGCTCGTGTTAGCTATTTGCAGACAAGGTTTGGGCATGAAGCACCATATACACCCCCCCTAACTCCTTGTACCGATTTTGCGGAGCTTTCGGGCTTGGATGAAGACGAGGTCGATGAACCGGCGGCCCAGACTCCCGGAGGTCCTGGTCTTCGTCATCGGGTTTAGCGACACAAATGAAAGGAGGATCAAGAGCAGGTCTTGTGCGGACGGGCGAGAGAATAAGGGTTTCCAGTGGGAGCCGAAAGTGCGTGCTGAGTTATGTTTTGGGCCAAGCTGCTTGCCTTTCGTCGTCGTTTCTTAGTCGAGAGATAATGTTCACTTAGCTAAATTGAATATATCGAGACGAGACGTACAGCTTTTCTCTGTCACAATGTTTTACACTTGTAGCCGCAAAAAGATAGCTTCTGAGGTTCAAAAGCAAGCACATTGAATTGCTGCAACTTCGTGGCACACTGTTGCTATACAACAGAGTCGAACATCCTAGCTCGGTGTGGTTCTGAGTCATCCTCCGGCAAAACATTTTCACACTCTACTCGTTCTCTCCGGCTTCCACCCTTGATGTTCTGCACTCTACGCGTGTGGTGTACGTCTACTAGGGGTAAACATGCTTGGTTGTGATGTGCTTTCCGTTGTCATCCTGATAGACAGTGGTGTAGTGGGGATAAGAATCTTTCCTGCTGGGATGCTCGGTTTCACTAAATTATAGGTTAATACTTCATGCCTGTCTATAAGTACACGAGGGAGTAACTCACGTCATGATGGCTGTAGTGGCGCCAGCGGGCACATCGGCCGTTTCCATGGCTTTGGTGAATTTCTCTTGCACGTCCGTTGCGAGATAAATACGCCTCCAAGTGTCGGTCTGGGTTGCGTACTTGACAGTGATGGATCGACCACCGTTCATGATCGTTTTGATTGTGGAACTGCTGATCACCTTGTTGGCCATCTTGGAGGCTGAATATAGCGAGGATTGAAGACTGGGTTATGAATTGATGATAGTGAATGAATACTTGTTGGTATGTTTAAAATCGGTCGATAGAAGCTATTGTTCGAGCGAGGCATGGCTTTAAATACATATGAAGGACATCTGGCATGTAAGTGGTGATGAGAATTGGCGATGGCAGTTGGTGATAAAAGTTGATGATGAGAGTTGGTGATGAGAGTTGGTGATGAGAGTTGGTGATGAGAGTTGGCGATGAGAGTTGGTGAGCAATGACGCTGAAGCAGTTCTGCAACCAGTGTGGCGCAGCAATTTACTGACCAGCGGACGTGGGCATACACCGATTTTAGCACAGGCTGCCACCTAAACCCATCTTCGGGGCTCCTCCTGGCTGTCACTCACTCTCACTGTCACGCACAGCCGTAATCGCTTGCAAAAAAATTTTAGACGGAATCGTGGTCCTGATTGTTTAAATTCGGCAGCGCCAGAATTGCGGTGCGTTGTCCTGGAGGAAAACACGTCGCAGCGCCGGTTAGAGTTAAATCCGAACTCCGGCTGACGTAATGGAAACGCACACTCTGGCAGCTGATTCAGCAGAGTTTACACCAACTTCCAAGCGCGACTGTTGAACGGGCAACACAGATACAGACGCCACCCCGATACTGCGACACAAAACATAAGGTGGACTCCTAGTCGACCCCCTTTCCTCCTAGATGCCTCTCAATCGTCTTGCCTCTCATACGCCCTTCAGTCGGCTTGCCTGTCACACGCCCTTCCGTCGCCTTGCCTACTGTACAAGCATCAGAATGGCATCCACCATAATGGGCAAATCCGGTCGCGCGTACGTTCAAGGCGACGTGCTCCAGCGTCATCGCGAGGACCATACGCTCAGCGTCTTCAAAGCCGAGTACGTCTCGAACACGCTCTCATCTCGCCACTTAGCCGTATCTCTGACACATCTCACTCAGGTCCGGGGATGAGTCTTTTGTCCTCAAGCGCGTACCTAGGCCGTTCTACGATCTGTCACTGCGCCTCGCAGCCGAGTTTGCAGGGTCCCGGCGGCTTCGAATGCACATTGATTGCAACCCAGAAGAAGGCATTCTAGTCTATCCCTATTTCAGAGGCACCCTACTTGCCCTGGTTCAGGAAGATCCGGACTTTCCTCCAGCGGAACGAAAGAAAATACTGCGACGTGTAGCAGAGGCAATACAAGAACTTCATGCTAAAGACTGGGTCCACATTGGTACACTCTCCGCAATCCAGGAATTGCCGTTGAAGATATCTAACTAATCAATCTATCTTGGCAGATGTGAAGCCTGATAACATATTGGTCAATTGGACTTGCGACAAAGAGGGTAACAAAACAGTCACCGATGTGGCCCTAGGCGATTTTGATATCGCTTTCAAGTCGGAAGGTGGAGAGCCACGTCAAACCCCTTTTGCAATAGGGAATGCCATGTGGCGAAGCCCGGAAGGACAGACAGGAAGGGGTGTGACAAAGGCGTCAGACATGTTCTCGTTTGGACTAGTGGTAAGTGAGCCATGTTCAAGTTCAGGAATTCACGCTAAACTCCGTTTACAGTGCATATATGCTCTTGGAGGTGGGGAGTTTCTGCTCTTGAACGATTACCAGGAGCTAGTAAAGAGTGGTATAAGGCCGGAACAAGAGATTTTGATTCGCCACTTTTCCTATTTTGGGCCAGTTCCCGAAGGACTCCTCAAGCAAGTCAATAGTGAGGATTGGCGTAACGCTTTGAAGGGAGCGTCCGAAATAGCTGAGGACGCAGTGAAGGAACAGCCTGAACTAAGATTTGAGCGGTGGGGAGAGGAGCTTGGTTCTGAGGCACAAAATATGATATCTGGAATGACAAATCCAGACCCAACGGCTAGAACAGCGATAGGCCAAGTCTTGACGCATCGATGGTGGCAGGAAGCTATGTAGACAGCGATTGGAGCTACAAGGACGGAAGCGATGAGAAACCGAGAGCCCATACCCCCAAGTCGGTATCAGCGGACCAGTCACTATCCGTCATCAGCTCACTGTTATGTCCAAGGATGAAATCGGTTTCGTGAGTCATCCACCATCCGTTGTCGACTTCTAACGAGTCGTAGTCACCTCCAAATGGCGGAACAACCGACCAATTAGTGTCAAAAGCCGAGAGAGTGCCGTGGATACTTCCAACTGCTGGTACAGTCGAGGCGATGGTCGGATCACTACCAGGCAGGATGAGTTTTTCAGTGAGATCAGACCACGCCTGACCCATATTGCGATCTGAAGTTCCTGAGATCTGGGAGACGGTGGATGTCGGGTTAGAAACTGTCCGAAAGTTAGTTAAACCAAAACCCAGCTTATTAGAACCTGCATACCGGCATCGTTCGCAACTCCTTCTCTACTAGGGCCCAGTCGTGGCCTCGCGGAGGGCATCGATGTTTCCTTGCTGAAGCTAGCCTGACAAGGCTCTGTAGTAAACAAGATGTTGACTTCATCGCCACTCCTTGAGCGTCCTGAAGTGTCCGGCTGACCTCGACGAACTTGTTTGCGCGGTGTGTCCAATGATTCATTCAGAGCCACTGTCAATCGCATGCCCATCTCTGCTTTCGTATCCTCAAAGAATTCGAGCCGACGCCGTTCGTCTTCTTTCATGAAGCGGTTTTTACCCAGTTTCCTTTTGCATGATTTTTCCCAATGTGCAGAAAGCGCTCCTAGATTCTCTTTCGATTTGAGACAGCATGGGCATCGAAGACACTCGTCTTCGGAGTCTGGATAATCTGAGATCCACTGTCATTAGCCATGTCAAATCATCTGGAAGTTATCACACACGGATAAAGAAGTGGCGTAGTAAGTTGAACTTAGACGGGTATTGCTTCTTGTGTTCGCATCGTGGAAATGGGCACACAAAATTAACCTGTCGATCAATTTCTTCGCCCTCCGTTGTCGATGACCGTCGTTTCCTCTTCTTCAAAAAGGTCGAGGGTGCCGGTGTGTTTTCCGTTAAATAAGAAGAAACGAGATGCTCAACAAGCTCTTTCGCGTTGCCGCAGGGTACCATGCAGTTAGGGCAGTCCCAGGTCGACATATGTGTGCAAATGTGCGGGGGCGTGTATGGTAGGTATTTGATCGGCGACTTTGTGAGAGAGAAATTGGTAAGTGAATGATCCCAAGAAGTACGGAGTAAAGAAGAGGTCTTTAAGTTAGGCGGCCTCCATATTACCCCCGGCCAGTGTCATGGCCAGCGATATGTTAGTGTGTGCTCTCGTGGGGGAGCCATCCCCGGCTTTCGCTGCATCGGGTGGACTGTTGGTTTCATGTGCAACCTGTGGATGTGATATTGTCGTGACCTTGCAGCTATCACGACCCAGTTGGCGCGGAGAGCCGCGCGGCTGGCGATAGCCTATCAAGTTGAGGAAAACAATCAGCGACCCAAGACGAGGTGCTGTCATCGCTCAAGGAGGCCGCGGGGCGGCGGCAATACTTTGAATTATACAATCTGATCACAACGGCAACCAACATGGCGCCGCAAACACATTAACTAGAGCGTTTGCTCCTAGAATGCCTTGAGTCCTTTTGCAATTTCTGGGGGCTGGTGGTCCCACAAACGCGAGCAGGCCATCCCCGGATCTTGTGTGGCTGCCTAGCCGCCTTGCATCGCTCGGAGCCATGCAGTTGAGACCGGTTCAGTCCGAACCTGCCTCGGCGTGCTTAACCCCTGTGGCTGCAGCCTCATCCACAATGATTATGTAAGTATAACTGACGACCCCTCTAGCTCTTCGTTAAAAAGGGACGGGTCTCAATTATCTTGTCCACCAGCGTAAGCCAACTTGTCGGCATGTCTCTCAACCTGCATAACGCTATCCTCGATTCGTTGAGAATTTGTACGAGGTATCATATTTGCACCAATCTGGCTAGTGTGAGAGAAAGATATGATATCTCACAGCTGTTTGACCTTCCACCCACTACAGCTAAGGGGCGACCTTTTGGAAAGTGAGTGGAGACAAAATATTCTAACCAATGATGCATTCCTGCATCAAGACTCGGCACCTGCTTCTGAATACAGGAGTTCATTGGCTGCTTGCGCAGCAGCCCACATGGTCTCTTGTCGCGTGCGGACGAACCCCGATTCCAGTCTTCTGAACTATACCCTTTTTGTTCGTGTTTTGTACGCCGTACAAAACTTCAGAGCACCTCCGCCTCAACAACAAAGAGGCCTGAAATGATCGGGACGTGAAGTAACCCATACAAGTAAGTCGGCCTTTTTCTTGGGGCCTCATATATTCGGAACAGAGAAGCCGTAATTTAGTTCGTGGATATGTCTATCAGTACCTAACGTGTGACGAATGAGACCCTCAGGCCTCCAGGGAGAGGCCATATTGACCAAGACAACGCGAGAACACGATTGCGAGTGCACAGCAGAGATCTGTCTCAGAAGTCCATCATCTTTTCTGGTTTTCGTGCCCGATTTAGCCCTATCTCCCGCTCCTGGCATCCTGTAGAGACGGACGTCAACGCGGGAAAAAGGAAAGAGCTTCCATCGGCTATGCTAGGATTTCTCCTCTCGAACTCTCAAGATGGGCACAGAGATGATGGGAAGGGCAAGTATAGCACGACCCACTTCATGCATTATAGTCCCGACACGGGTCAAGACAAAACAACACTTTTACCTCGTGGGCATGAGCTATAAATAACTACGAGGGGGTTTGTCTCCGCATTGTAAGTATTCGACCCAATGTCGCAAGCCCGCAATCCAGTACCTTACACCCCCTGGTTTTGCCAGTTTATCCAGTGAACCCAACGTTTCTAGAGACTGATCCAACAAATTGTTGTCCTGAGTCGAGACGGTCTGGCGACTCAAGATATCGCAGACGGACTTGACGATTATCCTGGTCACACCGCTCTCATTAGGAAACCTACTGATTGCTACCATTGCTTTGGCCCAGTAACGGCTTGCCGCCTCGTCATCGGAATTCATGTGTCGTATTTTTGCCAGAGTTATGTGTAAGCGCAGCTGCTCGTACTTCAAGAGACCAGCGCGAGACTCAATGTTCAAACAAAGCTCTTCTGCCTCATTGAAGCGTCGCTGAGCAAACAGGGCTTCTGCTAGAGACAATTCCAGGAGAGACCTCCGCGGGGAGACATCGTACTGGTCTTGGCGTACGATTTCTGCACGGAGCTGATTTTCGGCAGACGCAGGGTCGTCGAGCTCTCGGAGCGTGTCAGCGTGATCGCAGGTAAGATCACGTAAGTCTTCATAGAAGACGAGGTCCTTGCACTGCCCTGCTGATGTCTTCGCCTTCCCAAAATGCATCAGCGCTTCTTTGAACGCACCTTGAAACCGCAGAACCCTTCCAAGTATCATGTGCTTGCGAAACATGACTACGTTCTCAAGTGAGGACGGGTCCTGGTCCAGCGGGCTCCAACCCTCCAGTAACTCTTTGGCGGCAGAGAGGTCTTCAACTTGGATGCAGTTCAAGGAACGCTGGATGCTCGCTTGGCCGATTGCCGAATGCATTCTCTTGTCCGTGGCATTCTCGACCGTGCCTTGACCAAGATCGCTAACGCTGCAGGTAGCACGGTCCATGTTTCCGGCAATCCGGCTTAGGAGACTTTGGGATTGTGCAATACAACAATGCAGGTACCGATCCTCAAGACCACGAGAAGCAATATCAGCTTGATCGATAGCAAAGCGTTTCCATGCCATGCCAGGAAATCGGGATGCTTCAACAAGGGTGAGCACAAGGTCGGCTCTGGTGCTGGCAGGTAAGGATTCGTAGCAATCTTGGAATGCCTGCAGGGTATGCTTGAGGTGTGGTAGGAGTAGCTTCGTGTTCGGAGTACTGCGACGGTGTTAGATAAATGACCGAGCTCTTCGCTGACTTGAACTTACGCAGACTCAATGTATTTCCATGGGATTGCTCGATACGCAACAATGAAGGCCTGACATCTCCAAAATGAGAAGTCCTCTACACATAGCCTCTGGCGGATGCGACTCGCAACGGCTTCGTCCAAAGAGGTATAGCTGTGGTCCGTCGAAACAGCCCGCGACAAGTCCAGCTCGTAAAATGCATTGCGCAATCTTGGAGTGTCCGAGAGCAAACTGCGAAGTTCCGGAGCAAGGCCAACGTGAATTACGTCCACCTCTTCAATCTCGCCTTGTGCCGTCCAGCGTTTGCGTGGCATGGCTCCTAGGAAGATATCCGACGGGACTTTGTCGGATGTGGAGAAGAAAGAAAGGAGAAGAAGCAATATTTTAGCATCTTCTGAGCGAACACCACTCGATCCAAGACCCGCATTGGATGTGACTGCTAGGGAGGCTTTCCAAGCTGGTTGCGCTCTTGACAGGGTATGCAAATTCCTTTGAGCGGATGTGGGCCTGGGGTCGAGTTTGCTTCTGTTGGATTGAGGCATCACTGTTGCGCCAAGGAGAGTTCGCGAATGCGACGTGAGCCTGCGAGTCTCGTCGACAAAGGAATGGTCCACTGAGTCTAGTTAGTGCCGAAAGGAGGACTGGATCGAAGGACCGTACATAGTATTTGGTTTAGGACGTTATTGACGAGAGGTGTGCACTGCACAGTCCGTTCGCAGATATCCGTGTTCGTAGAGAGAAAGGCGAGGGCAGATTGACGGTCTTCGGGTTTTGATCTCTCCCAGCTGGACGCTGATGAGTAAGGGAGCTGGCTAGAGTGCCGACCAAACTCACGTGGACGCTGATCCCAAGAGGCAGAGCAGCCCTCTGAGGTGCTGCGAGTCACGCTTGAGGATAGACGCAAAATCCTCGACGACTCCCTTCCACTTCTCCCCAATCCGGATAATATGGTAAATCTTGTCTCGAATGGTGTTCCGAACATGCGGCAACGCATTTTCGATTTCCTGCACGATCGGGTCGACAGACGTGTTCTTCTGATGCAACAGCGCAAACGCGTAGCAACAGGTACGTCGAAAGAGTTGCTGGATTTCGATCTTCTGGTCGCTTCGCTCGACTGCCAAAAATATTTTGACAAAAGGACGGCCGTCACCACTGACTTGTTGTATGTCAAGTTGCTGACTGAGTTGGACAGTGGCAGCTTGAGCTGCAAGGGCTGGTTTCGAAATTGACCAGGAATGAGGTTCGTGGAAGACGATTCCGGTAATGTTCGCAGCTGTTTTCGTACTCGTGGCACCGAACCGGACACAGATCTCTTTCTCCCTGCTCGGACCGCAGCGTGCTCGTCTGGGGGGGTAAGAGGATGGGCACGGAGCAGTTGAGTTGACTCTGCCCACTCAGCCCAGGTCCTGAGGATCGCAGTCTTGGGGTGGAATTAGTTAGTGGGCGCATCTCATGAAGATTTGGATTCGCCACCTTACCTCAGACTCGGTAATGCTGTGAAAATTATGGGTTGAGAGCTTGTGGCAAAAGCACTCCATTGTTCGTGGAGTTGTGTGTGGGGACGGGAAACAGTCACAAGAAGGACGACAATTCCAGCATTTAAACCTTGCCCAATTCGTCGCCAGTTCGTTCCTCGTACAAGACATTACCAATTCAGGTTAGACTATTTTATCTTGTGGATCAGATGGTTTCGGAAATGCGTCATGTGTACAAGCGGGGTCCGATGACTGCTCATAATACTGGGCAGCCAATCTATCTAGCCAATAAATTGCCATGTATGAGGAGAGCAGGAAGTTCGCAATGCCAGCCGGTTGGCTGTGGGAGTCCCACCACAGCGAGGTCGCAGTCTGGAGCAGCAGCCTGCGACGAGAGTATACAGCGGCCCGCGACCACGTGGACTCCCGTGGTGCGCTGCGTCCGCCATTTGACCAGTTGCGACCACCCCAAAGTTTCGCTACGAAGACTACGAGACTACAAATATTCCAACCAATGGCGCATGTCAGCAATCCAGCCCTGGACTGGACCATTCATCACGAGATGCCACCTGCTTCAGAGATTTGCGCACCAACCAGGCGTGCTGGTGAAGAGATCACCAATTGCTAGATCCGCAAAACTCATTGATGCTGGTGGGAGACGTAAACAGACGACCAAACACACATACCAAGACAATCTCGGGACGGGGAAAGTTGTAGGTAGCCTTGCTTTCTACCCGCGTCATTGGCGGGGATCGTAGGGTGTCATCGACCAATGGAACAAGTAAACCACATCAGCGCCACCCCACTTGAAACCCCCCACATCCTTGGCAAACCCTCGCTTATGACGAATAGAAATTCTTCACTACGGATTCGCTCCACATGAGTGAGAGCCTGGCTCAAATTGCCAGCTACAGGTATAAACAGCAAGGCAGCCCCTCTATCCATCCATTTTTCCATCCATTCTTCCATCTATTTTCCCATCCATTCATTCTTCCTTCCATTTTCCCCGACCTCCATCTTCATTTCAACACATCAGCCCCTACGTTCGAGGACGATGGACTTTGATACTGACATTCGCAAACTTGAGCAGCTTTATTCGGCTCTCCTACCTAATCCTGCCTTGAGCACAAATTTTCTGAGCAAGTCAATCCAAGTCTACAAGGAAACAGACTTTGAACGAACGAAACACACCTCACAAGCAACTCGAAGCAGGCGGAAGGGAGCCCAGGCCCTCCTGTGGTCAGTTCATGAGCGTCTGGGGATTGAGGCTCTCTTCCTCTGCAGTGCTGCATTGCCAGTCACTAGGTTAGCTGAAATCAAGAAGGAGGGGCTCGCTTTCATTTCCAGGTTGGAAGCATGGCTGAAGACCGTGACCTTTCCTTTGAAAGTCTCCGAGGTCGCTCACGGCTACTTCTCTGAAGGAGTCCCTTCAAGACAAGGTCAGAGCAACTAGCCTTTGCAGATACGAAAGCTGACTTTTATCGGGAGAGAAACGAGGGCAATCTTACGAAAGTAGCCCCACGAAGCGCATCCGTACTCGACCAGACTTATTCGAAGGCGGGAAGCCTCTGAGTTATCATGGCATCCAGCTTCTCACGGCCCCGACTACAGGAATTGCATCATCACATTGCCTTGGTGAGGGTGGTAGTTGTAATGCGGACGATGGCCCTTCGCTGCAATCCGACGGGCCTGAAGCCGACTGCCAAGATGGTAAGGACCCTGGAATCGTGGCTCATACAGTGCTAATACGACCCAGTCCCATTGTATGCGAACGTCTATGAACTGAAGCCTATGGATGTCATCCGCGCTTTGGTGGAGGGTGGTCTGGAGATGCCGGCTCCTGTAAACCGGCTAACCATGCCACATGACCCTAGTGGGCTGCCATTTATTACTATTGCATGTCCTCCGATGCTTGCTCTGCATTTTTTGGAGCGGAGGAAAAAGATTGACTGGTAGGGTCTGACAATTGATGGACTTTACCAATGCGGCACTCCCCAATACACATGAATGTCAAGCCAGCCTCCCAACTCACAATAACCCATCCTTTAGACCCTCCCACTTTGCCCTTGTATTCATTGTTGACCGAGAACCATACTGATCCGGCTGTTTGATTTTGGTCCACGATGAGGGCGACGACATCGTCCGAAATGGCCTCAGAGTGCAGATCCTCAAAGGTGTTCCACTCAGGCATGGAGCAGGTCAAACCTATCTAGACCAGATTTAGCTCTCGAATCAAGATGATTATAGTTGGTGTTGGCCATACCCATTTCTGGCATTCTTGAACAAGCTCTTCCTCTGAACAGTCTTTCTTGACCCGATGTTTTCGCATTACCAGGCGGAAGTTATTCCCAAGGAGAGGTCTCGTGTCGGGTGACTCTTGTCGCGTAATGGTCCTCTGGCAATGGTCTGAGAGGAAGTACTTGGGTCAGCATTGCTTTAAAACACAAGGTAGGGCATATCGTACAGAGCGTGAAGTGTAGTTTATTCGTGGATGCGTATGGCTGAGATGTCCAAGCATGACATATGGTCGTGATGCTTTCGAGGTTGTTGCCCAACTCCAGGTTAGGGTGGCGAAGAGGGGAGGAGAGATGGCCTGAACAGAACTGCATGGAAGGTAGATGGAAGAATGGATGGACTAGTTGGGGTGGGTGGAAGAATGGATACACCAGGGAATGGATGGAAGAATGGATGGACTAGTGGGGGTGGATGGAAGAATGGATATACCAGGGAATGGATGGAAGAATGGATGGACTAGTGGGGGTGGATGGAAGAATGGATACACCAGGGAATGGATGGAAGAATGGATGGACTAGTGGGGGTGGATGGAAGAATGGATATACTAGGGAATGGATGGAAGAATGGATGAACTAGTGGGGGTGGATGGAAGAATGGATATACTAGGGAATGGATGGAAGAATGGATGAACTAGTGGGGGTGGATGGAAGAATGGATATACTAGGGAATGGATGGAAGAATGGATGAACTAGTGGGTGGGATGGATGGATGGATGGAAGTTGGATGGACAAATTGCATTTTTTGGTCGGATCAGAGTTATCCCTTCGCCTTGGAGAACCAGAGGATACAATAGGTAACAGCTACGGAGAGCGCAGACATACTTATTCTGTAGCAACCCATGCTGCCTTGATCGTATGGCGACTTGTTGATGGCATTCTAGTCGTCAATGCAAGAATCAGTGATGGGCTAAAGGGAGCAACTTCATGTACAATAGATAGGAAGTCTTCTCTGCGGCGAGGACCGAACTCCAACGCATTGGTGGCCAAGAATAGGGCCTTCACCAGGGGTGTCACCGCAGCTGGCCGCGCTCATATCGACCGCCATCTTGCAGGGTGTAATGCACTCGTGTTCCTCTCCGAGTGATGTTGTTGGAAGGGCACATCGTCCTAGCGACACCGAGACATCGTGTACATCTTGGCCTATTAGACTGAGGCTGCAGACCCTTCCGGCCCTTTGGCTATGGCCTCAGCAATCGGAAGACCCTGGCGCATGCATCATCGTTTCTGGTACCGGGTCAGGCCTGAACTCATGCATGTAAGTCACGGACGTAATCCTCGTTCTGTTGGCCGGCTTCTTCATGCATCCTTCTGAACATCCACAGCCGTTGGCCTGTCTCTGCAGTGTTGATCAAGACGAGCTGCTGCAGGGGCTTCTGACGTGACATAGCACCCCAGCAGTCAGCGGCATGGTAAGTGGTAGCAGGTAGGATTGGTCTATTGCCGGGTCATGTCAGTGATCCGAAAATCATTCTCGAGGTCAATGTCTTGCCACTTCGCTCAGGACGGGCTGCACAATGGGCTGCTGACGTGTTAACAATGTTCTCGTGGTCCATGGCGGATCAGGGGGAGGGAGATGACTGTGTATCCGGTCATCTTTGGGGGCTCGGGGTGCACCTACGGTCATGATAGATCCTGAGCTTGCGTCGATGGCTTCAGCGTGGCCACAGCTCGGGGCATACCCCCGACGGAATCGTATTTAGTAGCTGAAGCAAGTCAATGAGGCTACGGCCAACATGTCCGGCCGCAGCCAGCCGAGACCCTATCCACCCATGTTGGTACGACGATGTTGCTCCACGTTGGGAACATGACAGGGGTCAACCACGGCCAGCTTCACATATGCAGGTCAGCACCAGTCTGGCCAGGTTAGCCCGTAGAGGGAGAGATGATTGACGCATCTGGAGAAGTAGATGCTGACCTCGTTTCCCCGTCAATTTGTTCTTGATGGCATGTTGAACCCCGTGTCATGGACAGGCTTCCAGAGTTGAACGTGCGTGAGGAATGGTATGCAATCATTCCCTATAGAAGAAAAGTGCAACTGGGTCACTCCTGGCCCGAACGGGCCATCGTGTTGATGGGATGGGGAGTGTTGCGCGCCTCAGGTCATGAGAACTCCTCAGATGTATTAGATTTGGTATGGCTGGTGGCTTGCTCATCGAGCCCTACCCCTGAACGAAATCACACTTAAACAGGAGCTGTAGGTTAGCGCAGTCAGAAGGAGTCGCGGCCAACACGCATACCTGGGTGTCCAGGTTGGTCTTAAATGGGCTGCAGGGTGGGATGCCGACATGTTCACATCGTTCTACTGGTCAATGGTTGGGATTACCTGTGTCAGGACGACGGTGCTACTACCCCCGGCCATAACATGAGTCCAACCAGGTCAACTATGGTCTGCCCGTGCCATGGTTCTGCTCCTCGGGTTGACGGGTACAAGAACGACTCATTTCTCCTTCAAACTCTCCGGGACCTGGCTTAGAATGCAATGAGAAGAACCGCTTTTGTTACCGCCTTTCCTACCCATTCCATCTCATTACTTCTTAGTCAAGCCAGCATGTCGGACAAATCATCGGACCCTCGCAATGGAGAGAAAACAGGCCCACCAGCCCCAACCCCAGCTCCGGCTCCGACTCCGGTTCCGCCGACTGATGGGACCGAAACCAGAGTGAGCGTGCTGATCACTCCCCGTCCTCCTTCCGATATCAACCATTGGATTGGTGGCAAATCATGAGGTAAGTAATGCAGGTAAATTGTGAGGAATGCTTACTGACGACAGAGTCAAAAGAAGCAGAGCCGAATTGAACATCCTCATCCAGTTACTCTGTCCATCTGAACATTGCTGGTTATATTGTGAAGGGTCAAGCAACGACACACTCGTCTGAGCTCTTTGAGGTGCTAGGCACGTGATCAATGATGCACGGATAAATCACTCATGTGACCAAGGCAAAATCGGGTTGGTGTGGATTTTGGCACGACGGAAAACAACCAAATCCTTTCACATTTGACAGTATTATGAGAAGCTCGAGAATCATACTTTGCAGTGTTATTTAGTGTATAAATACGTGGTGAACCCCCCGGAACATGTTCGTTCTCACGAGCACATAGATTCCCGCAACCGCAACGATGTTCCTCATTCCGCCTACGGAGGAGTCGATGGAGTTGGCCGCTCAAGCCTCCTTCCCCGTCGACAGCTTCATTCGAAACGACAAGGCCAGAGACTTTTGGGGTTTTCCAGGTGGCATGGAGACTGTCGCGGCCAGGCATCTACTAAAACACTATGTGACCGAACAGGTACGCCACACTGGCGAGAATGAACGCGACCCTACGCTTACTCATAACGCAGCAGCCAAGGATCGACAAAAGAGCGGCGTCCCGAGGAATACGCATAGAAGGCGAACTACTGACTGTTGGCCCTGAAGTCGTCTGGCTAAGAGATGATCTCCTCAGGAATAACGTGGATAAGACCACCCTGCTATGCTTGGTCATCCCAGCTCCCTCTCGGGTGCAGATTGTAGCACCATCCCATGAGGGCTCCGAAAACAAACAAACGCCGTCGCCGGGAATGCGGAAGGGATGGATGAGTGGAACAGCGATTGACTGGGCAGCGGAAGGCTTTGCGGACGCAACGGCTGCAGTGAGGGAGGGCCAGGGAACTAAGCCGGCACCGGTCGACATGCAAGCCGGCTGTGTATTGCAACTTGACGAGCACGAGGAACTATGCGTACGCCCAGGGGCTGAAGGCGTGTGTATGATCTTGTTCGGACATAAATTTCGTGCACAGGATGCGGAGAGTGGATAAGGCATTCCCGGTCATAGATTTTCTAAAAAAATGTCAAAGGTGACATTGTCCCGAGAACCAACCAGATCAGAAACATCGGTGAAAAAATTCTGAGCAGACCAGCTTGGATCCTCCTCCCAGGCATACTCTCCCCCATCTCCTGGGTTCCCGTGGATGACTACATGTTTTGCATCTAGCCAGTGGCGCGCCAACTCCGAAAAGCGAGATGAGAGCATCTCAAACGACCTCCTAACCATAGCTGTCTTTTCTGTGACTATCGACGGCCCGGAAACTGCGGCTTGCGGGCTTTCGTTGGGGTGCGCATCCAGGGCCAGCTGCTGCAATGCCTGATTGAAACTGCCGGCTTCGAGACAGCCCACTACATTGCGCAACTGAAGGAGCTGGGCGTCTGTGGCGACCTCGAAGTCCTCAATCGAACACAGCAAGCGGCGTAGCAGATCAAGTTGTGGTGCCATTTCAACTTCGAAGACTTCCCAACGCTTTTGAAGGTCCGGGAATTGGATGGTCTGCGTTGGCAGTTTCTTAACATCGTGCGTTGCTTGTAGATCCAGGACAGCAAAGTTCGGCAAGCCTAAGTAGTGGCATGCTTCCACAGTACTGCACCTCGAGTGAGTAGAGGGCTGCTAAGGCCGGGAGGACTTGCCTACCTTAGTTTCATAATCAAGGTTATCCAAACCACCGGGACAGGGACCGCATACCATTCTGTAGGATGCAAGCGCCGCCGTAGCGCTTCTGTCACGGTCTTAATGATTAATTCCTGTTCCTGGGGAGTTCTGTGTGCTGCTGCTGACAGAACTTGCCCGCGCGCTGAGACGACTTAGCAGCTGTCTGCTAGTAGAGATGTCGCACTTACCTGCGATGGCAGAAATGACAGAGAGAGCACTTATGCCGTCAGAGAACAACAAGTTGTTCACGATGGAATGAAGCACATGAACTGCTGTGGATGAACGATCTTGATCGTGGTCCCTCTCCTTGATGCCCGCCCGACGGCGCGCATATTGCAGGCAAGCAGAAATGTACCAATCGGACCATATCGTGACTCTGGCTTCGTGTTTTCCGTGTCTCATCTTCTTTCGGAACTCGCTGGCAAGTGTGAGCAAGAACCGATCGAGAAGCTTGCCCTGTAGGTTCGCCTGCAAGCACCTGGAGAAGATGCGGTGCATATTCAACTGGTCAAAGTTGGACATGCCCTTCTTTTGCACCAACTTCAAGCCTTCAAAAATCGTTGAGATTAGGCCACGGATGACTTGGTCGACCGTCTGCCTCGGCTTCAATCGTTTTTCGGGCCTTCCAACGCCGGGTACACTCGAGGGGGACCCTCGTTTGTCACTAGTTGATGAGACCGTCGGGATAGGCGTAGGTGTTACCGATGAGGACTGCGTAGGTTCAATGCTCCGGGAACTCGTAGAGCAAACGGGTTCGTGTTGCGATGCCGCAAGCACCACACTGCCCTCCGGCGCCAGGAGCGAGCATTTCGTATGCCACAGAAAACTTGGATTTGACTCGAAGCTATCGCGGGTCAGCGTTGAAGTCGTCGCCGAAGATGTGCATACCAATGCCGGTCAAATCCCCACCGCACCGCCTGAATGTAGGTGTCGTAGACTTCTTGGACCTTCTTGGCGAGTTCGTCGACCTGATCACCAGATAGATTTGCTTCGCAGTGTACCAGGATATCGTATAAAGGGTGGCGAGAGTTCTCACGGACGAATGGTTTGACTTCAATTGTTACTAAGGCGCCATGCCCTGGTAAAGCCAGTGGTACATTGAATGCAAAGAGGGTAGGAACTTTATCGGAGATATCGCGAAGCCGCTGTTGTCCGATCCTCCTGAGATCTGGCGCTTCACTCACCTCCGCGGCGGTGATGTGCTGGGTAGCCTCCTCAGACATGGAGGCGATACTGGAATGACATGCTTGATTGGGAGCGGGTTGGGGTAGACAGAAGACACTCAAATCAACAAAACAGAAGAGTGGGGGGGTAACTCGCTCGAGTTACCCCCCCACTTCTTTTCTGTTCTGGGTAAAGAGGGGGGATGAGAGCTGACTGCGGGTCCTACGTATGGCAGGCTATAGGGGTCACTGTTGCAAAACCCCCAAAATCACTGCGAAGGTGCCAAATTGGGTTAGCGGTGTTGCGAAGCGGCCCCGCAGTACATTGACGTTTGTACCTCCGCTTGAATTCCTTGATTTTTTGGGCGGCTCGGAAGAGCGGTCACGGCAGCGGGTCCGCAGCGGACCAGCAGAGGGCATTTAAGTTCCATTCAAGGCGACATGCAGCATCATGTGACAGTCAGATTGGATACGAATACTGTTCAATAATCCTCATTCTCTTCCTCCACTTCCTCCTCTTCCTCC
>NMXI01000111.1:0-52822 GCA_002851675.1 Verticillium nubilum
TATTCCTTGGTTGCGTTCCTTGTAAACGGCGTTGAAGGGTAGCCCTCGGAATTCCCCACTGTATGGAAGCCTTCCGGATAGATTCGCCGTTTGTAATAGCCTCGAGGGCCTGGTTGACTTCATCTTCTGTATATCGAGGCATTGGTAACTGAAGTAATGATATCCTGAATTTGGAAGGAATTGGTGCAGAATTAGTAAAGATACGTTAGGTTGTAGAAGGGTGGTTGGGGTGGCGGTGAGGGATTTTGGGGTGGCCCACATGGGGGGGTGGCCCGTAAGTGGGTGAGCAACGTTATGCTTTTTTGCATTAAGCAAGAACCCGAAATCGAAGTTATGATATCATAACCCAATAGACTTGACCATGGGCTGGGCAGAAGATATTGATGACGTAAGGACAGTGTGAACGTGCGAGGCCAAACGCAGGCACGGCACGCGTCGCGTTACCCCGCTACAACGACATTTCTTATCGTAGGTACCTTATCGAACATGTAATCTTGTTGATGCGGGGCAATGAAATTTTTTCCAGGGTCCTTCCAGCAGGCGCTGTGGTGGACCATGCAAGCCCAGCAGCCCAGGTACTCGATGGGCGATGGATGGCCCAGTGAAATGGAAATTTTTGTGGTGCTTTTTCATCAGGAAGCGATGACTGGGTTGGGCACCAGCGGCAAGCGCGACCACCACTGCCCGCCCACCATCAGAGGTAGCAACAGAGCGAGAGGGTACTGGTAGCGGGGCCCCCGAAACAACAGACTGCCTCATAAATTCTGCCGCGGGGCAACTTTTTCTCTGGCCTCACCTTTTCCTTCTCTCTACCACCCCTCTTTACCTCTTCCCCCCCAAACATCAGCCATCATGGACAAGGACAAGTTGGCGCAGTTGCTCCAGGCGAGCCAGATTCGTGAGTTTATCTTGTTGCCCCTCCTTCGTCATCAGGACGAACGCCTGAGTGCGCGCGACATCCACCACCCCTCGGCTGGCCGCACTGACCGGGACGAAGCGAGGTGAGGAAGAAGAAACCCTGGCTCCCAGCCACCGAGTTTTTTTCTTCTTCTCTTTCTTCTCCTCCTCGTCTCTCTACAAAACCAACGTTTCCTCTTTTTTTTTTCGACCTCAGCACTGACTTCTCTCGTCAACAGCTGATACCGAAAAGGTCAAGGCCGTCACCGCCGAGCTTCAGAAGAACTACTACTCCCAGCCCCAGTCTCTGCTGCTGCTGATCGAGATCGCCGTCTCCCACAATGATGCCGGCATCCGTCAGCTGGCCTCCGTCCAGGCCCAGCGCATCACTGCCAAGCACTGGCTGAAGGTCAACGACGACCAGAGGAATGTCGCCCGCAAGCACCTTCTCGAGAGCGCAGTCAGCGACCAGACCACCAACGGTCGTCACTCCAAGTGCCGTCTCCTGGCCCGCGCCATCAGCATCGACCTCGACAACAAGGACGCTGCCGGCCAGGCCTGCGTCGAGCAGCTGCTTTCTCTCGTCAGCCAGGAGAACCCCTCCGCTCGTGAGGTCGGCTCTTTCACCCTCTACGCCATCCTCGACGAGGACCCCACACACTTCAGCGAGCAGGTTCCCCAGCTGCTGAACGTCCTCAAGTCCACCATTCAGGACCCCACCAGCGTCGATGTCCGCCTCAACTCGGTCAAGGCCATCGGCTCCCTGCTGATGCTTGTCGACCCCGAGGATGACGCTGAGAGCCTCGCTGCCATCCACTTCTTCGTCCAGCCGATCGTCCAGATCCTCAAGGACGCCGTCCAGGCCGAGGCCGACGAGCAGTACAAGGTCATCTTCGAGATCTTCCAGAACTTCCTGGCCTACGACCCTGCCTTCCTGGCGCCCCACCTCAAGGATCTCATTCAGTTCATGATTGAGCTCGCCGCCAACACCAACGCCGAGGATGAGGCCCGTTCGCAGGCCCTGTCCTTCCTTGGCCAGTGCGCCCGTTACCGTCGCATGAAGATCCAGGCCATGAAGGACATGGGTGCTCAGCTCATGATCAAGAGCATGCAGATCCTCACCGAGGTCGAGGACGAGGCCGATCCTGATGACACTTCTCCTGCCAAGACTGCTCTCTCCCTGATTGACCAGCTCGCCAGCGACTTGCCTCCCCGCCAGGTCATCGTTCCCCTGCTCGAGACCTTCCCCCAGTACGCTCAGCACCAAGACCCCGGCCACCGCAAGGCCGCCATTCTTGCTCTCGGCACTGCCGCCGAGGGTGCTCCTGACTTCATTGCCACCCAGCTCAAGACTCTCCTGCCTCTGATTGTCAAGCTGCTCAATGACCAGGACGACAATGTCCGCTACGCTGCCCTCATCGGCCTCATCCACCTCGCCGACGAGATGGCTGACGAGCTTGCCTCTGGCCACGAGGACCTCATCGCCGCCCTGCTCAAGAACCTCGAGGCTGCCTCGCAGGAGTCGAGCAAGAAGAACGTCGGTGTCATTCGCTCCGTCTGCAGCGCCCTTGACTCGCTTGTCGGCGAGGGTCTCGAGGCCGATCTCATGAAGGTTTACGGTCCTAGGCTTATCCTTCCCATGGGCAAGCTTCTCAACCATGAGGACTCTGGCGTCAAGGCCGCCGCCGCCGGTGCCATCGGTGCCATCGCCTTCTCCATGGGCGGCGAGGCCTTCCAGCCCTACTTCAAGGACGTCATGAGCGCCCTTGGTCAGTACGTCACCGTCACTGGTGATGATGATACCCTCGCTCTGCGCTCCTCCGTCTGCGATTCCATGGGCCGTATCGCTGGCGCCGTTGGACCCGAGGCTTTCCAGCCTTACGTTGTTGACCTCATGAAGGCGAGTGAGGAGGCTCTCTCCCTGGACAGCGCTCGTCTTAAGGAGACCAGCTTCATCCTGTGGGCCTCGCTGTCCAAGGTCTACGGTGCTGACTTTGCTCACTTCCTGCCCGGAGTGTTCAAGGGCCTCTTTGAGTGCCTTGAGTCTGAGGAGGAGGAGCTCGAGATTCCCGGCCTCAACGCCGAGGACGCTCCTGACGGTGTCATCAACGTCGGTGGCCGCCGCATCAAGGTCAAGCCTACTGAGGACGAGATCGACCAGGCTATCGCCGAGGAGGGAGATGATGACGAGGACTGGCTCGATGACCTTGCCGGCGTCACCGCCATCGACATGGAGCAGGAGATTGCTCTCGAGGTATTTGGTGACGTCGTCACCCACTCCTGCGATCTCGCCGCCGTCAGGCAATACCTCGAGCCCGCCATGGAGAAGATCCTCCCCCTGGTCGAGAGTGCATACGATGGCAGCCGCAAGGCCGCCCTCTCCACCCTTTGGCGTTCGTACGCCCGCGTCTGGCAGCTGTTCGAGGATCAGTCTGGCCAGAAGTGGCAGCCTGGTATCCCCCTGAAGCAGACCCCCGATGCGTCGCTCACTGCTCTTGGCGAGCTTGTCACCAAGGCCACCCTCATGATGTGGGCCGATGACAACGAACGGTACGTTCAGCCAATTTTCTTCACCCATCCCCTTCAGAATGATGAATACATCGCGTACACCCAGCTCACTCAGACGCGGCATATATGCCGCGGTTGCTGAGAACACGTCTGATCTACTCCTGACTTTTGGATATCTTAACATACTGTCATCGAAAGCTTCAGCTTGACGTCATACTGACAAATTTCCCAGTGACGTCGTTACCGAAATCAACCGCAACGTCGCTGCCACTCTCAAGGCTTGCGGCCCCGCCATCCTTACCCAGGAAGACATGCTTCCCCAGACTGTCACTGTCCTGAGCACGCTCGTCACCCGCTCGCACCCTTGCCAGCAGGACCTTGGCGACGAGGAGGAAGAGCAGGACGCTGAGGGCGGCTCATCCGAGTTTGACTGGCTCGTCATCGACACGGCGCTTGACGTTGTCCTTGGCCTCGCCACTGCCCTCGGCCCCGACTTCGGGGAGCTCTGGAAGGTCTTTGAGAAGCCTGTCCTCAAGTTCGCCAGCTCTCAAGAGTCTCTCGAGCGATCCACCGCCGTTGGCGTTATTGCCGAGGCCATCAAGTTCATGGGTGGCGCCGTCACCGAGTTCACTGGCTCGCTGCTCCCTGTGCTCTTCCACCGCCTCTCCGACGAGGACTCCCTTACCAAGTCCAACGCCGCTTACGCCATCGGTCAGCTCATCCTCAACTCCACCGACACCAACACCACCTTTGCCCGTTACTCCGACATCCTCCGCAAGCTTGAGCCTCTTCTGCAGGTCCAGGAGTCGCGTATCACCGACAACGTATCAGGCTGCATCTGCCGCATGATCACCGCCAACCCCCAGCCTGCCCTTGTCGAGAAGGTCCTGCCCGCCGTCCTCGACGTGCTCCCTCTGAAAGAAGACTTTGAAGAGAACGAGCCGATCTACCAGGCCATCTTCAAGCTCTACGACCAGCAGAACCCTGCGGTCCAGCAGCTGACCCCCAAGATCCTGCCTATCCTCCAGCAGGTCCTCAGCCCGCCTGAGGAGCAGCTCGAGCCCGAGACCCGCGCTCTGGTGCAGAAGCTTGTCCAGGCCCTGTCTTAGGTGATGGATCATGAGATGGAAACAAGGTGAAAAGCGAACACAAATGTAATGACTCATGAGTGATGAGTGAGATTCCCGTTGTAGATAGAGAGAAGCATGCCCCCATGGCTTTGGGCATGGACGATATCCATGGCTTGCATACGCCGAATAGATCGATGACTTACTTGGCTGTATGTGTTTGTCGACGTGTTTTTCATGTTTGCTTGCCTGATTCCAGGATCCCTCCTGATATGCCGTCTCTGGGTTCAGGCGTACATTCTGGCATCTGTGTACCCGCTCATATGATGAGTACAGTCGAAGCGCCGCTCTACTCGCTTGAAGACCGACGGCATAACCTACTCATCATCATGCCCCGCCAACTCCTTCGCTCAACCCGCACCAAACCTACACGATACATACGTAAGAGACTTCACAAAAGCTGCAGTACAGCGGGTCTCTCACGACGCCACCGCCCACACCAATCCCACTCGTCATGAAGCCTGCGGCCACACCCCTGCACAACCAAGGGCTTCGATCGTCTAGTTGGTTAGGATGATGCATTGTGGTTCTTACTACAATACTGCATTGACGGCAGTTCGAATCCGCCTCGGAGCATACTTTTTATCTTTTTGACCTTTGGAGTGATGTCTGCCTGTTGTGGATTGGGGGGCTTGGGATTTGTTGGTAGGACTATCTATCGTGTTAATGGCTGTCGTGGATGGATGGGGTTTTGAAAAGTGATTGGACGGATTCCTGGTTTAACGGGATGCGAATAGGTATTGCAATGACGAGGACGACACCAATGAACAATGCTCTGCCGAGTGCCTCAGTGCGAATGCCCGATTTAAGCTATTTCATTGTAATCTGTCACTCTCAGATAGCTTTCAGTTGAGTTCGAGTTTGGACTAAGACTTCACTGCCTGGGCTTTTGAGGGATGAGGGGGCGTCGCCAACTACTATGAGCTCGGCCGTGTTCGTTCTCGCAAAGTATCAGGACCACGGACATGCAGCAGCTAAGCCCCTGGGGATCACCAGTGGGACGAGAGGCGAGCGCCGGCGAAAGCATGTATATATAGGTGGCCAAGGGCCTAGACGGAGGAGAAGGAGGGCATTGATCATGCTACTTCTCTATAGCTACCTACCAACAGACTCATTGCTAGTCCTTCGCTCGTTACCAGACCCAATCTCTTGACACAAAGTGACGTTCTATACGCTCGATCCGTTGTTTGTTAGCCAAGAATCAGAATCACCCTAGATAACCGCGAAGCATGCAAGGCGCTTCAACAGGCATTGCTCTTTGCCGTGATCCCCGTGGCTAGATGGGACGCTGGAGTGTAGTGTATCACTTCGACAGTTATAGGACTCTAGGACTCTACTACTGGATTCATCTTAGAATGATCGTTCTTCCAAACGAGTAGTGGTTTTGCGCGAATAATTACATAAATGTTCAGGAAGGGGCATACTATGTCTTGTAATTGCTAACCGTCTTAGCTAATAACTTATAATAATATTACTAGAATCGTAGCGTCTATTATTAATAAGCTATAGGCTAATAAAGTAAGATAATCCCTTTAATATACTAGGTATATTAAATAGGTTTCATAGCTCGCGTGAACCTAATCCTCTACTAAGGTCTGCGCCTAGAGCTTTTAGGTCGGTTAGTTCGGTATTATAAGTATATCTTCTAAGTCCCTCTACTCCTAAGAGTAAGAGACTGCCCTTTAACTAATCGGGGGATTATATAGGCTTCTACTTATATAATCTCCTGCTTAGTCTAAGATTACTATCTTATCTAATTAAATACTAACTATTTTTTCTTTATAGAGTTATTATACCCTCTATAGGACCCTTTTCTACTACCTTCTAGAGCTATAAGATTTAGTATGCCTGCTCTATAGAGTAGTTCGTAGGATAAATCGTATAATAAAGATAGATAACAGGAGATAATAGGAAATAAAAAGTAAATTACCTATTATAATAAGGAAAATCTCTAATAAATAGAAACGCTCTTTTAATACTCTAATAGAAGCTCTTATAATTAGTTACTTAACTAATAGCTACTTTATCCTATTATTCTATTATTCTATTTATTTATAAATAGAAGGCAGGCTATTAAGGTTATTTCTAAATAGGTTTTCTACTTTTAAATAGCCTTAAACTTAGTTCTAGCGCTCCCTTATAAGCCTAGAAAGTAGGTTAGCTTAATAGCGAATTCCTCTATCTTTAACTAACCTATTATATTAGTTTCTATATATTAAGCCCGCCCTCGCCCTTTTCCTACTCTTATAATCTCGTAAACATAATTTACCTATTCTACTATCCCCTTATTACTATCTACTATAGCTAGTAAGCGTAAAGCCGCTACTACCCCTACTCCTACTACTAAGCGTACTTATAAGCGTAGGTCTTTCGTTTATTTAATTACGCGCTCTACTAATTCCCTTTCTAGCGCGCGTCTTAGGTAAGGCCTAGGTAGTCCCTTATTTAGGCTACTTAAAGTCTTACCTTTTAAGTAAAAATAACGACTAGGGCTCCCTAGGCGTCTATTTTAATATAGTACTTAAAAGTAACTATTATTATAAATACTCTTCGGGGTATTTATATAAGCTTATATAAGCTCTTATAATTACTAAAAGTCTTTTTAACTACTCCTAACATTTTCCTTATAGTCTAGTACTAGCTTTTAAGCTAGTAATAAAGTTCTTTAAGGCTATTAAAAGTAAAGTAAGCTCTTACTCTCTTATCTATTATTATCGTCTACTTATATAATCCGCTAATACTATTTTAGGAGATCGCTAAATAGGGAATTATTACTCGTAGTATACTAGCTATTTATAATAAAGAAGTTAAGGAGGGGGGTAATAATCCTAACTTAGATCTAAAGGGTTTAGGCGCTTCTAAGTATAAGGCTATAGCCTATTCGGCTACTCTATAGATTATTAAAGCTATCTTTCTTAAGGAAGAGGAGTAGGAGTAGGAGGAGGAGGATAACGAGGAAATAATATACTCTCGCGAGCGCCTTAGTCTATTTTAGTTACGCCCTACCCTATCGAATAGGGTTTTTATACTCTTATTAATATTAATTTACTTTTTACTTTACTCTTATAATTCTTTCTCCCCTTTACTCTTCTTCTTATAATATTTAGCCTATCCTTTAACTCTAATACTTACTTCGTTAGTACTTATAAGAGCTTCTAAGGCCTAGTTTAAGGCTCCCTTTATTATTATTTACTAGGTTATCCTCTCCTATAATCTTTCTAATTTCGTCTATTTCGCGTTCTTCGTAGCTTTACTATAGTACTATAAGATTAATTATAAGGCATTTCTCTATTATTACGCTTAGTTAAACTAAGTATTAGTAGAGCGAGAAGCTATTAGTATAAATTACTATTCGTATAAGTAGTAAACGTAGCCTTTAAGTAATCGGGTATCTATTTTATTATATAAGTAGTATCGAATCCGCTAACTATCCTATATATTTTACTAGCGAGAACGGACTTTATAACGCTTTTATATTTAACCGATTATAAGTAGAGGATATTCCCGTATACTTAAAAACGGTTTTCCTACTTATAGGCTCTTTTATTAGTAAGGAGGACGATAAACCTGATCTATAAACTAAAGTCTTTATTATTTATAAATAGGCTATCGACGAATACGTAGAGCTAGGCTATTAATAGCTCTAGAGTAACGTAAGTTAGTCCCTAGTCTACGTATACGATTTACTATTTAATTCGTTTATTAAATCGTATATAGTCGTCCTCTTAGGGGTCTTATACTTAGGCTATAATTAAATAGTCAAATACTACCTTGGGTTAGTAAATAGAAGTAATATAGGCGCTATACGCCCTTTAAGAGATATACTATTCCTAGGAGCTCGGTTTCCCTAGCTTTACTAGCTCTAGGCGCTCGCCTTATCCTTTCTATTAAACGAGTAGTTTATCTATTTTAACGTAGATAATATAGCTATTAAATACCCCTTTACTTCCTATACTAATAATAGAAGCTAGCTTTACCCTAAACCCTACTCTCTCGAGCTCTTTAGCCTCTTTTATAATAAATACGGGCCTCTCTAAGGTTAAGGATATTATCTATCTATATTCTAATAATTCTAAAGCTCTCCCCTTCTTTCGTTAGTAGGAGGCAGGGATTATATCCTATTAGAACTACCTTTAGCCGCTCCTTATAGTACTATTAATATATTATAAACTAGTATAGTCCTACCTTAGTAATCCTATCAAGTAGTTTTACTATATAGAAGAAGATACTCTCTAGGTATTAGTAGTAGAGTTCTCTTAGTATATATAGTAAAACGTCCCTTACTAGCTCTATAGTATTTTATATATACGCTTAGCTAATATCTCGGAGTATTAACTTATAGCCGATTTTATATAATAAAAGTATTAGAGTAAGGATTAGTCGTTAACTATATTATATAATTATAGGCGATTATATTAGTATTAACGTCTTCTCCTAGTCGCTATACCCCTAGACGATAAGCCTTAACTTCCCGTAGGGTACTTATAGGAGTCCCTTAACCTCTCGTACTAATTAGTAATTAAAGATCTTAGTACTAGGAAACGCTTCTCGTCTAATTAGTACGATTACTCTAGCTACTAATAGGGATTCGATTTCCTCTTAATCGGATTATTTAAATAGTTTACCCGGGGTCGTAATTTTCCCTTTATTACGTAGTATAATAGCTAATTTATACCCTTATTATTCCTATTTAACGATAGGTTAGGTCTCTATTACTTCTCTATATATCCTATTAGTTATTAGGCTACTCTTATAATCTTTTAGTCCCTATTATATATAATTTCGGACTATCTTTAATCTTTATAGGCGGCCTCGGTATCGTAGTAGTACTAGTTCTAGGTACTCGAATAGCTCTAGTATCTCCTCTATTACTCTATCTCTAGAAGTACCTTTTCCTACTCGACTAATCTATTATAGGGTTTAATATATATTCCCCTAAATTCTATTAGGCCGTTAACTATATTAATAGTAACTAATATATCCGAAACTATATAGACCTTAAACGGGCTAGTCTATTTATCCTTCTCGCAGAATACTAGAACCTTACTTTATAGCTCTAGTAATCTTAGTAATAGCTATTTTATATTAGGAGCGTTCCTTATATTTAGGGCGTCGTTAATTTTCTGCTTTACTACTAATTTACGGAGCTCTACTATTACCTTTTATACTACTCCCGCGTACTATACCTATAATACTATAAGCGCATCGTTTCCTATAATACGTAGTAGAGCCCCGAAAACGAGTAGTATAGGTACTAATCTATCTAGGCTAGTAGTATCGTTTACGGCTTTAACTATACTCTAGAGTAGCGATTCCGGGTCTATATCTTTATACTTAGCCTTTATAATTTCGTACGCTCTGCGTATAGGCTTATAGAAGCTCTCGACCTTCCTAATAGCCTAATACGCCTCTACTAGAATCTAGTAGTAGCTTATACCTAATAATCGGGCCTCTACTTTAAATTCTATTAAAGTAAAGTTAGTACCCGTATTAATAGTTACTATATTAGGGGGCCCTAAGTAGGTATCTAACTAATAGCGTTTAAGGGCTAGCTAAGTAGTGTAAGTAGTAAAATCGGATAGGAAGTAAGTAGACTAGAAGCTAGTACTCGCGTCGATTATATAAAGTACTAGTTTACTATCGAGGTATATAATATCTACTAAAATTTCGTAGTTAAAGTTAACGTTGCTTTTTAGAGCGAATTTAAAGCGCTTTAGAGCCGTGCTTTTAATCTAGTAATAGTAATAGAAGTAGTTTATAAGCTCGAGAGCGTCCCTATTTATATCGTAGTCTACTCTTTAGAGCGTATTCTATAGTTTCTCGACTAAGGGATAGCCGAAACGTTTATAGACTTATCGGAGCTCTACTTTAGTAAGGAACGCTACTCTATTACTCTCTACCCCTATTATATATATAATCCCTACTATTATATAGGTTTTATTATCGAGGAAGAACTATAAGTACCCCTATTTCCGGAAGACTAGTATATACTCTATAAGCGTCCTAAGCCGTTTTACTAGCTCGTTTTATATATTATCTAAGTATATATTAAAATTATTTATATCCTTTAGATATATTAGGAATAGGGTATCCGTTAAAATAATATAAAAGATAACGCTCCTAATCGGGGTTTTAATCGTAATCTCGTTAGCTATTAAGACTATTTCCCCTACTCCGAATCTTACTCTAGCGCTATTTCCCTACTCGACCCTAAGGTTAGGTATTAGGGCTATTAATACCTTTATTTATACTATTCTAGCTATTAATATAGTAGCTACGCTAGTATCTAGGATAATATTAAACTAAATAGAAGTACTATTAAGCTAGTATATAGTAAATAGAGTCCCTATAAGAGCTACTAATTAATTATTCTAATTACTTCGTATTTAATACTAAAAAGACTTATTAGATAAGAAGTAAGTAATATAAATACTTATTAGGCTACTTTCGTAATCGTTAAAGTCGTCCTCTAGAGCTCCCGACCCGTCCGAGTCGTATAATTCGTCTAATTCCGATTCTACCTCGTATAGCTCTATAGTTATTAGAAACTATCGATATCCCTTCTATCGTTCCCCTTAAGCGTCCTTTATACGCTACTACTACTCCTTAGAGCGTTTCTATTCTTCGGGTAAATACTTTATCGATTTATAGTCGGGCTTTATATAGATCTAGTACTTAGGGGTTATACTCTAAGCTCGATTACCCTATCTATCTCTCGGCTACTCCTTATAATCGCCCTAAGTACTATTTTACTAATACCTATAGCCTTCTCTATCGCTTCTATATTATCTATTAATATAGAAGTAACTAGGGGTCCGGGTATTCTCTTCTATTTATAGTATACTCCGGAGCTAGGCTACTAGTATATTAAACGCTCGTTCTAGTCTTATATAGGCTATCTTAAGCTCTAGTACCCCTTATACTACTTAGAGAGTATTAATATAGAAGTAGGTTTCGTCCTTAAAAGTAAGTTTAAGAGCTCGTTAGTACTATTATAGCCTATCTAAAAGGATCTATAGTACTTCTATTTTAGTCTTACTACTACTTTCTAGCTTAGCCGTAATAGAGTAAAATATTATAGAGCTCTAATTAATATAATACTAAGGCCTATTAATCTCTAAATTAAACTATTCCTTAATTACTAGGTATATAGTCCGGAACTATATACTTCTACTTATATATTCTAGGAAGTACGCTTATACGCGCCCTAAAAGGATACTTAGGAAGAGCGTATAGAGCTATATATACCGTATTTATAGTAGCTTATAAGTATCCGTAAATATCCGGACGTTATTATCTAGGATATTATATATCGCCCCTAAATAGTTACTTTCTTTATTCTAGAGTAACGTAAACTACTTAATAAATAATCTCTTACTTAGTCTATTTACTACTTCGTAAAGTAGGAGAGCGTAGTACTAGGGGCTAGGGTTTATTATTATTCCCGTTATTATATTAGGGGTTAGGCTAGGGGGTATATTACTACTAGGGCTTCCTATTAAATATAACGCTCGTTAGAGCCCCTATTATATAAATTAGTTACTCTAGTAATCCTCCCCTAGTCGTCTAGACTACTTAACTCTTAGTAATAAATTTTAGAGTACTTAGTCCCCCCCTATAAACTAATAATCGTCGTTCTATCTAATTGCCTCTTTTAGTACTATCTAGAGCCCTAAATCCCTATCTACTATACTCGAGAGCGTAGATTCTAGTATTAATTCCTATAAGAGTATTAGTACTAGTCGTTTTAATATCTTTAAATTTATTACTCCTAGTATAGGGATCCTATAATCTACGAAATAGACTTTTAAGGCTCTTATAATTATTATATTATAGGTATTAAAATCGCTTTCTATCTATCCCTAGAAATCTTCGATAAAGGCTTCTAATAGATTAATGCTTTTAAGTCTTCTATATATACTTATTACTTTAATAATATATAAGCTCCTAAGAGCTAGTAAGTAGGAGTCTAGTACTTCTAGGAGCTTTATTTTATCCCCGTTTATAATAAACTTAATATCGAGGGCGCCTCGGGTCTTCTAGGTTAGGTAGGGGATATTAAAGTCTAAGAGGATACTATCGAGCTCTTACTTAGTTACTTCCGTACTCTCGAGATCGCTTCTAAGGCTTAAACTTAGCTCCCTTACTAGGCTTATACTTAGTAGATACCTTATATTATTATTACTTATTATTAGTTCGTAGGCTCTCTATTAGGTCGTTTTCGTACTCTAGTAAGCCCTATTATCGGGTTTTAACTAGTAATATAGCCTAGGTAGTAATTCTAGATTATATAGTAGAATAGATTTCTACTACTAAGTTCCTATATAAGAACTACTTCTACTTTAAGTAAGTAGTACTCCTATAATTACTTATAAAGTCTAACTAAAGAGCTATAGTATAGTAGAACTATACTATTAGATTAATCCTAACTTCTCCGATTCTAGCTATTCTATATTATATTAAACGTAATACTAATTAGTATTAAATAGGTTTTATAGCTCGCGTAAACCTAATCCTCTACTAAGGTCTACGCCTAGAGCTTTTAGATCGGTTAGTTCGGTATTATAAGTATATCTTCTAAGTCCCTCTACTCCTGAGAGCAGGGAACCGCCCTTTAACTAATCGGGGGATTACGTGGGCTTCTACCCACATGATCTCCCGCTCGGTCTAAGGTTACTATCTTATCTGATTGAATAAGGTGCTTGATAGTAGGGCTCAATGTGAGGTGGAGACCACCCGCGCGTCTTCGAATTCCAGCACGAGCCAGCCTGGAATGTGTCCAAACCCTTCAAACGTGGTTGGCCAAGCTTCTTTTGACATCTGTTGTACGATTACTGAGGGCGTCGAAAGCCCACGTGAGACATCTTTCCAAGAGTCTCCCTGGGTTTGATATATAACATAATTCGGACGAAGTTGTCCGAATGACGATTCTTTGGCTGAGCGTCAGGCGAGCTGAGCGTTGGCATTGTTCCAAGGTCGCACTCTTCAGCGCCGCGCCCCCAAAGCCTCAACTGTGCCGCAATGCCCAGAATACGAGGCACGCGGACGCTTTTAGCGGGCTCGCCTTCGCTGGTAGAATCTATCTTGGAGCATTCTGCGGAGAAGTTGCACTGCTGAGTCCAGCACACTCTGACGCGGCAAACACTTGGCTGCAGTCGGACCCCAAGTGAGCCCCCAAAATGCTGTGGGCAGATAGCTGGCTGGAAGTGCCTGACGCCTTTAAATGGAGGTTTTCTCTTCCTCATTTCTGTAACAATGTACGTGGCCATCTTGCTGCTCTGTTCACCAATTTCGTGTCCCGACTCTTTCCAAGAAAATCCCCGACAGCCTGGCATTGTCCTTCTTATCGTCATTCAACAAAAAATACCATGTCTCCTTCGAAACCTACCCTCCCTCAGTATGAGGACGAACAAATCAACCTGCAGCCGATGAAGTTCGCCCCTACATCCACCGACACAAAGACAAGCGCTCGCTTCTCGGTCGCCTGCATCTTCATCTCCATGATCCCATGGCTCATCATCGGCGCCATGTCGGTGAGCCAGATGTTCTCCGACAACGAACAGTACATGAGCGCCGTTCTCGTCTTCATCCTCGCTGCCCAGCTTATGGCCCTCACCTTTGCCGCCTTGTCGGCACAGGTTGCTTGGCCAGAGACTCAAGTGGGCAGATTCCTGGCGGTCGGCATGGGACTCGGAGTCAGCACAGGTTTCGTCGTCATGACCTACGGGTGGTCCATTTTTGTCAACTACTATGCTCGGATCTTTGTGGGTATTGGAGGACTATATGTTGGTTTAGCTTGTGAGGTGGCCACTGGGGTTTGCCAGCGAGTTGTCGAGAGCAAGTCATCAACGACATGATGGAACAAGAATGGGGCTTGGGAAATACGCAGATTTTCCATAGGTAGGGATTTCTTGAGGCAGCTACTCTCCATATGCAATGCCTTTTGCTAAACCTCTTCCCGGATGAATAAGCCGCTACGTGTTCCCTGGCTGTTTGTAGACAGAATATTTACATTGAGATGACCCAACTAGTCCATTTCATAGAGAGCCTAGGTACACCAGCAATCGTAGTCACCGCCGGTAACGCCTTTGCTATTCAGATGTCAATATGATGGTCATAGACTTTACAAGCGATGGAGACCCACTAGATGCAAGCCCTGGTACGACTACGACGTCCGCACTACTCAACGTCAGCACATTAAGGCATATGTCGACGTTGTTTGTTTTCGCACTCACATGCTGAGGGCAAAATTCGTCACACCTTCGCCATTGCTGTGACGTATTGGGGCAGATATTCTGATTTCCTCCCTTTTTCTAGTCAGCCCAGGTGTCCGTGCTAGGATTTTCTCAACATACTGGAACAGGCGTCGTGCGACAGTTGATGACGGCCAGGGAGGTGCTAAAGCACATTGCGAGTCCTAGAAGAGAAGAAATCTGCATTTTTTCGTGAAAGCTTTGATATATAAGGCCCTATCGAGATTGTGCTGTAAGAGATGTGTCAAGTCAGGTCGTCGTGCGTCCGATGGGATAACAGGCCTTAAATAGTTCTGATGAACGGCCATATAAGCAAGCCCTTTTGCAGCAGTGTGGCGATGCAATGCAGTCTAGGCTTAGGAATATCACGGGTTCATTTCCGCGCTGGCCGGTAATCTATTTCAAATGACTATGCCCCACCACGCGGGGGATTTGAATTGTGCATCTGAGAACTCATTTCAGGGCTCTCGATTCAGTTCACCGCTTAGATATTCACTATTCAATGCTCTAAATAGTGCCTCGAAGATTCAGGTGACCCAGATCGTAATGGTACCCAAATAGCTTAAGTACATATGCAAACTAAGCTGAATACTAATACTGTCGCCCCACTGTACCAGTTGACGCGGCGACACATGTCCAAGACGGCGTCGGCGTCGGGTTGAGGTCGCGAGACGCAAGTTGCAGCGGGGTTACGCCGGATATCCGGGGATGGGCACCGGCACTTACTGCACTAGTGCAGTACCCGGAGTGCCCCTGCTTACGTGGTAGGTCGGCGCCGGGGGAACGCATCTCCCCTGGAACCAACAAGTTGACGCTCTAGTTTGGCCGAGCGTAAGGTGCCTTAGGTAAGGTACTCAGTGACCTACCGGATGACCCCAGCGCAGCCCCAGGCCCACCTTCAGTGGCCGCACCTGGCCTGGGGGCATTGGCTCCCCAACTCGGCGGGGCAGATCCATGTAACAACCTTGCATGTCTCCTGCGAGAGGTGTGCACTTCGAGCATCCAAAAATGGGACTCATTGAAAGCAATCGAATGGAATATTCGCGACATTGGTGAGCAGCCTGCGCTACGAAACCATGACAGCCGAAATAAAAAGCATAGAGACAAAAAGAATGAAGGAAACCAAATGAGAACTATCGTCCCATCAATCAAGGTCGACACACACCCGTGACCCTTGCGCCCCGAAGTCAGACCAGGACCTCGTATCAGCGCTTCTTGTGCCTCTTGGACGAGGAGCTGGCCTGCTGCCCCTCCGTTTCGGGTTGCCAAACGTACTGCCCGTTCTCGTCGATGGAGTAGTAGCTTCCGTACTCTTCGCTCCAAGTCCACTCAGGCTGGTACGAGGCGGCTTGGCTGGAGGATGAGGATGGTCCGACAGAAGATGCCTCATATGCGTTGTCAGTCTTGAAGGCCGCGAGCCACTGCGCCTGGCTGTACACCGTTGCGTACGCCTCGAGGAATCGTGTGATCTTCTTGTCGAGATCTGAACCCCCAGTAAGCTAGAGGCTACAGCTCCATCGATTTCTTACTATCCAGCAGACACCACGTACCTTTGAGCGGCATTTCGACCGCGGGCTGAAGCGAGTAGTGATCGGTGTCCTCGTGAACCATGATCAGGTCATCGGGCAATGGGCTGCCTTTGAGATTCAGGATTGCTGTACGATTGGGACCAGGGCAGAAGGCTTACCCTCGGGGATCGCATAGACGACCACATTGGACCACTTGAACTCTTTCACCAGCTTCGTCTGGAACTCGCTGAGGGGTCGCATGGAAGCTCCATTGGGGGCCAAGTATGAAATATCAGAATCGCCCAGCTGATCATACACCACGGTGGCAAATAGGTAGTTCACGTGCCTCGGTAGGTGACGGGATTCAAAGCCTTCGGCTTGACCATTCCGGCTTAGGAGCAGACGTCGAAGCTTCGGCTTCTCCGAACTGAACGCTCTCAAAGTTTGATGCTCGTGCCAGCATTGAGGCGGAAAAGGAGAATGGGGACATACTTGAACGAGGCAATATAGTTCGACATGATGAAGCTGAAGGGGATGGATGAGAGGCAAGCAAATCGATTGGAGAAAGAGATCGAGAACTCAGAGATCGTTGGTATCGTGAACTCTGAAGGCAACGATTCTGATGAGGTGTTGATGCCAGATTTCGACTTCGGCTCCGGACAGGCATGTCCTACTTATAGCTTTTCGACGGGCACATGCCGATTCATTTTACTTCATCGTGTTCTGCTGTCGTTTGCATCTCACGATAGTCGTGACCTTTGCTGCCTGTCAAAGACTGGTATCTCCTCGTCTATGTTGGCCCATCTTGACCTATGTTAATCCTTTTTGGCCCATTCTGGTGCATTTTGGCCCTTGTTGGTAGCCAGACAAGATATCCCCAACGGCGGCGGCAAGAAGGTAGTCAAGGAATCGGGCGACCTCATCTCTAAAAGTCAGCCGCTCGGCCCCGCCAGCACTGCCCGGGGCGCCGCGTTTGTGTGGCCATTTCCATGGCCGGGCTAGTAGCCGCGATGTCGTGAAGCAAGGCGTCCTTCACTGGACCCATGTAATTAAGCGCTGGGTCAATCCGTGGCTGGGATGTCTGAAATACTCCGGCGGTCCCTCGAAATAAGGCCTTCCGTCAGTTCATGCACCAATGCCGAGCTGCAACACCAACACGGACTTGGCACTGGACCATCCCACAGCTACCAGCAGTCAGATGATAACGATCCCTGGCGCCAGAACGGACTGCACCGCGGGACGCATTTCAACCCTGCAACTTCCTTTCGTCCAGTTCTGGGTGCTGACCCGGGCGCGCGGTTCTCATTCTCCCGTATTGTCCGAGGGAGATGCGCCCGCTTTATCGTAAGTGGGAGGGCCTGAGGAGCAGCAGACGTCGACGACGGCTTCTTTGAGTCTGGTGGTCGTGTACCAAATGTTGAGAGGGAAAGCAAGCCTCTCATTGTTCTCACAACAATACGACGGAGTCTCGCTGTCAAAGCACGCCGCTCTCCCGCTTCAAGACGTGAGCCAGACCGGCTCGTGGAGGCTTGCCCTTCTCGGGGCTCTGTTGAAACCCATCCCGGAGTTCGATATGGAGTTGAAAATAGCGCCTCCAGCAACCCATCATACTCATTAGCACACGAGGCCGAGTCCACAGTCTCAGCGGCGGCTTCAAGCGATATCTGCGGCAGACATTGAGGCGGGATATCACAGCTTGGCTTGCCCAGGGCGACGTTTCGCGCGGTGTGTTCACAAGGGGCGCATCGAATGTCCGACTTCTTGCGTGATAGCAGTCCGTACAAAAATTCCCTATCTAATATCATAATGACATAAAGGAGAAGCGCGGGCAGTCAACTTCGTTGCTATGTCTTCCGAAAATTCGAGGCTTCGGTGGCTCTTGGATACGCTTGCAGCCACTGCTCCCTCGTGAACACCTTGGCATTGGCCATGAAAAATTGTGTTATCTTTGCGTCCAGCTCTTTCAAAGTGGATTAGTCTTCAGTCACAACGTCCAAAACACGTGGAGAACTTACCTTCAATACCCATTGCCGTCGATGGCTGCAGGGAGTAATGGTCTGACCGCTCGTGGACTAGGAGAAGGTCTTCGGGAAGTGTGGTCCCTTCGCCGCATTTGTTAATATCTCTTCATCATAGCGTCAGGAGTCAGAGGGTGCGATTGAGTGCCGTTCACTTACCCTCGGCAACTGAATAGACGATAGTGTCATCGCCACGGAAGCGCCAGGACACCAGCGATTGCTGGTAGGGCGAATTGGGCCTCATGGATGCGCCGTTGGGAGCTAGTACGGCAATGGTCAGGATCAGCAGGATATAAAGCGGCTCAGAGTTCCCTTTCGGGATGACTGACGTATGTAGCTGGATGGCTCGAGAGCCTTCGGTTGAACGACTCCATTTTCCACTACAACGTCGTATGTCCGTCGCTTGGGTGACCAGGCGCGCAGCTTGACTGGATAGCCATTGTTCACGCGAAAGAGTTCCTTGGGGAACCTTTTAAACGCGGAAATTAGACTAGGCGTCGGCATCTTTAAGATAGGGCTCTATATTAGTAGTAGTAGTGACGCTAGAGCGATATTGCCTTGGATTCGGATTTATCGAGGTAAAGGGTTAACCTATTAGTGCCTTAGGCAAGAATTATATCGAATATTCCTAAGCATACAGAGAATTAGGCGAATAAAAGCCTTATAATAATACTTCCTAGGAGAATATATTTATATTAGGTTTAGCTATACTTACTTTAATACTTATATATAATATAGGAAAAAACTCAATATAAACTACGAATACCCCCCTAACTTTTATAAACTACCTCTAAATTCGGAATTAAGCCTGGAATCGAGCATTTAAGGCCCTCTTTACCCTTATAACGATAACGGACCGGGCCTATACTAGGCGCGCGGCTCCTAACGCGTTAATAGTCGAATTAGGCGCTCCTGGGGACACGAATAACGCTAACCGCGTCGATAACGGAAACGGCTACGGCCAGGGCCCGACCCGGGGACGGGGAAACCTCTAATCGAAGGAAACCGAATTCTCTAGAATACTAGCTAATAGGATTAGAGCCGAAGTAGCCCTAAAGCTAGTACTCGAGATAGTACGCCTATAATACGATGCTTATGCGACGAACCTAGCCGTAGCCTGCCTAGGGCCTATAATAACGAACTAAAGTCCGATACTAGCGATTAAAGAGACTATATATAAAGTTATAAGAGACGCCCTAAGTATAGTAGGCCTAGGGAGAGATCCTTACTAAGAATATAATAAGTAAGTAAGCTAAGTAGATATTATAGCCTATAGGATGAGGCCTAGGCTATCCTAATAGGGACCCGTAATAGTACTACTTAAAGTTATCTTAGCTAGAATATTAAGGGAATTTACTATTAAGAGAAGTAATATAGAGGACGGGCCTAGCCTAGACCTAGATAGGGAAATAGTTAGCTAGCTTAATAAACTAAATAACGGGGAAGCTATAGGCGTATACTACTTAAGGAGTAGCGATATTATAGTCTAAGTCTAGACTTTAATAGAATAGTAGATAGAGAATACCTTAAAGTAGCTTAAATAGGTATTTAGCTTTATAGCTACGATCGCTATAAGGATATACTTAGTAATAATAAAAGGGATCGCTTAGAATATAGTTAAGGACCTACCTAAAGAAGAAGTCCTAAAAGAAATAAGGGAAGTAAACCTAGGGGCGAGCGTTATAAGGATTAGGATTCGTATCCCTAGACGCGGGCCTAGGGCGAGAGCCTATATAATCCTAGAGGCTACTTACTTAGAGGTAGTAGACTAGCTAGTTAGGAACGGCCTCTTACTTAGTAGTAGCTTCTTCGACTACGAACCCTAGGACCCTAAGGTTAGACTACTTCGCTATTTTAAGTACCTAGGGTTCGGTTATATAGCTACTTACTATAAAGCCCTAGAAAAGGTCTATAGCTAATATAGAACCGGGCAGGGATACTACGATAGCGGCTTATTTTTAAACTACTTAGCTATTACGGACCCGACTAGGGAATACTATACTATCTATAATAGGGACTATAGAGCGCTAAGTAGTAAATACGAAGTATAAAAACGAGCGGAGGCGAGAGTATAAGAGGCTTATAAGTTAAGGGCGAGGGAATTCGACTTTTCGAACTTAAGAGGGAGACCCTAAGGCTCTAGGGTAGGGTCCCCCCTAGGAATAGACTAATAACTTATCGTCGCCTAGACTCGGATCCCTAGGGGACTAGGTCGACTACGTACCCTTAAGAGGGTAAGGGTAGAATTAGGCCCGATAGACTTATATACGATAGGTTAGTAAAGGGAAAGGACTATAACTAAGTAGAGCCTAGGAGAAACCCTAGCGCCCTTACTATAACTAAGCTAATAACGGGAAATAGAACTAATAGCTAGGATAAGCTTATATAATACCGAATAATAAGGATCCTATTATAGAATATAGGCTCTAAATAGAGTAGGGCGGAAATACTACTCTAGACCTAGGCTAGATACGATATAATCGCTATCTAAGAGCTAGGGAGAAATCTATTTATAGGATACCTAAAAGCCCTAATAAACTCCGAATACTAGCTAATATAGGGAAATAGACGTATAGCTATATACGTCTATAAATACTACGGGCCTAGGACGTATATATAGGAAATAGGAGAAGACTAGGGGGCCGTTACGTTTAGGAAAGGGGATAGGGTAGTAATAGTCTAGAATATCTACGTAGAAGGTCGAATAGGGCTAGGATAGACCTATTTAGTAAAATAGCTCCTACTAGTCTTATTATAGAGCTAGTATATAGTAATAACGGATATAAATAGCTACTACCTACTATAGGATAAGTTTAATAGAACGAGCCTATAAGTAGAAGAAGTCCTCTTCTAAGTAATATAGTAGGACCTCGACTTAGTTACTAAAAGAGGAAGGGCTATATAGGCTAGGCTAGGGAGGAGACTAAGTATTATAGACTACGTATAGATATCTAGGGCCCTAGGAGCTACCCTCTTAAATAAGAGGGACTATAAAGTTTACGGCTTGGACTACTTCCCTTAGGTCGTCTATATTAACTAAAGGAACGAGAGACTACTATCTAGGGCCCGCCCTAAGTAGAAATAGAAGGAGATAGATAAAGGAAAAGCCTAGGAGGTAGCGAAAGGGATAAGTCTCCTTTAAGCCCGGGAACTAATAATACTTAGAGCCCTAGACGCGGCTATAGAGGATCTCGTCCGAGACCTATAGAGGGTAGTAGATATATCTACCCCTAGGAGGAAGGAAGGATATTAAACTCTAATAAGGAACTATAAGGTCTAGTAGATAGCGGATATTAGCGTAGCTAGGGCCCGGGTAAAGTCTATAGTAAGGTAGTACTAAGAGCGATATACGTACTAGAAGTAGGAGGACCTCTAGAGAGCCGAAAAGGAGGCAGCCGACCTAGAAGTAAGAGCGAGGACGAAGTAGTAGAGAAGTACTATAGCTAGGGCGGGCTAGGACTCTAGGAAGAAGACTCTTTAGGCTTTAGCGAAGTAGGCTCGCCTCTAGAGTATAGAGAAACTAGACCCCCCCTCCCTCCCGAACTTCGTTTAGGGCCCTGACTAGCTACTAATCTAGGACTAATAGGCTAAAGCTAACCTCCTTAGCTAGAGATTTTTCCCTTAAGAGAAAGGAAGTACTATTACTAAATTAGGCTAGGCTTACCTAGCCTTACTTCTTATTAAAAGTAATATTACTTTAGATAAGGTTATAGAAGTAATCCGGGTAGGGCCTAGATAGAAGGCTAGAGGGAACGACGGCCTCGCCCTCGGCCTAATTAGAGTAGCGGGAAGACTAGTAGTATAAGTAATAGTAGCTATCTATATAGCGAGCTTTAAGCTAGGCTATTACCCGGCCCGGTTCTAAGCTATACTCGTTATTATACTTAAAAGACTAAGGAAGCCCGAAACTACTTATACGATACTAGCTAGGTAGTAACTAATATTACTTCTAAGTATAATAGCGAAAATCCTCGAGAGAATAGTAGCTATAAGGATAGCCGACGTAGTAGAAGCGGAGGGGCGCCTCCTTAGAGGCTAGATAGGTAATCGACGGAATAGAAATACGGAAATAGTACTCTAGAGCCTTATAGAAGGAGTAAAAACGGCCTAGGCCCGATATAGATAGGCGGGAGCCCTAATATTAGATATTAAAGGGGTATTCGATATAGTCCTCTACGAGAGGCTCCTAATTATCCTAAGCTAGAAGGGTTTCGGGGCCTAAATCGTCGGGTAAGTAAAGTCCTTCCTATTAGAACGAACGGCCGACCTAATTATAGATAGGACCCTAACGGGACTAAGGCGGATATTTGCTAGAGTCCTATAAGGCTCCCTTCTATTACCTATCCTTATTATATTCTATATTTTAATACTATACGAGGAGGTAAGAGGATTAGGCCTAGTATAGACGATCGGCTTCGCTAATAATACTATACTAGTAGCGTTCGGCTATATAGAGGACTAGGTAGTAAGATAGCTTAAGGCGGCCTAGGCCTAGTACGCAGACTAAGCTAAATAGAGCGGCCTTAAATTTAAACTAGAGAAGAGCGAACTAATAATCTTCTCTAGAGCTAGGGCGCCCCTAATAGTTAGAGCTTAGCTCGGAGATATAGTTATTAACCCCTTAGAAGCGGCGAAGCTCTTCGGCGTTTAGCTAGACTATAAACTAAATTTCTTAACCTATATTAGGAGAGTAAAGAATAAGATAGTAATATAGTTATACGTAATTACTAGGCTTATAGCTAGGACCTAGGAGTGCCCGGCCTAAGACGCTAAATAGCTATATATAATAGTAATACGGAGCGTAATAGTATATAGGAGTTAGCTTATAGCTAGAAGAGACGGACGGGTAAAGAGAAGGGAAGATAAGAGCCCTAAAAGTAGTCTAGAATACCTACCTACGCCGGGCCCTAGGCGTATATAGGGTAATACCGATCTAGTATCTAGAGTCGGACGCGGGAATCCTATTACTAGGATCCTACCTAAGAAATAGGGTAGCCGCCTTCTTCGAGAGAACTAAATTAACTAATATAGCGAAAACGATCTTAGGATTCGGCGAGTTAGTAAGAGCTACGCTACGGGTCTAGTAAGGACGCTAGCTAGGCTAAGGAGGTATCTCCCCGTTCCTTTAGAAGACCCTCGAGTTCGAGGGATAGTAAGGCGGAACGTCCCATAAGGAATTAGCCTATAACGAATAGGCTAGGGGGTAGGAAGGGGAGGTACTTACTTAGTTACGGGCCGAAATTATAGCGAATACTAGGGCCCTAGACTTAAAAGCTATATACTAATACGAAGGCTTAAATAAGGCTCTAAGTTTAATACTAACCTAAATTCGGACGGAGAAAATCGGCCTTCGAGCCTTCCTATACTATACTATAGATACCTAAATAGGGGGAAGGAGACTATAGAGTATATTAGAATATAGTACGACGACTTAATAGATAAACGAGAAGTACTAAATAAACTCCTACTATGCTCGCTATATACTTAGGGCGACTAGCTATAGGCCCTAGGGATAGGGAGCTAAGCTAGGATAATAGCGAAATAGGTATTCGACCTTAGGCGACTACTAGAATACTAACTAGTAAGATAGATCTAGTCCGAAAATAAGGGAAATAGGGATACTTAAGGGGATACGAGAAGAATATAGACCGGGTATAGTATAGCGGAGGTACGGGAAAGGTACGGGAGGGCGCGGAATAGGCGTTATTTCCCCTAGGTAAACCGGGACGTTAAGCTATATAATTAGAACTAAGGCCTATACTAGGACTAGGGTTCTACTATACTAGGACTATTATATTCCTTACTCTATAGTTACTATCTAGGGAGTAGTACTAGACTCGCTACTTCTATCCTTAGGCCTAGGGGGGGGCTAGCTAGGGATTAAAGCGTCCTCGAAATTATTAGTAATATCGGAGAGGCTATCGTTAGAATCCTCGTCGTCGCCTAGGTTACTACTAGGGCCCTTAGTAGACTCGTACTTAGTTATAGTACTAGGAATAGTAATCTACTAGAGGACGTTAATAGTAGGACTAGTAGGGGACCGGAGGGGGAGAGATACTAATATTATAGATAAGGAGGGCCTCGAGTATATCTTTAATATACGAGAGCTAGGCGGAATTTATATTAGTAAGGGGGCTACTAGAAGTAAGGGTCCGGGCTAGGACCTTCTTAACTCCGCGTATAGTATATTTAAACTAATAGGCGGCGACCTTTAAGGCGCCCTCGGCCTAGGCCTAGGCAGGGGCCGTAGTAGCCTTATATAAGCGGGTAGTAGTACGGAGAATAGCCTAGCTAGTATTACTAAAGACGGGTAAAATCTAAAAGGAAATTAGCGGGTAAGCCTAGGGCCTAGGGTATAGGAGGCTAGGACTTATAGGAAGATAAGCGCTATAAAAGTTCGAATAACGATAGTAATTACGGCTATTACTTAGAAAAACTATAGTTAGAACGGGGACGGACTAGGTCTAGAATAGAGAAGTAGCTTACTAGTAGTATTATAGTACCCCTTAAAGCTAGGCTCGTTATTAGTCCTAGTATATTTAATATAATAGATATAGCTAGGAAAGTTAGTAGGGCCCGACCTAGGACTAGGGGGGGGGAGTAACTTATAGCTCGGAATATAGAGAACTATACGGGACTAGGGGGTAGGGGGGCCGGGTTTAGGGAGCTACGGGGGGACGCGACTTCTTCTTAGCTAGAGTCTTCTAGGAAGGGGGATAACGAGGTATCTAAGGTAGAAGGTTAGCCGGGCCTATAATAGTCCTACTATAGAAACGTAGTAAAAGTAGCTATTAAATAAGGGGGGGAAAAGGACTAGGTATAGCTAGGCCCTAGCCTAGGGTAGAGAGGGGAGGGGGACGTACTAGTACTATTATAAGTACTACTACTACTACTACTACTACTATTATTATTATTATTAAGGAGGAGAAGAAGAGGAAGAAGAAGAACAAGAAGGAAATCTACGATATATATAGTCCCCCTAAGTAAGGTAGGAAGGTAGACGGGGATATAATAGAGGGAAGGCGCCTAGAATCGATTTAAGGTACTTATAAATAGGGGATAGTAACGAAGGAAGGCGCTAAAACGTTAAAGGCTGCCCTAACTAGCGCCTACCTATTAGGGTATAGTTACCCGACTAGCTAAGGCCCGGGCGTAGTAGTAACCGAAACCTATAAGACTAAGGGAAAGAGGGGAACGGCCTAGGGAAGGAGAGCGCTCGGAAGGAAAGCGCTCCTTATTTAATACTAAAAGATAATAGAGAATAATAAGTAATAGAGAAGGGAGGAGCGGACTAGAAAGGAAGGAACGCGGAGGGTAGAGGAAATAACGGGTAGCTAGAGAAAAGCCCTATAGGACGGGCGTATAAAGGGCACGCGCTAGTACTAGATCGGGTATATTAAGGGGGTAGAGGCCCTAGCCCTAGTACGGGTCTAGGCCGTTATACTATAACCCTAATTACTAATAAAAGTAATAAAGCTAATTCCCGTTAGCTACTAGACTAGAGGTAGGATCTAGATAGTAGTAGAAGATTATTACCCTAGTAATAGCTAGGCTACGGGTAGGGTACGTAGAGAACCTAAAATAACTAGGGTATAAGGGTTTTTCTAGCTTAGGGCCTAAGGTACTAAGTAAATTTTTCCCCCCTATAAGTTAAATAGGGAAGGACCGTTAAAAGTACCTCCTAAATAGATATTACGGAGTATAATAATACTAATAATATATATAATATAGAGACTCGGGTTTAATCGTAGGTAAAATAATAAATTAGATATCCGTAGACGGGGTAAAGGTAATATAACGTATTAGGTATCCTAATAGGCTTAAAGGGCCTTTACTACCTTACGCGATAACTAAGTAACCTGCTCGCCCGTACGGCCTACTCGCCCGTAGTATATATTATTATCTATAATTAAGTTAATTCTATAATAATTATATATTTTCTCTATCGCTTTATAACAGACTATTTTATAATTAAACTCTAAGCTACTTACTTAATATAATAAAACATTTTAATAGTATATAATATATAACGTATATTATAGGCGAATAGCCTATACGGGCGAGTAGGCTACCTGCTTATCACACCTTAAAGACTATTTTTAACATCCTCTATAACTCGCCTAAACTAGGTCTAATCTTACTTAAGCTTTTAGATAAGGCTAATAAGAATATTTCTAAATTGAGTTTTTAATTATAAAGCCTATAGTAGCTATACCTGATTTTAGGGAATATCCTAGGCCGTACTTAAATGTTATTCCAGCCTCTAGAGCTTACTTTTCGAGTAAGAGCCTAAGAATAGATATACTATATCTTTATAATATATTTTTCCCTATCTGAAAGTTTAAGAAAAATTAGGCCTAGTTTAGACGAGTTACAGGGGGGGTTAAAAGTAGCCTACTTGCTCGGATAGCCTACTCGCCCGTATAGCCTACTCGCCCGTAATATTTATAGGCGAGTAGCCTATACGGATAAGTAGCCTATCTAAACTATATTTTATAATAATTCAACTAAGAACCTAATAACTATATATCTAATTAAATTAAAACTTATTTATTACTATTCTCTAGCTCTAATATAACTAATTACTAAGTTCTTATATTATAACCTATCTTTCTATAGACGCTATAGCTTCGTTTCTTTAATCCGGACCGAATCGATATACCCAGGTTTTATTACGTTTTCTCTAGTATCTAGGAACTAATCTCTCTCTAAGTATTCTAGTCTTATCTATTAGCTTATATTATACTTCCTCGAAGCCTAAGTTGTACTTTTTTAGCTCTATTTTACTAGCTTAGTATTATATTCTCGTCTCGAAGAAGCTAAAACTCCTAGCCTATAAGAGTATAGTAATATATAATTACTTATACTTCCTTCGTTAGTTAGTTAATAGTATTAAGAATTAATATTAGAGAGCTTCTTTAATAATAGGATATTTGACTTTTAATAAATTCGGACTATAAATTAGCTTTTCGGGTAGTAGTTAGTATCTAACTTATCTATAGTTTAATAGAGTTATAAGATAATAATAGAGGTATCGGCGTTATAAACTTTATATCTAACCTTAAGAGAATAGACTCAGGCCTAAAAGATATAAGGCCTACCTCTTAAAAACCTTCTTATATATTTTTTTAGTTATTAAGTTCTAATAAGCAACTAAAACGTAGGGAGAAAGTTCTTCTTACTAATATACAATATACTAGCCCTTATCTTCTCTTCGATTACTAATTATACGCTTTTCTTAAGTAGTCTAATATACTTAATATTAAGAGGCTGCAATATATATAATAAATAAGGAGGTATATAGAGTCTAAGGATATTAGTATCTATAATATAGTATTAGAAAGGCTAAGAGATATAACTCTCGTAGCTATTAAGAATAAGAGAGTACTATACTATTAAATAAATACTTTTAGTATACTTATTAAAATTCTAGAACTATTCTAGACTAATTCTATTTATAGTCTAGCTATTTAGAGAAGTTATAAGCTTTTAATTATAAGGAATTCTATAAACTTTATACTAAGCTGAGAAGTAATATATATAAGAAAATATAATAAATAATAGAATATAGAAACTAATTATACTAATATCTTAGATTATAATAACTAATTTCTAATTACCCGGCTACTTCTTCTTTATATTAGTATACTTTTCGGAGCTTATAATAGTTTATTGACTATTAATAACGCCTATTTAGAAACTAGTCTTGTCGAAGCTATAGATATCGGAGTTAGTAATACTATATTTCATAATTATATCTCTTATAATAGAGAACTACGTATTTATCGGGTCCGGATCTTCGTACTAGGCTCTCCTATAATCGTATAAGTAAAAGAAATATATTCGGAGCTCTAGTCCCTATTTAATAAAGGATATTACTTAGTTAATACCGTTAAGTCGCCTATTATGCTTTTCAGAAGGGTATTCGCTATTATAGCTATATTCCTAGGCCTAAGAAGGTCTACTTAGGGATCTATATTAAGTACGTACTTAATAACTATTTACTCTTCGCTTTTGTTTATTTTTAATTAATTAGGGAGACTAATATATTATAAAAGTATACTTATATTTCAGTATCAGAGGGTCGTTCGCTAGACTATTCAAGATCGAGGTAGCGTACCTAGTAGAAAGAGATATATTATTTTTTATTACTTTAAGAATAAGAAGTAATTAACTTTCTTTAGAAGGCGTTTCTCTTTCTATTAGTAGAATAATCGCTATTAATCTAGGTTCTAGATAACGACTAGAGGTAATAGTATTATTATAAGTAAGATACGAAAGGAGGAATAGATAAAAGACGATATGAGAGAGATAAGGGTAGATACTAAGAGACGAAAGTTGTTGTATCTCAGGGAGGAGCAGTTGAGAGAAGGAATGGATTAAAGACCCTTATAGCTCTAATCGAGAGCTACGTAATAGTAGTAATTTCGGCAGGAACGGAGGCAGGTAAGGCAGATGCTAATTAATAGAGGTAGGAAGGGCGATATAAAGGCAGCGCGACGTTATATATCGAGGGCGCTCATAACTACTCGCGAGGTAGTAAGGGCAGTCTATAGAATAGACTCTTTAGTAAGGGAAAGCGTCCGATTCTAGATAGAAGATACTAGCGTACAAGTATATTTGAGATTTTAATAGTTCGTTATAGAATCTTAGGTAGAATAACTTAATTAACTTATCTAAAGATCCTAATATCTAAGGTAGGAAAATAGCTATATATCTAATAGGCTGACCCTCGAGAGCTATTACAGGGACTAGGCGTATAGACTAACTCTAGATCGACGGGCAAGTAGAGTCTCCCTTATAATATAGATATTAATATAGTCTAGCTTTTAATTCAGCGGCTAGAGGGTATATAAGACCCTAACCTCTATAATAATAACTATTTCTATTAAGATAATACCTATTATAAACCCTATCTTATTAAAGTTATAGATATTAGACTCTATAATACTATCTTCGCGATTATAATACGAATAAGCGCGAACTATACGTTTATTATAATAGGATCTTTGTAGAGGGCTCTCTAATAGTTATATTTACGAAAGAAACGCGTCTTAAGCTCTAGTTATTACTTAATAAAGCTTTAGGCTTAGCGCTTCCCGATGGATAGCGCATTATAGTTAGTAAGTAATCGATTAGCTATACCTTCTACCTTAGATAGCTAGAGAGAAAATAATTAGAAATCTAGCTTAAATATATATTAAATAATTATTAAATCTCTCTAGCTTAGTTAATTTCTTCGATTTAGATATAGTATTATATCGTAAAGCTATATTCTTTAGTCGTCGACTAAGCTTTATATAATACATACTATATATACCTATAATACGCTAGGTACTAAGAGCTAGACTTTTTTAAGAGCCTAGTTTATAAGGAGTAGTTGCCCTTCGTTAGACGATTATAGTATAGTTATTAGTAGAGAAAGACGCGATATAGGATAATAGTCGCATAGTTGTAGTCGTATAGCATACTCACTTATATAGTATACTTACTTATTATAGACATTATATATGCCTTATCTTGCAATGCATGAGTCTCGGCTATAGGCTTAGGAATACCTAAAAAAGTCGTAACCTATTAAGTACCTAAAAAAGAAGTAGAGCAACCTATTAAGTACCTAAAGCCTAAATTCTAAGCCTAATAATACCCATTTAGGTAATATAGTTGACCCAGAAATACCCACTACTTAATATTAGGTAGTCTATAAAGACTATAATTGGGTATTAAGCCCGCACAGATTACTAAAGGGCCCTAGCTTTGCTTTTTGGGGTTTATTGGGTTACCTACTTCTGCTATTTGGGTTTTATTGGGTAGCCCAAGAAAGAGCAAATTTTGGGCCCCCAAACTACCCAAATGGGTATTGTTGGGTATTCCGAAGCCTACTCGGCTGGAGGCATGCCTCATCCACCCTTGCCATTGCCGGGCCTGAACAACAACATCGCAAACTAAGCAGCACAGCATTCCGAGTAAAGTATCGAGATTAATTGGACCTATCCTATTTCTATCCTACATTGCTTCTCACCTGCTAGTAGTGGAAAGCCTCTTCTCGGACGAATGCTCATCCGTGTAAGCGTTGACTTGGGTCTTCGCGAACTTCCTCGCCGGCACGCCCTGCTCGAACAACATATCCAGCTCAGCATATGTCCGGCCTCTCGGCTCCGGAAGACGGAAGTAGACCCAGACGACGCAGAAGAAGCAGGTTCCGGCCCAGAAGTAGGCAGTTCTCGATCCCCAGTTCCACGCGGCCGCCGACAGCTGGTAGTTTGTCATGACGTTGACGAAGATGTTGGACGTGTTGTAGGCGGCGCGAGCCATGACGATGGTCTTGGTCTTGAGACGAGTCGAGGAGAGCTCAGAGATGAGTGAGTAGGTCACGGGACCCACTGTCAGGTCGTAGACGAATGTGAAGAGGATGAGGCATCCTGCTGTCGCCCATAGACCGGCGTTGTTCCCGGCGAAGTGGAGAGAGCCAACCACGACAAGGATGATGAGCTGGCAGGTGAGGCCGGTGAAGTGAATCGTGCGACGTCCCACGTACGACATCAGGATCCAACTGCAGAAGACGCCGACGAGGCCCAGACCTGAGTTCGCGATGGACAGAGACAGGGAGTTCGACGGGTCCAGGCCGGCCTGCACCATGAAGTATGTAAAGTAGCCCATGATGTTCTGGCCGCCGAGCGTCTGGACGATCCAGAGGATGACCACAATCTCCGTCCGGCGAAGGTCGGTGCCCTTGAAACAATCGCGGTAGGATGTGCCTTCGTTGAGCTCAGCCTCGCGGGCGTTGGTGTACTCGATCATGGCCAGCGTGTTGTCGACATTGACGGCGGGGTGGTCGCGTGTCGTGAGGCGTACAAGGGAGTTGCGGGCTTCCTCCCTCCTGTTGTGTCGAACAAGCCACCAGGGAGACCTTTGAAAATGTCAACAATGAAACAGCAAAACGAGGCCATCGAACTTACTCGGGAGCGAAAATCAAGCCAAGAAGGATAGGCACAGGCCAAACCCATTGAACAGCATAAGGGATGCGCCAGCTCCAGTTGTCTGGCCTGTTGATTGTGGCGCGGCAAACCCCCGAACTGAGAAGCTGGCCGATGACCTTGTGGGCAGTCAGTAACTATTCGAACGATAGGCACCATCGAATGGGAGCCACATTGCGATGAACGTCTGGAATACATACCCAGCAAGCATTGATGAAGGTCGTGCAAAAAGGCCTCAGGATGACGGGCGCAACCTCACTGGCATACGCCGGCGTCACCGACTGGAAGGCTCCCCATGGAATGCCACAGAGGATCTGCCCCACAACGAGGACCTGGACGTTGGGAGCGAAGAAGAGGATGAAGATGAAGGCGATCATGGCCACGAGATTTGCCATTGTGGTGTAGCGATACCCCCAGCGATCGGTCATCCAGCCTGCAATGATGAGGCCGAAGACCTCGCCAGCGCGTGCGCCGTTGGAAAGACCAGACTGCCACGCGGCAGAGATGACGTACTTTTCGCTGGCCTCGTGATATTTGCCGAAGAACTCGTTGAAATGAGCATTGCCTGTCTCGGTGTTAGATGTGGCTGCGGGGCCGGTGGCATGATCTTCAGCATACCGTAGAGGTTTCCCAACAGCGCGAGATCGTAGCCCTCCATGATGAGGGTGCTGGACAACAGAACGGACCATGCGATGGCCTTGGGGTAAGCCTTGATGGCTTGCATAACGGTCATGTTCTGCTCAGCATCGGCGGCCTGTCTGGCCTCGGACGCGATGGCCCCTGGGGCGACGGCGGTTTCCTCGTGCGCGGCGGCCATCTCCTTGTCCTTGGGAAAGGACTCGCTGATGGGCTTTTGGTCGGCCATACTGGCAAGTCAGGTGACTCGAGGGACTCGAGACGACAGAAGGTGTTGTTGAGAGGATGAGATGCAGGTTGCCAGGAGGAGGTGGTGATGTGATGGTATGTATGATCGGACGTGGGCATCGATGTCCTTTTATCCTCAGATTACATGCCCCCTCCGCACTAGGGGAAGATTGACTGCCCTGCAACTTATGTCGTCCCAAAAACCGAGCCCAGTCCCGTGGAATGGGAGCTGGGGTGGGGAGGCGGAGGGCAGACACAATGTGTGGAGAAGCCGGGGAAAGGCAAAAACCACCACATTGGACATGTCAGTCAGAGACGGAGACAGGGGCATATGCCATCCCGAACCTGAACCTGGTGTAGTGGGCAAAGGAGGAAAAGGTCTGCGTTTGCTGTGAGCCAGTTGGGGGAGAAAGCAGGGAACGGGACATGGGGAGGGGGGGGCGATGAGATGGTGGGACCGAGCCCGGGCATGACTCGGCACATTGGCACCTTAACTGGACGCCACTCCGCGTCTGGCCGCTTAGAGACGGAGTCTAATGCTTTTCCCGATGATTGCCTCGCGGAGACTCCGCCGTCCCCCGCCGTTCGATCATGTGGTGGCCCGTTTCATTCCCATCCGCCACCAAGAGAAGCACATCGTCATACCGCACCCCAAGAGCCATTTCACGCCTCGTCGTCACAACCTCCGTCGGAACAAAACATGATGGGATTTTTAAAGAATACACCGCTAGCTTCCATCGCCTCCGGAGCTGGCGGAGTGCCCCGCGTCGCGTGGTAATGTCGCCCGCCTGCCCACCATGTCCGCAGCCCGCATATCTCCACGCGACCCGCCGCGCGATGGATGTCGCATGTCGATCGGTGTTCGTTGCACCGGTCAAAAGTCCATGTTTCCTCCCCAGCTAGCTGTCGTGCGGTCTCGAGCTCTCTTCCACATCCACCTTAACGACCTCCCCCCTGTTTCATTTCCCAACAGACTTCACCATGGGCTCTCTCATCTGGGACGACGAGAACCACTACGTTGGCAAGCAGCCGTACTGGAAGGACGCCGTCTTCTATCAGGTTTACCCCGCAAGTTTCAAAGACTCCAATGGTGATGGCTGGGGGGACCTCGAGGGTCTGATCTCCAAGGTCGATTATCTTCATGACCTTGGAGTCGATGTCGTCTGGGTGTCACCCATTTTCGCCAGTCCCCAAAAGGACATGGGCTACGATGTTTCCGACTATCAAGCCATCGAGTAAGTTCGAAATCTCACTGATCTTGGTGTTTAATGCTGACAATCTCAAGAGCAGCCTACGGCACAGTGGAAGACGTCGACACACTCCTCCGCGAATGCCACAACCGAGGCATGAAAGTCATTCTCGATCTCGTCGTCAACCACACCTCCAATGAACACCAATGGTTCAAGGAGTCCCGATCATCAAAATCCAACCCCAAACGAGACTGGTACATCTGGAAGCCCGCGCGTTACGACGCCAATGGGATCCGTCACCCGCCGACAAACTGGCGTGGCTATTTCGCCGGGCCGACGTGGACATGGGACGCCGAGTCCGAAGAATACTACCTCCATCTTTACGCACCAGATCAGCCTGACCTCAACTGGGATAACCAAGAATGCCGCGAGGCGATCTACGAGAACACAATGCGCTTCTGGCTGGACCGGGGCGTCGATGGTTTCAGGATCGATACGGTAAACAAGTATTCCAAGCGGACAGACTACGTCGACGCACCCATCACAGACCCCTCAAGTCCGCACCAGCCCGCGCCGGAGATGTGGTGCAACGGCCCCCGCATCCACGAGTTCATCCGCGAGATGAACACCAAAGCGTTGGCGCCCTACAATGCCGTTTCCGTCGGCGAGCTCTCCCTGACACCGCACCCCTCCCAAGTCATTCCCTACGTCTCCGCCGCGGCCAAGGAACTCGACATGGTCTTTGAATTCTCCGTCATCCGCCTCGGCAACGGCAACGGCTTCGGCGGGAAATACATCTACGACCCCTTCCCTCTGTCGCGGCTCAAGACCCTCACGGAAACGTGGCAGTCTTTCATCGAGGGCACAGACGCCTGGGCCACGGCCTTTTGCGAGAACCACGACAACGGCCGCGCCGTCTCGAGATTCGGCGACGACAGCACGCCCGAGCTGTGGGAGAAGAGCGCCAAGACGATCGCCCTGTGGCAGGCTACCATGACCGGCACGCTGTTCCTGTACCAGGGGCAGGAGATTGGCATGACGAATATGCCTGCCGAGTGGGACATTGAGGAGTACAAGGATATCGAGAGCTCCAACTTCTACGCCGAGGCGCGCGAGTCTGGCGACGAGGAGAAGATTGCCAAGACGATGCATGGGCTTCAGATCATGGCGAGGGATCATGCTAGGATTCCCTTCCAGTGGGACGATTCGCCGAATGCGGGGTTCACTTCTGCCGAGGCGAAGCCCTGGATGAGGGTGCATGACGACTACAAGAGTATCAATGCGGCGAGACAGGCCCACGACTCGAACTCTATCCTTTCGTTCTACAAGCAGGTTCTGCGGTTGAGGAAACACTACAAGGACGTGTTTGTGTTTGGCTCGCATACGCTGCTCGAGCCGGAGGACGAGAAGGTGTGGAAATACGTCAAGCAGAGCCCGTACATTGACGAGAAGCGGCGCGCTCTGGTTGTGATGAACTTTTCGAAGGAGGAGAGGCCTGTTGGTGATGTTGCTGCTGCGTTGGAGTGTGAGAAGGCGGATGTCAGGCTTCTTGTTGGCACGGCCGGCGTGGACGAGAGTGTGGTCTCCAAGAAGGGCTGGCCTGCGCTTGGCGCGTGGGAGTCGAGGGTGTACACAAACTTCAAGTTGTGAGTAAGGATAGACAAGGGTTTTCATATACATCAGCGGCGTTTAGGGGAATGATTAGACAAGGTAGGTATAACCCGTTGACTAAACCGTCAAAGGTCGAATCGAGGAAGTTTACTCAACCACTCAAGTCTCTCCATTTGAATCTCAGGAAAGCCAAAAGATATACTGGCCTGTTCACTGCAAGCACAACTCTCTCCCAGCCAAAAAGGTGCCAAAATAGATCACTCTTCAAAGCCGGATACAGAACATGGCCCACATTTCCGCCCACAGTTCCCGAACCATTCCCGCATCGACGGACCCTCCGATGTCTCCAGCGGCTTAACCACAAGCAGACCAGATCCATCTAGCATGCTGTAGGTATAAATGCCGCAGCCGAACTAAACATCCAACCGGTTCGGTGGTGTAGTTGGTTTATCACGTCAGTCTAACATCCTTCCAATCTGATCTAGAGGTTCACGCCTTGATGACGATCAGGAGGAGTTCACTGAAGGTCGGGAGTTCGAGCCTCCCCTGAATCACTTTTGCTTTTGCACCAAACCCACAGATATGCCTGGATTTGCTTTGCGCCACAGGCATGGCCAGATTGTTGTTGTCTTGATATTTTCTCTTGCAGGTTGGTGGGGGAAAAGTTTTGCTGACAACGCTGACTCAGCATCATGTGACCGACCCCACGTTACCCCAGATGTTCGGCAATGCAACCTGATGCGACTGAACGGGGAAGAAACAACACGCGACACCAAACATTCCTCATCCCCTCAAATCCGCATCCTCCCTCAGCCAATGCACAATGCTGCTCGTCTCGCCAGCAGGTGACGATGAGTCATATCACAAGGCAATCCGAGACCTCATTGTCGCCGGCCACGTCCTGCTCATCTCATCCCCGTCCTGAGAAGCGGCCGGGCGAAGACGAGTCTCATGATGCGACCGCGAAGATAGCCAAGAGGGCACAGGTCTCTCGCGCCTGTCAGCGATGCAGAAATCTGCGTCGAGCTTGTAGCGACTACCGGCCATGCAAGCGCTGCACTGACCACGGCCTCGCGGATCAATGCCTCGGAATGCCCGGTCCGGTCCAGATCTCATGGGGACCAGGTCCGACTGGCGCTGCTGCTGCGACGAGCCCCCAGGCATACGTCTATCCTCCGGCGCAGGACTCTGTCCAGAGATTGGCTCACTTGCTGCCCGTCACGGTCATCAACTATTGTGCCAGGCGCTTTTTCGCTCGGCTGTACCCCACGATTCCCATCCTGACGGCAGATTACATCGGCCGCCTCAAGGCCGCGGCCAGCTCAACGCCCTCGGAAGTGGGAATGGAGGCCCAGCTGGTCCTTGCCGCCATGAGCGCCTTGGTTCTGCTTCAGGTCGAAGAGCCCGAGAGCCTCTTTAACGAGGGTCTCATCTCGGAAAAGAACTCGGCATACGGCGAGCGACTCTTCGATGAAGCCATCGTGGCGCACCGCAACTTTGCCAGGAAGTCAAACCCGTCACTAGAGCTGTGCCTTCTTACTTTCCTCCTCTACGCCTGCCACGCCGCTCTTCTCCACCACAGCCAGGCGTTTCTCTTCCTCCGCGAAGCCAACACGCTTTGGCTCCTCCTTCGGCCGAGCGAGGATCCCGAGGTGCGCGCCCTCGCCGACCGTCTCTTCTGGGTCCTCCTCATATCCGAACGGTCGCACGCCGTGCGCTACCGTCGGCCTGTGACGCTGCAGATCACGCCTGAGACGCCGAGCCCCGGACCAGACGATGAATCGTCTCTCGTCGGGTTCTGGTGCCTGGCTGCTCTGTTCCGACCGCTCGACACCTCGTTCATCGCGTTGCTGAACAAGGAGCAAGTCGCGACACCGCCGTCGCCATCGTCACTGCACCACATTGAGATTGCCGTCAATGCTGCTCTCAAGCCGACCCTGCGACTGCAGGATACCCAAAAGGCCAACCTTAGAGTTACTCAGCTCTGGCTGCGCATCATCCTCTGGCAGCTGAGGCTGCGTTTCGGCTACCTCACCGAAGACGTTCTCAAGGCCGGACCGAGCTTCACCTTTCACTATCCCCTCGAGGTCGCCAAGGACTTGACGCTATCGACCCGCGACCTGCCGCTTGACAGCATCAAGGTGCACGGCGTGGGGCTGACGGAGAAGCTGTTCGACATTGCGTCGTCCGTGGTGGACGTGCTTGCGAGGATACCGATTACGCCGTCGAGTCCGAATGGGATCGGGATGGGTTCGGAGGATGATTTGAATTATTTGCGGAGGCTCATCACGCAGCTGCCCGGCGGGCCGGATATTTACGATGCTTTGCTGGACAAGCATATCCAGCAGGCGGTGCCGAATATGGAGTTGGGGCAGGTACAAAACTTGTCGGATTGAACAGCCACGTGCAGAACGTTTTGAGACTTCAATACCCGAGTAGAAGGCGGAGGTATGAAGGTAGATGATGAAGAGGGCGGTGTTGTCCTGAATGCGTCCGTGTCTCCATTTCTCGATTCCCTCGGCGCCGTGACTCGCTTGTCGTGATTACCTAGAACGTTCAGTACAAGGCTTCTACCAGGGAGCCTCTCTCCGCAATCCCCGCGTCTTCTGGAACATCAACACAAGCTTTCGGCAGCAACATTCGAACAGCAGCCATGCGACTGGCCCGCTTGAAGTTCGAAAACGGGCAATCTACGACTGGCAGGGGGACTGGCGGAAGCGGCTCGCTCAGTGCCGAAGGTCGCGCGCATGGATTCATGTGGAGGGACGTCACCTGTCGAGAATCCCCCGAAGACATCTATCTACCGTTGTGACATTTGTTGCAAATAGACGACAGGACGCGTTTACGCCGCGAACCTATCTGGCACCTTCGGGAATCCCCGCAAGTCTCGGGGTTGTGGCTCATCACCAAGTTTACGACTCGGGATGAATATAAGACGAACGATTCGCCGGATGGAAGACCCCATCCCATCCACAAAGCGTCTCAACTGTTTGCTTCAGTCGACCTCCCATCATGATAAAGCACGCGACGAGCCTCCTCTCCAGCATCTCGCTGCTCATCAGCTTAGTATCCGGATATGCCAGCCCCGGCGCCTGCTCAGGCATCAGCGTCAACACTCACGACCCGTCCATCATCCAGGCCAACGACGGCACCTACTTCCGCTTCTCCACGGGCGGCAAGATTGCCGTGCACTCGGCACCCGCGCTCGAAGGCCCCTGGAGCTACCGCGGCGCCGCCCTGCCGCAGGGGAGCAGCATCGATCTATAAGGCGACCAAGATCTCTGGGTATGTCGATCCCCCGTCTCGTCTTGTCCGTCCCATACTGACCACCTAAGGCTCCCGACGTCATCAAAGACGGCAACACATTCTACATGTACTACTCCGTCAGCTCCTTCGGCGTCCAAGACTCGGCCATCGGCGTCGCCCCCTCTCCCTCGCTGGCCCGAGGCTTTTGGACAGACCTCGGCGCAACGGGCATCCGCTCCGACGCCTCGAAGAACTACAACGCTATCGACGCCCAGCTCATCAAGGTCGACGGCTCCTGGCTGCTGACCTGGGGTTCCTTCTGGTCTGGCCTCTTCCAGGTCGGTATGGCCAGTCCTCCTACGCGAATGGCCTCGGGCGCGACGATGAAGCAGGTTGCGTTCGATCCCACGCCGCTGAGTGCCCTCGAGGGTGCGTTTGTTTTCGAGCACGGGCAGTTTTACTATTTTTTCTACTCGAAGGGGAGTTGCCGTGGTTATGTGAAGATTAGACCTGCGAAGGGCAAAGAGCACCAGATCATGGCGTGCCGGTCTTCTTCGGCGACTGGTGGGTTCGTTGACAAGAGTGGTGTCGATTGCCTTCGTGGCGGGGGCACGACTGTGCTTGCTTCGCATGGTTTTGTGTATGGGCCTGGCGGTCAGGGGGTGTATGATGATCCCAAGAAGGGGGCGGTGCTGTACTACCATTATGTCGATACGAATGTTGGCTTAGAGGATGGGCAGAAACAGTTTGGCTGGAACGTCATTGATTTCTCCAGCGGATGGCCTGTTGTGTAAGTGGGCGGAGATGGCTGTCACGATGCATGATGCGATGAGAATGAATTCAAGTTTCATCAATCATGACCACCGGGGATCATGCAATTATTTGAACGGGACATCATGCAACTGAAGCCAAAAGCGTGCGTTCTCTGTCCTGTCCTTAGGCTGACCCTGGACTTTGAGTCAAGGCCCGTGTTCCTCAAGATTAAGATGCCGCATGGTCGTGACCCAGCTCTATGCACGTGGATGCCCAGCGTGCCTTGGTTGCTGAGAATCATGCCCCAGGTTGGGGTGTATGGCACGCAGGACTATTCTACTCTCTACGTCGCCTGAAGTTGCCAGCAATGATGCTCCAAATGAACTGCCAGCTTCGACGGAGTAGATCGATTGCAGCTGCAAGGCTTGACTCGAACTTGTACCGGTCCCACTCATCATACCCTTCGGTCACCTCAAATCATAGCCGCGTCATGACAGCAAAAATGACTTTGAGAAGCCATGATCTTCAGGAGGCAAGGCATCAAGAGACCACCATGGCTTCGTATTCAGACCTTGCTATGCTCCCCCCCAAACGCCAATGCTCCCATGACTGAAAAGGACCTTGGCTCACTTTTGTCGAATATTCTTCGGTTTCCGCTTCTTGAACACGACCGGTGCCGGTCCGCTTTCTGCACCATCCTCCGTCTTGATGCCAGCGTCCGTTATCGCTGGTATAGAGTCCTCGGGCGGATCGATGCCGCCCTCTGCCTCTTCCGCCGGCTCTGGCTTGACCGTCGGCTCCTCGCTTTTGACCTCGGGCGCACCCTCTTCAGCCTTGACCTCCTCCCCAACACCCTCCTCCTTCTTCGGCCGCGCTTGCAGCAACTCTCCACTCAAGAGCGCGTCCAGCTCGGCGTCTTCCTGCGGCATCGTCCGCGTCCCGCCCCACGTCTTCTGCTTCTTGAACAGCCCCCTGACGGCTTCTTCCTCCTCCTTCTGATCCTCGGTGACCTCTCGTTTTCGTACGCCCATGGCCTTCCCCTCAACCTTCTCCTTCGAGTCTTCATCGCCCCGCGTGATAACCCTTGTATTCGTAACCGTCCACTCCCCCGGTATGGCCATCTCCCCCCTCACCTCAGTCGGCATCGAAATCCCCATGTCAGCAAGCTGCTCCCTCTGCCTAGCCAGCTGCGCAGCGGTAGCCGCACCCGACGACGATCCCCCCGCAGCGGAAGAGCCAGCGACGAAGCTCCCGCTCACAACGCCATTGAGCCGCTCGACCTCGCGCTTCGCCCGCTCCTTGTCGCGCTCCTCGCGCTCGTGGCCCCGGTGGATATCGCGCAGCGACCGCTTGAGGGCGCCCTGGTGGCGACCTGTCGCTTCGTGGTTTTGCCGCTCGAGCTTCGTGTCGCGGACGAAGACGCTGCAGTGCTTGCACCAGTATTTTGGTGTGGATTTCCAGTATTCGGACATGGTTGGGGCCGGACGCGCGGGGATGGCGATGGCGAGTGGTTTTGGCGCTGGGGGTGTTTTATCGGGGAGGAGGTCTTATATGATAGGTCTTTGAGGCATTTGAGGGTTGTTGTGGAGTGGGAGCGTAGTTGGCGCGTTGGGATGCAGGAATGTGAAGCTGGTGATGCTTAACGGCAGAATCTTGGTGAGGTTGACCGCCTGTTGGTGTGCCATGCGTGATGACGTAAACATCACGCTCGATAAGCTGGCTCTTGTCACCCCTGACTGACCTGCCCCTGAATCGCGGTTCATCGAGAGGACTCAATTGGAAAAGCATCGATCGATATTGGCTTTTTCGGACTCGAGACGACAGGAACGCGTACAAAATACCCTGGCGGACCGATGAGATAAACTTCCTTGAGGCAAATTTCGCCCAAATGAGACATCAGCCTTCACGAGGCAGTCACCTCCATCTCAACAGCGAAATCTCATAGAACGGTCAATTATTCTAACTAATTAATATTATCTCCAAGACCATTGATAACCAGTGTTCCGATCCGTCCATAGTCTCAAGACTGCAATTTATTCCGTCCTTGCGCCAACCGGGAGTCAATGCTCCTCCAGCTCGGCCATGGCCATAGCGCGAGTGATACCAATATGTCCATGAAATTCCCTAGATAGTGCCTGGTAAGGCAAGAATGATGATTTTTTTACAGCATGAAGAAGGCACCCATGGCGCCGATGGCCAGGGCGGCAACAGAACCGGGGATGACGCGGCCGCTGCTGGCTTCGACGGGGCCAGACTCCACAGGCGGGGAGACGCCAACGGGTGTGGTGGCGTTGCTGGGAGGGGAGGGGGACGAGGTCTCGACGGGGGGGGCGGGAGGGGGAATGGGAACGGGATGCGTCTCGACGGGAGGCGAGGGAGGAGCAGGGTACTCAGTCTCGACGGGAGGAGCAGGAGGGGGAACGGGAACGGGGTGCGTCTCGACGGGAGGAGAGGGGGGAGGAGCAGGGTGCTCAGTCTCGACGGGAGGCGCAGGAGGCTCGCCGGTGGGAACCTGAATCTGGCCATCGGAGATCTGAGTCACGGGATGCTCGGGCTCCGGCGCGGGGTAGGTAGGCTCAGCCGGGTGGGTGGGCTCGGGCTGAGGCTCGGGGTACTCGGGTTCCGCGGGCTTCGAGGGCTCAGCGGGAGGGTACTCGGGCTCAGCAGGAGTAGAAGGCTCGGCGGGAGGATACTCGGGCTCAGCAGGAGTGGAAGGCTCGGCGGGAGGATACTCGGGCTCAGCGGGAGTGGAAGGCTCAGGATGGGGCTCGGGTGCAGGGTAAGTGGGCTGAGTGGGAGGCTTGGGGGGCTCGCCAGTGGGAACCTGGATCTGACCGTCGTCGATCTGAGTGACGGGGTGCGAGGACTCAGTGGGGGGCTCGGGGGCAGCACCGTAGTCGCCCTGGGGGGACCGCCTGCTCTTGCCGCAGGGGCGGACGTACAAGGCGACGGGGCTGCACTGGTTGGCCCAGTTGCGGTCGTAGAGGTTGGCGAAGCTGCCCGAGTTGCACTTGTAGAACGTCTTCTTGTCGCCGAGAGCGAGGAGGTTGTCATCGCAGACGGAGAAGCCGCTGGTGTAGATAGCATCAACTTGGGCGGGGCCGTCAAACTGGAACTGGTAGTTGGCGACGATGGAGCCGGTGCGGTCCTTGGAGTCGGTGAGAACGCCGTCCTTGAGGTTGACGACGAGAGAGCCGGAGCAGGTGGCAGCGCGCATCTGGTGGTTGTTAGTTGCTGGCATCTTTCACACTCATAGTATTGCATACCTCGAGGTGCTTGGCTTCCTCAGGAGCTGCAACGATGCTGATCTCGAAGGAGTCGGCGTAGGTGGTACTGCAGCCGGCGGGGGCCGCAGCAGCCGGGGCCTTCTGCGCCTGAGGGGCAGCCAGGGCACTGCCAACCATGGCGGCGAGAACGACAGGAGTGTTCTTCATGATGTGTTGTAAAGCGAATGTTACGAAGTACCAAGTAACGACGGAAGGTAGATGTCAGACAGTCTACGTTTCAAGCGACGGTGATGTATGAACTGGATGGGTTGGAGGAAGAAAAAGTACCAGGAAGAAGATGAAGAAAGGGGGTTATTTTATGTTCCGTGGTCTCCCACTAACTCACTTGTCAGGGGCTGGATCGTCAGACATGGTGGGGAGGCAAGGGGTTGGGGCCACCCTAGGAGACGACGAATGATGGTCGTGAATCACGCCCGAGGCAGCACTGGAGAGTTCTGATGTCGTCATCAGCAAGTGAATGGGAGATCCCGACTGGAGGGAAGACATGAGAAGGGTGCTAAAGCCGCTTGTGGTGATGGCTGGGATGGTTGGCAGGACAGAACTGGTGGTTGGGGACAGCGAAGCATCCGTGGCCGGAACGATCCACGGACTTTTGACGTAAAGAAGGCAGGTGGGCTTGGTTTCTGAATGGCTGGAGGTTGATCGGCTTGTGTGGTTTGGAAGAAGTATCCGCCGGCTGAGGGTGGCTTGTTTGATGTTGAGGTGTGCTCGGCAGCCCAAGGAGGAAACAGGGCGTAAGACGCCGCCGAAGCTCAGACTAGCACTCACTTGGGAGCCGCCATCTTTGATCTCCAAAGTGCTCCGTCGTTGCGAAGGCGCCTAGCATGCGTTAGTTTGGACCTAGGCAAGCCTCTGGAGTTGCCGGAAACACGTCGCACAGAGGTTGGCGAACAAGGTGAACTGCTATTGCGCCAGGCGCCGACCGTCCAGCGGCCAGCCAGTCCCATTGGTCGGGCAAATTCCTCTCGGTCATCCACTCAATCGGAACTGAAGAGAACGGGATGGGAGTCCTAGCAACAAGGTAACTTTGGGCTTGCCTGGCGTGGCGACAATGTCACAACCAACCCGAGATGGGCCATCGAGGCATCTTCCTAGCCTTAGCCCTGGCAGAGTCTTCGGCAACACTGGTCCAGGGTATTCAGGCGGGCTGAGGTGGCGGGTCGAGGCTGTGAAGAGCCCGAAACACGGAAAGGAAACAACCCAAAAGAAAGGAGGCTGAGACCTTCGAGCCACAGTCCTTTGTTGTTCGTCAGGAACAACGTCTCCCAACCCGTCTTCCGTCACCCGTCACCCGTCGACTGGACCGGGGCTGGGCGCTGCGGGAAGCAGGGGGCATAGCGGAGGCCAAGAGATCTTCGCCCAGAACCCCATCAATGATCGGCGTCGCTGTCGAGTAAGCTTCTGTCGCGCACGCTACCAGATCGCCGGCGCCTGGCGTAGCTGTTTGTGGTTGAGAGTTGCTGGGGCCTCCCCGCACAATGGACCTGTCAGAGGGCTCCAAGGCAGGGGGGCCCGGCAACCGGAGTCGGGCTTTCTAGATGTTTGGGTCCTTGTGGAAGAGCATTGCGCGGCCGGTGTTTCGCGGAGGGAGACCAGTCGAGGGGCATCTGGTCGATCAGAGGGGTCTGGACAAGGTCGACCTCAGGTCCCGAGAGGAAGCGATTGAAAGAGCTTGGCCGAGTGGCCGAGCAACGGATCCCGATCGACGCGATGAAGTTGTGATGATTCTTGTGGCCTTCGCAAGATGGCGATGGTAGTATTCTGGAGGTTGATCCACGGGGTTCTGACGCAACAGTGGGTTTGATTGATGTCATCGGAGCGTACGCGTCTTCACAGGGTCTGTTTGATGCTTTTCATCGAAACTTGATTGCCGTTGCTTTGAATCCCCTTTTTCTGACAACCGGAGGCTGTGCTAACTGGAAAAAGAGGTTGGCACGATGGTTGTGAGGTTTGTTGAGGTTGGTGAAGAGGCAGGAGGGGAAAGGGAGGGAAGCTTCGCTGGTGTCAAGCTTCGTCCCCGCCTGCGAGCCCAGCGACGCCCCAGTAATAATGACGTGCAGTTTAGGTACCAAGTGGCAGGCAGTCCCAGTCGCACCTGTCAGCCCCCGTCAGCCCCCGCCATCTCCAGTACCAAGCCACACCACACGACCTTGACACCAGCCCCGCCATCAAACTTCCTATCATCTCTAAAGTTGAAAGGAAGATCGAGTGGTCTTCTTCGGCTGTTAGGATGCCCCAGCGGCATCATAGACGGACCCGAGCTTTCTACCAGGGCTACAGCCCGCGTGAAACTTTACTATGAGCGAGAAGCCGCTGATCCAGCCCAGACGCTGAGCCTTGGAATAGTGAATGCATCATGAAGGTGGTATTGTGCAACAAAATTCTGAATTTGTTATGAGTTGGGTAAGTTATCGTATTTAGAAGATGAAGCAGCGGTGGCATACGCACAAAAGACTTTGCGCACGGAGGCAATTTTCGTGTTCAACCCGTCGCATTTCGTTAAAATGTGTCCCTTGCGAGTCATCATCAGCCATACGTCAGCTCGAGACTCGCGGTTCATAAGTATTCAGTATGTGTTCAGTATGTGAGGTAGGGCAAGCTCATTCTCATTGGAATGCCGCATCTATTTCAGTGGCCGGTGTTTGAATAATGGCCTCTCGCTTGCACACAGATATTCTGGCCATCTTCGCAGCATACCAAGCCCAATGTTGGAGAGTGAAAGTGTACACACTGCCGCTCGCAATATTGAGTACTTGAGTAGTAGCGTCTATTCGAATTTCGATCTGAACAAACAGTAGATGCCTCAGCTGCCTCGGAGTACTAAATGAAAGTTGCACAAAAAGATCTTCATTCATGGCAAGCAGCCCGGAGTTTCTTTCAAGGGCGTTTACATCTTCTCCGGAAGCGCTGCCGTTCAACTTTTTCACCAGATGCCGCCAATTAGCAGTTCGCTATGGATCGATTGGACCTCGGGGGTAGTTGTGCCTATTTCAGATTCCCATGGATCATACCCGTTGACTGTCACATCAAAATAGCATGCTTCTCCCCCCCCACCTTGCGGCAAACAAGAAGACGAGACTGAACCAAGTTCACTATCAACAATGAGGTTAAACGAGTGTAGACCACAATATCATCATGGACCACCAATCGTAGACGGTAAGTCTCTGGTAACACGGAAATTTGTTGATCCCGCCCAGCCTTTGTGAGCCAGGCCAGAAACCTAGCCCTATTATTCCTCCGCTCAAGCCCAGAGCACGCCGGATCTGCTATCTGAAAGGAATGACTTTGAATTTGATTTCTGGTTCAGTGTCTCCCAACCCATTACGCACCAGGAACACATGATGAACAGGTGCGTATCGCCACCCGCGAAGATGACTCACACGCGGGACTTCTCGTCGCCGACGGCCTGAGTATTGATATCTTCATCGTGTTCGCCAGCGTGGATCTCCTTCTCGACCTGGTGCATATCGACGTGGGCAATGGCATCGTCGCCGTCGAAGATACGGGCAATCTCCTCGAGGGTCGGGCCCTTGGTCTCAACGTAGAAGAAGTAGACGAAAATAAGCTCACAAAAGTCCCAGAGCGTGTAGAACAGCATGAAGTTCCAGTGGTTGGGAAGATTGTCCCAGGCGATTTTGTTGGTTTGGCTACACGCCGAAAGTTAGTGGGGCTGAACTTGAGGAGTAGCAGGGCGTGAAACTTACTTGCTGAGGGCCAGGATAGCCTGGACCGTGATGTTCATGATCATCATGCCCTTGGCGCGAAGGTGGAAGGGCAAGACCTCTAGGGCGTAGGCGATGAGCAGGCCCGAGAAACCAATGTCGTAGAAGACGCCGAAAATCCAAATGAAGACTAGCTGAGTGTAGCCGGCCGCCGAGTTGGTCTCATTCGAGTTTTCGTAGATGGCACCAGTGATGGTCCAGCAAACAAAGTTGACGACCATGCCCGTGATGGAAACCAGGAAGAGTGGCCGACGGCCAAAATAGTCGACTGTCAGCGCGGCGGCAATGGCGCACCCAAGATCGAGAACAGCCTTTCCGGTCGACATGGCTAGCTTCTGGTTCTGGTTGGTAATTCCGGCACCCTCGTAGATGGTGTTCATGTAGTTTGAGAACAGAGCGTTGCCAGAGTACTGGGAAATAACACCGAGAGAGATGATGATGGCCAATCGCCAGCGGTTTCCCTTGGTCCTGAAGAAGTCGGCATAGCTGGTGGCCTTGTCTGCGTCCTTCTCCATGCGCATCGTCTCCTTGATCTCGCGGTACTGGAACTGAACCGTGGAGTTGTTGACGTCTCCTCCACCGTGCCATTTGGTAAGCATCGCCAAGGCCTCTTCATGACGGTCCTTGTTCATGAGGTAACGAGGCGACTCTGGGATCCACCACAGACCGCAGAGCTGCAGGAGGGAAGGGAAGATCTGAAGCAAGGTAATCGAGCGCCAAGACCAGTTACCGCCAATGTAAGCCGTGCCCCAGCCGACGGACGAGACGATGAGAGAGCCCAAGTTCCAGAGACAGTTGTACACTGCCGTGACAGGACCTCGATGCTGAGGGTGGCAAATCTCGGTCAGAAGCAGAGGAGACGACATTTGCGCCAGGGAGTTTCCAAAACCGAGAACGAAGCGACCGCCGATGTACACTATGGAGCTTTAGCCACTGCATACTATCAAACTGCGTGGCGGGACGGAATACTCACTTCCCCAGCCGTTGGAAAAGGCGCCCAGGAAACCACCCAGGATCATGAAGCAGCAACCAATCAAGATGGCAGTCTTTCGGCCGTAGTGATCCGCGATATAAGGAGTGATGAAGAAAGATATGATGCTACCAATATTGAACATGTTGATGAGAATGCCCAACCTATTGTTGTTGGTAACACCCTCTCCGAAGTAGTTTTCGAACTGCTTCATCATCTGCGATGTGTTGACCAGCATTCCGTCGTAGCCCGTCGTAGCCGAGGCCACCATGAGGAAGATGGTGAGGAAGTAGAGCTTTCGCAGATGAGGCTCCTTTGTCCATGAGACCTTCTCAAAGCGAGGTGCCTCGGCCTGGGCAACCTGGATGTTGTCCGCCACCTGTTGATCGGTCTTCAGCTTGGGCACCATGTTTGCGACTTGGCGAGATGTTGTCTGGTGGACAGAAAGGGTAATGAACAGTTGGACACAGTCAAGAGGAGACTGGATAGACCGCAGAGAATATTGAGACCATCTGTAAGGGATCAACTGGAGCCGTCAAGAACATCACACGTCTATCACCGGGCTTTTATGTTTTCGCATCACGGCACAATATCCAGCGCTCGTCTCATCGGGCCCAGACTCCGTTACATATTGGTACACCCCTCATCCATGAGATCCTATGTACCCCGTAACCTCCTACCCGCGAACAAGCCATTATGCTGTGGGAACGAGGGGTAGCTTCCAGGGGCAATAAGTGGCTTCAGCCGCCAGTTCCTGGTAAGGACCCTCCTGGACCTTAGCCGTACGGGACCGATGGGGATGCTCTAACTGCTTTGAGGTCGTCATCTGTAGCCTCCCGCTCAAGGATCCCACCAGCGGCGCAGGGTCTACGTGATTTGGAAGCGAGGTTGGCTTGCAGGGGCGGGTCAGGCGCCGCACGGATGGGGCTCCGTAGGCAAAGTAACAAACGCGGCACGGTCTCGACTGGGAAACAGAATGAGACCCCGCATTGGGTGTACTGATGTATGATCGCAGGGGCGAATCCGCATGCTGTTACCACCTTTGGGCATATCCTTGGGCGGGATGGAGGCGAGGAAGATCGATCTTCATCATCTGGCAGACGCTGGACTAAGACCTTCAGACGGCCATCCGCCTCACCATGACAAGTTGCTATTGATAGTCTCACCGATGCTATCACGGCAGATCTTGTGAACACCGGACAAGTAATTTTGGGAGGAAGAAAGATACGCTTACTTTGCAAATTATTGCACTTACCACGATACTTTGACTCGTATGCCTCAACTTCAAGAAATCACTACATGTCAGAAGCGGACCGTGGAAGCCCGTCGTGACGGAATTCCGGCCCAGATTCTGGATCTGAGGCGCTTGGATGTGCAATGAGAGCACTCAACCCAAGTCAAGCTGTGCCACAGCTAGAGATATTGCAGTTGCACAAGCTCGTGCTTGCGGAAAGACGGCGACCTTCGAACATTGATCACGCACGGCAAACTTGGTCTTCCGGCACACTTGCAGGTACGCCCGCCCTGAGACGCCATCAGTGGAGTCATCGACCCCAGATAGCCAGGAAGGCAAAGACTCTGGCCGAGACGGTCGATGACCGGTGATCATGCAGGACTGTCTGATGCCGGACATTGTGGCAGCCATCCGGTAATTCGGGTCGAAATGGCGGTGGATGGGTTGCCCAGGGTAAGCCGCCTGGAGTGCTCTATCTTTCTGTTCCCAATACTCTGACCGCTTGAGACATCAGCAGTCATCAACGGCTTGAGAGACCGATCTTCAAGGGTTTCTGGCAATGTCCGAGTCGCCCGCCTTGGCGGCTCGCGGCACGACCGAGGGAAACCCGCCTGAAGCAATTGGGAAAGTGCAACAGCCGGGTAAAGCAAAGTGATTTATCCTTGGCCTTTTGTATTGGTCAGTTGACTGATCCTACGACAAGATAGTCATTCATTGTGAAGCCGGAGATGCCATGGGCATGCCAGGGTTGTGACAGAAACGTGGGGTCCGGCAACCCAGGATCTCCAGTGGACCAGTGGCTTGCAGGTTTCATGGGTGGCCTGGAGTCCTTCAACCAGATGCGTGAGTGGTTGAGCGGTGGCAGGTATGTCGGAGCCTTTTGTGCACCCTTGACTCTCAGTTGCATCGTCCTACCAATAGGATAGTAGTGCCAGGTGCCTGAGTGGCGCACCGGAACGCACGGCAGTGAGTTGCATGATTGCTGGGGGGAATCGTTGGCTGATTTAAGGTCAATAATTAGGATTCGGATGTCTCGGGGATGTTATGTATGGTCGAGGGCGGCAAGGGTCAACGCAGCGAAAACACCACCAGCAGTCTAGAGACCGCCCTTTTCCGGAAGACTTGCTCTGGTGGCGTTCAATAGAGAATGCCTTTGGACTGGAGCGATGAACAGCAAACACCCATAACTTGAGTGGCGTGTCAAGACCATCAAGTTCGTGGCACGGCCCCAGATTTTGATTGTAAAGAGGGTGTTGACAGTCTGGTCAGGTGCAGTCAAAAGGGCCAGACAGCGCAATTCGAGGCCCCGTCCAGATTGGTTAACGGCGCAGCTCGCAGCCGAGTCGACGTATGATGCGTCCTCGGCACTTCATGCAGCGAGGCGTCGAAGCACTTCTGCGCAGGCGGACCAATACCGAAAGGGTAGTGTGTAGTATGGAGTGTCAGCCTGAGTGAAAACTGCAGGTGAGCTCGGGTCCCAGCGTTGGGAAGTGTGCATTGCGGGGAGAACAATACCCCTGGGCCACTCATTTGACCAGGTTCGAATACATGGGCCACAAGAGTGGGCAGAGGCTCCGAGAAAGCACCGTTCAGCCGCTGAGCACAAGTCGGCTGACTTGAATGCCGTCATGAGGCAAAGGGGGCACAGAAAGAGACAAGATGCCTTCGCCTAGGATGAGCCTTCTCACGATCCTCACGATACAGGAAGCGCCCAAGACATGTGGTCCAGTTAGCGGCTCCTCGCCAAGACAGTTTGGTGGAGCTCTTGGCCGCGAAACAAGCATTTTCCAAGCATGTCGTGGCATGGTCCATGGATAAGAATCTGGGAATCCGGGGCGAGAGCTGACCTGCACACAGTCAGTCTGGGCAGAGACGCAACTTACCGGCCGGTGGCGGCCTCGCTAACCTGGCCAGTGCCGCCCGAGGTGTACTCGTTTATATTAGCCGGGAGTGAGCGGCCGCGCCATTCCCATTTACCCGGTGTGCTCCCAACGGCGACGCGTCTGCTTACACGCGACCAGAATCAACATGGGGGCTAGTCTCAAAGACGACGATCAATGTGCAGTTTGGGGTTCGGATCAAGTACGAATCAGCCGAATACGAAAGGCTGACATCAACGCCTTGTTGAGAATTTGCGAGGCTGAATGTGTTCCTTCTCAAGGCAGTAAGAGCAACTCCCTAGGGCACCCGTCCCAGGTGCCATTCCCTCTTGTTCATACAATCAGCACTGCGATCGCTCCAATCAACATGTCTTGAGATAGATCTGATGGGGAAACCCGTCTCCCTATCTGACCGGAAAAGGAACTGAGTGTCAACGAACGGGTTTAGGATCGAGTCAAGGCTGGGCGACAAGTAGTCTTCTGGTAGGTATTTTTAGAGGCGTAGAATGATCGATGCCTTTTCCTCTCTTGTGTCATTCTTGGCTCTCTGTAAATATCTTTCCTGGCGCTCGTGTCTTTCTGCTCTTATGTTCTTCTGGCGATCGCCAGAAGTCTGATTGCTCCTCGAAAAGTCGGGAAGCTTCTTTGGTAAACCAGTTGATCAACCGTCGAAACCAAATTTGCCCCTCTTCAGGCCAACCTTTTGAATTGGCGCTTCATGCGTGTTCCCTTTCTCAGCATACAAAAGGGGCAAGGACAGTGTGGGACGTAGTATTACATTATAGATATTGCACTACGAGACTACCATGCCGTAATTACACACTTCATCGATGCCGATCAATGCCCAGCAACGGAGGCGTAGGTTTTGAACACCTGTTATTGTAGTCGAATCCAACTCTTCCGCCTATTTAGGGGCTGGGACCAGGGACATACAGAGGGAAGCTTGGTAGGTGAAGTAGTCGGCCTGATTTCATGATATCTCCCTGTCGTCTGCTGCCATATATACTTCGTGGTTAAATTCTTTGGAGATTGTCGTCATTCCACTTGAGATTGTGATGCCGGCATGGCGTCGCATGTTGGACCCCAAGGATATGGACTCGGACGATATTCGAAAAAAAAACTTATTGAAGTTGTTCATCCAACTGTGACTCGCAGTTGTTCATGCTCGTTCTCGAGCTGTTCGGTATGACTCAAAACCAAAATCACGAAGCGGATGGGGCTGCAGATGGGTGGCATCGCAATCAGCCTGGCCCGATGCTCCATGTGACTCAGCGGATATGACATTAAACCTCCATTTTGCCCGGCCCAGTATAGGCCGTTGCACTTCAGCTCAAGCATTATCGAAGCCCCCCTACAAGCTGACAACTGTCTTGACAGAAGGCGAATCCCTTGGGCGATGACATTGATATCTCACGGCCCAATTAGGCCCACGCCAACCGATGCTCTATCACTGCAAGTGAAAACCACTTCGATTTCTCATCAATCTCGAACGACCTTGCTGGAGCTTCCCACCGACTGTTTTCGCTCGATACTTGATTGAGCTTTCTCGTATGATGAATCCAGCAGCACGAACCTTCGCGATGCCGTCCGCGTAATGAAAGTGTGCCGTACGTATGAACATGTCGAAAGCCCGCTTCCCCGGACTAACTGATGTGTCAGGCTCCTTCCACTTCGAGGCCATGCATGCCATCTATATCACAAAGTTGTTATGGCGCATAGCAGAGAGCCCAGAACAGGATGAGCTCAGGAGCTGGGCTGGGGCTCACAACAGGCGTTCGCATTCGACCCTTCAATTCTCAGCGCCGATCCGGCCGACCGGGGCCAGATTCCTTGCGAACTATCTCCTTGTTCGACCTCGGCCAGACCGGCTAGCCTGGAACTCTGATCTTCTTGCTATTATTGATACTGTGATTGACAATATCATGCAAGTCGAGGGCCCGGGCCCGGATGGGACACAGCGGCGCGACTACCTTACCCGACTATGCGAGTCTACTCTGCCGGTGAAAGAGAACATATTCGATAGAGGCTTCGATATTTGCGATCTTTTGAGTCAAGAGACGCTCGATGGCTTCATTTTCCCGCAAGAGGGTTTGGTTACTGAAGGAGAATTGGAACACTCCATCCTCGTGGCGCGAGTGTACCTCAAGTCACCCGGCATCGACGACGATATCAAGTATCAAATCCTTTCGGAGGGCCCCAAGCGACTTTCTTTCTCCAACAACTTTCCGAACAAGAAGCCCATCTGTGGCAGTCTCACCGAAGCTGCGATCCGAACTCGAAACCTTCGTCTACTCAATGTTCTTCTCGACCACAACGTCGATAGCCATCGACAACCGAACGCCGCGGAAGGACTAGAAAAGCCTCTGCAAAGAATACCTATTTACGACGAGCACTTCGTACGCCTTGCAATCGCGTTAGGAAGCTGTGAGGCGATAGAGCTTCTGTTTTCGAGATACTCGAGGGTTCCGATGATAGCGCAATTAACGTTGCTCACCCACTTACGGGCCACCCCCCCATGTGGGCCACCCCAAAATCCCTCACCGCCACCCCAACCACCCTTCTACAACCTAACGTATCTTTACTAATTCTGCACCAATTCCTTCCAAATTCAGGATATCATTACTTCAGTTACCAATGCCTCGATATACAGAAGATGAAGTCAACCAGGCCCTCGAGGCTATTACAAACGGCGAATCTATCCGGAAGGCTTCCATACAGTGGGGAATTCCGAGGGCTACCCTTCAACGCCGTTTACAAGGAACGCAACCAAGGAATAT
>NMXI01000112.1:0-52804 GCA_002851675.1 Verticillium nubilum
TATCTACGTACTCGTAGAAGAGGAACTTAAGGTATTCCGGGAATATATTAACGACTTACTAAAGAAGGGATAGATTAGGCCCTCTACTAGCCTAGCTAGAGCCCTAGTACTATTCGTCCTAAAGAAAGGCGGTAAACTTAGGATATATATAGACTATAGAGTATTAAATAAAGTTATAAAAAAGGATCGTATAGTACTCCTACTTATCTACGAGATACTCGATAGGCTATCTATAGCTAGGCTCTTTACGAAGGTCGACCTTAAAGACGTATACTACTACCTTAGGATTAGGGCTAGAAACGAATAGAAGACTGCTTTTAGGACGAAGTACGGATACTTCGAGTACTTAGTTATACTATTTAGACTCGTAAACGTACTAGCTACCTTCTAAGTATATATTAATAAGGTACTAGCGGGCCTTATAGATATAATTTACGTAATCTATATAGACGATATCCTAATATACTCGAAAATAATAATAGAATACTAGAAGAGTACTAGAGCCGTACTATAGAGACTTAGAGAATAGGGGTTATACGTAAACCTAGATAAGTACGCCTTTAATATAATTATAGTAGAGTTCCTAGGGTTTATAATATCCCTAGTAGGACTCTCGATCGCGGACGAAAGAATTACTATAGTACGAGACTAGTTAATACCTAAGATACTTAAGGAACTATAGGGTTTCCTTAGATTTATAGGGTTCTATAAGCGCTTCGTAAAGAACTACTTAAAGATCGTAGTACCCCTTACTAGTAGAGGTAACTATAACCTTATAGTACCCCTACTACTAACGACGAAGGAGATTATAGTATTTAAGAAACTGAAAATTATCTTTATAAGAGTACTAGTACTATGCTACTTCGATCTATTACTTAGAACCCGAGTCGAGCTAGACGCTTCGAGCTTCGCGATCGGATCTATTATCTCCTAGCTAGAAGGGGATAGCTAGAGACTAATCGCCTTCTTCTCGAGGAAGCTCTAGGGGGCAGAACTAAGATATAATACCCTAGAAATAGAAATAATAGTAATTATAGAATTATTTAGAATATAGAAGTAGTACTTAGTATATAGTAGAGATACTATAGAAGTACTAACTAATTACCTAAACTATAAGTACCTCCTAGATAAACCGAAGATATTAAGAAGATAAGCTAGATAGCTATAAACCCTAGTAGAGTTTAACTTTAGAATCGACTTTAGAGCTAGTAATAGAAACCTAGTAGACGGCCTATTATAGTAACTAGACTATAAGCTATAAAAAGGAGAGTAAGACGAGGCTCGAGCTAGATATCTACTATTATAGTTATAATAGTTTAGTAACTTTATTAGTATAGTTACGGAGTACTACTAATAAGGAGATAACCGGCTACTATAAAAGGTTATCTAGGACGAATAACGAAGAGATAAATTCTATTTATTAGGGAAATAAAGGGGGAAGAAGGACTAAGAGGATACGGATAGGCTACTATAGTACTAAGGGAAGGTATTTATACTATAGAATAACGACTTAAGGAAGGAAATCTTATAATAAGTATACGATAGCCTAATAGTAGGGTATTAGGGATATAGAAAGACGATTATACGACTATAAAATACTTACTTCTAGAATAACTTATTAAAAGATATTAGGACTTATATCCTAACCTGCCTAACCTACTAAATTACGAAACTACGATAATATAAGCCCTATAGTACCCTCGCTAGTCTACTACTATTAGGCGGGCCGTTCTAAGAGCTCTCTATAGACTTTATAATAGGCCTCCTACTAATAGTAAAGTAAGACTCTATACTTATCGTAGTAGACCGATTTACGACGTATATATAGTACTTCCCCGTAAGTAGTAGACTTATAGTAGAGGGTCTCGCAATAACCTTATAGGATAATATCTTTAAAATATACGGGCTCCCTAGAGGAATAGTATCGGATAAAGGATCTCTCTTTATAAGTAAGTTCTAGATAATACTTTATAGACGGATAGGGATAGAGAGACGCTTATCTATAGCGTTTTACCCGTAGATAGACGGTTAGATAGAATAATAGAACTAGAACCTCGAATACTACTTTAGAACGTTCTATAATACGGAATAGTCGAACTAGGCCTAGCTACTCCTATTAGTAGAGTTCGTATATAATATATTATTCTATTCGACTATCTAATAGTCCCTAGTAGAAGCCCTAATAGGGTATACCCTAGCTAGTCCCGGTAACTTATTACGATATTAGTAATACTAGGGAAACGCAGTCGTAGTAGAAGAACGTAGTATAGAATAGAAGGGGAATAAGAAAAGGATACGAGATCTACTATAGGAATATAGTAGATAATAAGCTAGATACTATAATAAGAACCGTAAACTAAAGTAATACGAAAAAGGCGATATAGTCTTACTATTAGTAAAAACAGTTAAATAGTAGCGACTAAGTAGGAAGCTATCGGATAAGTACCTAAGACTATTTAAGATTATTAGGAAAGTCGGGGACTATAGCCTCGTATATAGGCTATAGCTACCTACTAGCTATAGAATCTACGACGTCTTCTACGTATCCTGCTTAGAAGACTAGAAGCCGCGGCTATAAGAGCCGATACTAAACCTATAGATAATAGAAGTTAACCTAATTATAAGGATAGAAGATATATACTTAGTATAGGAGATTATAGCTTATAAGGGGCTACTACGTAATAGATAGTACTTTATTAAGTAAGCTAGTTACCCTGAGAGCGAAAATTCGTAGGAGCTAGCTAGAAATATCGTAGACGACGTAATCGATAGCTACTACGAGGAGTAGAATAGATAGAAGGATTATAATAGCGGGTTACTAGGAGAGTAGTAGCGGATAGTTATAGGGTATTAATAGGGGACTAGCCCCCGCCCTACTAGAAGCTAAGTAAAAGTAAAGTAATAAAAAAAAAGGAAATAGATAGTAGACTACTAATAGGCTAGTAGTAGTAGTAGCGGGAGTATATAGTATAATTTACTTATCTTAGCTATCCTAGCTATCTAGGCTATCCTTACCCCTAAGGCTATTACTACTAATAGTATTATCCTCTACCTCCTACTCGTTAGTAAGGGTATTACGGTTCTATAGCGGGTTAGTAGTAGATTACTAGTAGACTACTAAGAAAAGACTTATAATAAGGTTATAGCTCTTATAGACTTCGGAGAGTATAGTAAAAATATTACTAACCCTACTAGTAATCTACTATAGGGTAGCAGTAGAGGCTTTAGTAGCCTAGGCAGAGCGCTCAGCGGCCTAGGCGAGGCGCTCTATAGTAGCTAGGCGGCGAGCCTAGTACTACTCGGCGTCCTCCTTCTCCGAGGCGGCCCGTTTCTCGGTACTAGCGGCCTTATCGTTCTTACCCCGCTAGAGGGCCTTAGCAGTATCGGCCCTAGCCTTATTAAAGTTAGCCTATAGGGGATTAGCAGTAGACTACTAGGAGATAATAAAGGAAGATATACTTTAAAGTTACTAGTATAGCCGTTAGCGGCTATAGCCTCTATAGCTAGTTAAAGAGCCCGAAAGACGGGCTAGTCCTTAATAGGGGGCTATAGCGGGTTAGCTATAGACTACTAAGGGGGTACTAGAAGTACTTATAGGGATATATACTTTCCCTTTCTAGGAAATATTATAGTACGAGTATTTAGCGGAGGCGGCTACTTATAGTTAGTAGGGTACGGGGGGGGTACTAGTAGACTACCTAGAGACTTATATCCGTTATTCTCGTAGTAGGGGTAGTCCCGGGCGCTAGCCGGGACCTACTACTTAGCTATACGGTCCGTATAGCGGAGGTACGGTATACTTCTAGTAGTATAGGGCGTATTAGCGGCGTTATAGGTAGGGTTCCGGATAAGGGGAGCTATAGTTCTATAGTAGATTAGTAGCGAGCTACTAAGGGATTACTAGTAGACTACTTACGAGAAAGAGGGTATATAATTAAGTTTAACGAACTATAGTAATATTAGTAATATTAGTACCTAGACTACTACTAGACTATAGTAGACTTATAAGTAAGTAATTAGAAATTTAAAAGAAACGGAAATCTATACGAAGTTAATAAAAGAACCCTAAGTAACTAACTACTAGGACCTAGGACTCCTAGACTAAGGCCGAGATAAGCCTAGGGAAGAGCTACTTACTATCGTTATCGTTATTATTATTAAAGAAGAAGAGAATAGGAGACTCAGAGACTAGAAGAGGCTATTAGATATACGGGAGGGCTATAACTATACGAAATAGAATAATACGCTATTCCTTATTATAATTTTAAGATAAATAGGAGCAGCGACCTACGTAATAACTATAGAGAGCCCTAATAGTAACTATAAGAACCCCTTAGTAGACTACTAAAAGATATAACTACTAAATAACGACCTAGAATAAAGAAAGAACGCAGAATTAGAAATAGTAAGAGTAAAGATACCCGTAGTAGACTAATAGTAGAACCTCTAGGAGTAACCGAGGACTAAGGCGTACTTAGTAGACTAAGAAAGAAGGCTAGAATAGATAATAAAGATAATAGATAATAAGACTAATAAGAATAATAGAATAGTAGATATCTATAGTAGACCGATAGCAGAACCCCTAGGGGCTACCGAGTACTAAGGCGTACCTAGTAGACTAAGAAAAGAAGAAAGACTAGAATAGATAATAAAGATAATAGATAATAAGACTAATAGAATAATAGAATAACGGAATAATAGTAGCTAGTTAGGGCTATAGGTACTACGTAGTAGGCTATAAGGAGAGGAAACTACTAAAGGCTATTACTTTGAGACGAAGTAATAAGAGAGGAGGGCCGTTATATTATAAGTACGGGCGACTACGGGCCAGGGGGGCCGGGACCCTAGGGGTTACCGGCAGACTAAGGGGCCGAGCGTTAGCAGAATTATGTATATATAGATGCGGCCGGAGGCCTAGATAAGGAGAAGGAGGGCATCGATTATTCTACGTCTCTATAGCTACCTACTAACAGACTCATTGCTTATCCTTCACTTATTGCTAAACTACTCCCCTGATAATGGAATACTAAGTGCAGTGCCTGTAGAAGTATACATGCGTTTGGATTTTGAGGTTAGTAACGTAGATTCCAGCTGATCATCCACCGGATTTTGAATGACCTTAATATGATTACTGCAGCGAATGCATCGGCGACGTCATTCCGGGGCTAGTCCTCGCTGATCACCGGCTTCATGCCGGGCGTGGGCACCGTCATCCATTTGTCTGCCCGATCAGAGAGAGTGGACGTCTTGCGCGGTCAATTTTATTTGGTTTTATAACAAGTCGAAAACCATATGTCGTTCTCAAATCCCCAGTTTCCACACACTAAGCTAAATCATGGTGTTCCTACCTACTTCGACATTTCTGAACTTTCTGGCACCAACATTGTGTGGGACTGCTCTGCTGCCGCGTCTTCCGGTTCAACTGGTCTAACGATGGCGTTCCGCAACAGTTTGAATAGCATTTCGCTCAGGTCCTGGCGACCTCGAAAGACATCTGACTGGCAAACAACCATGTCAGGGGTAGTTCCCTTCCAATCCTTGACCACCGGATCAGTAACTTGCTCCAGCAATGCCTTCACCACCCCCACAGCGCCATGATGAGCAGCCCAGTGCAGCGCCATGAGACCACCAAGTATCTCATCAGGTCTCTCAGCAAGCCTGTTCATCATTGTCTTTGCAACTCGGAAGCCCCACGCGTCCCTCCTATCCAGAAGCAACGGTGCACGCACGGGTTGCATAGTCCACCCCTAGTGTGATAAGGTATTCCGCCAACTCCGCCGCTTCGCTTTCTTCATCATCGTCAAGACGAGGTGCCAATGCGTGCAGTGCCGTTCATCCCTCAGCTGTAGTCACCAGTGGATCGGCGCGGTTATCAAGAAGGACATGAGCTGCGCGCGCGACACGGGCGACGTCGTTGATCTGCGTCAAGGCGCACATCAAGGGCGTCCAGCCGTTGTAATTTTTATCGTCGACGGGAAATTCCTGGCCGAGAAGATATTCCATAATGTCAATGCTGCCGCTGGCACTCGCCCAATGCAATAGTGTCTCTCCAGCGTCGTTTTTGCATCTCGGAAGGTCGTTCTTGAACGTGCTGACGGCAAGGTAGATGCAGAACGTCTGTAAGTCGGAGCCGAACGCAGCGCAATGAAGGGGTGTGTTGCCAGCCTCGTCACGCAAATCGACTGATCCACTGTGCTGAAGCAGAATCGCGATACCGGAGTCGTTCAACCTGTGATCCACGTGCTGAAAATTACATCGGCCGAGGCACACGGGCGAGCCCAGCCGATGCAGTGCAGACCTCCCCTCATCGTCCCTCGCATTGACGTCCGCACCACTCCAAAGAAGCGCCTTGATAGCCCCGACAGAGTTGTGCATCGAGGCGGCGACGATCGCGAGGTGCAAGAACGGACGATCTGTGTTGTTCATGTTCCGGCAGCAGTTGGGGTCGGCTCCAGCTTTGATCAGTCGCTCAATCAACTGTTGCTGGCGGAAGTAATCGATTCCATCTTCCTTCACTCCACGATACTGTTCGTTTAACATTTGTTTTCGAAGAACAGCCAGTCGAAGCAGACGGTTCAAAGTCAGACTCTGAAGCCTTGCCTGGGCATGGTCCAAAAGAATGTCGGCCGTGTCGACCTGCCATCTAGTCACTGCAGCTTGTAATGCACCAACAATGACTTCATCCGACCAGTTTCTGCGGTGTCTCAAGAGATAATTGACGGTGGAAGTCTGCCCATACATCGCAGCCTGGGTGTCAAGGGGGTGGTTTGGCAATGAGTGAAGGACGAGCAATGAGTCTGTTGGTAGGTAGCTGTAGAGACGTAGAATAATCGATGCCCTCCTTCTCCTTGTCTGGGCCTCTGGCCGCATCTATATATACATGATTCTGCCAACGCTCGGCCCCTTAGTCTGCCGGTGACCCCCAGGGTCCCGGCCTCCTGGCCCGTGGTCGTCCGTGGTCATGACACTGGGCCAGACAGGAGTGGAAGGAATTGCGTCCTCTGCGACTCCCGTCCACTTGTGTCGATTCGAGCGAGATACCCTCGAGAAAACGCTGAAGGATGTCGCAGCGACCGTAGATTGCAGCCAGACCAATTGCAGACTCGTAGTTGTCGTCAAAAGTGGTATTGATGAGGGGACCGGCCCCGGCCTAAGGCCTTGAGAAGCATGTTAACGGCCGCCAGATTATCCAGTCGAACGGCTACGTGGAGAGGCGTACCCCAGTCTGATTTCCCACCAACAAAATTTGAAGTAAAAGGTGGTGCGAGGAGATGGCGTAGTCTGGACATATCCTTGTCCCAACACGGGGATTCGGTCGGGTTTTGAGGCTGGTCCCAAGAGGGGACTTCGGTTGCGCCAAGATGAGGCCAAAATGCTGATGGAGGACCTTTCCGTCACGTCCTTCGTGCCTCGCTTCATTCCGCCGTTCTCAAACACTGGGTCAGAGATTCCGTAAAGTCTTCAAGATCAGCAGCCGTAGTCTCATGGCTGCTCCCAGGCGGAACCCACTCCCCCCCCCAGTCTCCTTTATCCACACGCGAGGCAACATCCAGAGCTACGGGAAATCATGAGTACGACGTCATATACGGATAGCAGACAGCATACCTCCTTGGGAAAGACAAAATTGCCGACAGACTGGGAGATTGATCCCTTTAAGTATATTGTCTGAATCCTCTTTAACACGGCGGCGGCCTCCTCCTCGTAGATCTGCGCTGCAGCACTCGGACTGCCCTGGTGGTAGATGCCAGCCCAGTTCATCAGCTGTTCCTTTGTCCATGGGTAGTGGTCCGTCTGAGTTTCGAGCTTGCCCACAATCCACGCGAACACCACGACTGGGAGGTTATGAAGACCGTGGCCCAGCGTCATGCATTGTGTGTCTTGGACTCTTTGATACCCGCGCTGATGACGTGTCAGAGATGTCTCCAAGTGAAAAGGCATACATATGGTATGGATCTTACCTACTCAACAGCAAACCATCTTGTCCTCTCCTAGTTTTTTTGTTCTCGCTCGTCATATCCGTTGTGATGATACCGAATACACTTCTCAGGGGCCTTCTCCGACTCAGGCGTCAGCACCAGGAACATGTTGATATGTATGGCCTTAATGGCCTTGGGATGATTGAGCGCCATGTGAAGGACAATCATCAAGCCCCAATCACTAACTTTGGAAAAGACTGAGTTAAAGCTGACTATTGAACGAGTGCTTTCTAACATACTTGACAAACGATTTCCTTGTACCCAAGTCTCTCTATCAGCGTGCCGAAACATAGAGACTCAGAACCGAACCTTTCTCCTGGGAAGAGTCACTGAGCCCATAGCCCAGCAGGGAAGGGGAAATGACATGAAAGGCTTGTTAGCCTTCATCGGGCTCAGTCAGCAGCGGGAGGAACTTGTGTACCTCCAAAAACGACCCAGGCCTTATTCCATCAGCCTCTGCACGATCTAGTTGTTCTTCCATGAGGTACTGACCAACCTTGGAGGAACAGAAGCGTCCTGGCATCGGGCCTCCTCAATCGATGGCGGAGAGAGTGAATACCTCAAGGCTCGAAACCTAGCATCTGAATCGTTGTTCTGAAGTGATAGAATGTGTTCAGATAGGACTCGTCACCGGCATGGCGAACTGACTGTGTCAAGGCTGTTTTCTGGCTGTTTTCTGCCATACATAGGTGCCGTAAAAGGAGCGATGTCCGACATTGTGGCTGTCAATCGATGCTTTCCGGGTCTCCAACTACTGAAGTGAAAAAGTCGATCCGGCTATGATTGACAGCTCGACCGCTTATAGCGTAAGTTATCTGTTTGCCTGACGTTGACATGACTACCATAATAGGCTGGCCCCTGGCAACGACATTATCTCTCGGTATCTGGTTCGTCAAATATCCTTGACAAGTCGATATCAGCTCAGAGAACAAGCGAAGCCGATGTGGATCTCGTCTTTTTCCAAACACAATTTGAGCTCTCCTCATTCTGGTTCGAATTTAGAAGTCGCGGCTGTCAGCTTGTCATTGATGAATCGCATTCACAGTGATAGGCTCTGAGGGGCCCGAAGCTTTCGAACTCCGACAAGGATCCTGATCACTTAGTGGGCAAATCCGTTCCTCTGATGCCAATTGAACAGCCACAAAACGAATACATCTCTCCATATCATATGGCTGTTCGAGGCTTCACCGCTGCCAACCAAGGTAGGTAGGCCATGTCCACATGTTGGTGCTCCAGCAACAAACAGCCACCATCGGATGTTGGGAGGAAGCCCCACAGGACACGGTGCGGCTCCATCATCGTGAGGCCTCCCCCTCGGAAAAGGTACCAGGATAGGGCTAGTAGACTGCTTTGAACCTCCACATCCAGAAACATGAAGTGACTAGAATTCGCCGGATTTTATCGATGGCCGCATGGCCCAATGGCAAGGCGTCTGACTACGAACAGTATCTGATCAGAGATCTGAGCTGTAGGCATCAGGAGATTGCAGGTTCGAGCCCTGCTGTGGTCAATTCGGAAACGTCTGAGATGATGTATGTAAAGCTTTTGTCATCTTGTCCAGTGTTTTGCTTGCTCCGTGCTGCAGCAGTGATACGAGTCTCAGTTGTGCTACGCCATGCCGATCACCTTTATTTTCAGAGTGGTTTTCAGAAGGATACGGACGGCGCCCCTTTCTTTGAGGTGGATGTCGGAGCCCGAGGCATCCTGAACCGGGCGCTGATTGTAATATAATGGAACTGCCTACCGGCCAATTAATGCTAATGCGCGGACGAATGGTGCATCCGTGCTCTTGGCTGACAGATGGCGCTTCACGCTGTGAGTCAAGTTCGATGTTCTTCTTGGGACATTCGTAATCCAAGGCAAGGAAGCCAGAGCAAGGTGGGGCAGATGCCACTGCCACTGTCACAGCCCCTGCCCCCATCACCAAATCATGTTACTGACCAGCTCCCAGCGCCCAGCGCCCAACGCCTTCCACTGCAACTGCCCTTCGAATAGCAGGTGCACCGCCCCCTCTGCTTCGTACCACCTGCATGCGCACCACCACCACCTTAACACGACCTCAAAACCCCCAGATTTTAACTTGACCTGAAGCTCTCCCAAAGCTCTTCCAAAACCTCGCGTTGTGATCCCCTGATTGCATCTTTTCTTCCCGTCAGACCTGTTCACCCCCCCAACACGCGACCTATAACCTAGCTAGACAGGCCTGCGTGTGTTTGGATCGCCTGTCGTCCGAGTTAGGTACCTACCCCGACTCCAGGTAGTCCAGAAGTACCTTTCTGCCCGTCTGACAGCCACCGAGGGACATCTTCACTACTCGCCCCTCCTCCTTCCTCCACTCGGTCCTCCTGGTCCTGGTCTCGCGCCGTCACAGTTCAGCCCAGTCAACCACTCTACTGTTGGCCACTTTGCGGGGTTCAACTTCGGTTCGCCAAACACCAGACCTGGGACCCTGGAGAGCCCCTTCCATCAATACACCTCACTTTGGCCAGCTTGATCGGACTTGTCTCTTCAACTTCGCATCTGTTTCCTTTCCCTTCAGAAGCAGGTTCTTGAATCGGTACATTCCGCATTATTCATCCTCTGCCCGTCTGCCTGCCGCGCTCCTTCCAACCAGCCCACCGACCAACCTGAACGCGGGCTGACGAACCAACCCCCGACCGACACTTCCTCCTTTTCGCCTTCGATCCAACCCCCCCTTTCATCAGAGCGCCTACCAATTTCCATAGTCGACTGTTGACGGTCGACCTAAGCATTCGCCATCATGTCGTGGAAGCTTACTAAGAAGCTCAAGGAGACTCACCTGGGCCCTCTCGCCAGCACCTTCTCCCGTTCCCCCTCCACCACGACCATCGTCGAGGGCGAGAAGGGCCAGCCCAGTGCCAGCGCCAGCGCTGCTGCCCCCGCCACTCCTTCCCCGCTGTCCAACAGCGACACCATTGGTATGTCTGGCCTTTGAAGCAAGCTCTGGCCGTCGCGTTTGCGAGCATCGTTGTGCCTCCCCGGCTCTCGCAACCTTGGCTAATCCCCTCATTCACCAGCTGCCTCCGAAAGCATGGCGCAAGCTCCCGTCGTCACCCCGCCTAAGCCTGGCATTCTCGTTGTCACTCTCCATGAAGGTCAGGGCTTCTCGCTACCCGAACAACATCGCGCCACTTTCAATTCGTCGCACCCCCAGAACTCCCTATCGACAGGAAATGCCCTCAGTGGTGTTGGCTCCGTCCGCCCCGGCTCCTCTCAACGGGTTGCTGGCTCCTTTATCAACGGTTCCGGCCGTCCCCAGACATCTAGTGGCAGCGGTTTTAGCGGCATACCAACGAACCACGGTCGCATCTCAGGCAAATACATGCCCTACGCATTGATCGACTTTGATAAGGTACAAGTCTTCGTCAACTCCGTTGAGGGAACACCTGAGAACCCCCTCTGGGCGGGTAGCAACACACAGTACAAGTTCGACGTGTCTCGCGTCACCGAACTCGGCATCCACCTGTACATGCGCAACCCCATGGCGACCCCGGGCTCCGGTCGCAGCCAGGACATCTTCCTCGGCGTTGTTCGCATCAACCCCCGTTTCGAGGAGCGCCACTCCTTCGTTGAGGACCCCAAGGCCAGCAAGAAGGACCGCGAGTCGGCCGCCGCCGACTATGCCAACCGCGAGAAGGGCCTTGGACACAGCGGCGTTCAGTGGACCGATGTGCAGTACGGCACTGGCAAGCTCAAGATTGGTGTCGAGTACGTCGAGAACCGTGCTGGCAAGCTTCAAATCGAGGACTTTGAACTGCTCAAGCTGGTCGGCAAGGGCAGCTTTGGCAAGGTCATGCAAGTCCGCAAGAAGGATACACACCGGATCTACGCGGTGAAAACGATCCGCAAGGCCCACATCATCTCCCGCTCCGAAGTTGCACACACGTTGGCGGAGAGGTCGGTATTGGCCCAGATCAACAATCCCTTCATCGTCCCTCTCAAGTTCACCTTCCAGTCACCTGCAAAGCTGTACTTCGTGCTCGCCTTCATCAACGGTGGCGAGTTGTTCCATCATCTGCAGAAGGAGCAGCGCTTCGACGTCAACCGCTCGCGATTCTACACGGCCGAGCTGCTTTGCGCTCTGGAATGTCTCCATGGGTTCAACGTCATCTACCGCGATCTCAAGCCCGAGAACATTCTACTCGACTACCAAGGCCATATCGCCCTGTGCGACTTTGGCCTCTGCAAGCTGGACATGAAGGATGAGGACAGGACCAACACCTTCTGCGGCACCCCTGAATATCTGGCGCCTGAACTGCTTATGGGGCAGGGCTACCAGAAAACCGTGGATTGGTGGACCCTCGGAGTTCTGCTGTACGAGATGTTGACGGGCCTACCCCCCTTCTATGACGAGAACACCAACGAGATGTACCGCAAGATTCTATCCGAGCCACTCCACTTCCCAGGCCACGACATCGTGCCTCCTGCCGCCAAGGATCTCCTCATCAAGCTCCTTAACCGTAAGCCGGAGGAGCGTCTGGGAGCCAACGGATCGGCTGAGATCAAGGCTCACCCGTTCTTCCACGCCATTGACTGGCGCAAGCTGTTGCAGCGCAAATACGAGCCGGCTTTCAAGCCCAGCGTTGTAAGTGAAACCCGCCTCAGCGCCTATCTTCCTCCCATGAGTGAATCCCTTGTTAACAGCAAATCTTCAGGTCGACGCCTTGGACACCAACAATTTTGATCCCGAGTTCACGAACGAAGCCCCGCAAGACTCTTTTGTAGACGGACCGATGCTCTCTCAGACAATGCAGAACCAATTCCAGGGCTTCAGTTACAACCGACCGATCGCGGGCCTCGGCGACGCGGGTGGCAGTATCAAGGACCCTTCCTTTGTCGGCAGTGTCCAGGACAACCGGTAAATCAGCAGCGTCTTGGACAAGAACGAACACGAGGGAGAGGGATGGCGGATGGCATGCGAGGGGAGGGAGGCGGGGGGAAGGGATCGTAGGTCTCGCACGCAGCACTTGTTTTGTCTGGCCTCGGCCTTGCGTCTGGCGTTTGGGAAAGGGCACTTTTTGCCGACTTGGGGTGAAAGGGGCAAAGGAAAACCTGAGTGGTTTGATCCATGTAGACGATTTGGGGCGCGCAGCAGCTCCTGTCCCTGTACAGAGCAGTTAAGCGAGCAGCCGGCAGCGAGCAACAAGAAGCAGACGGCAAAGCAGAACGGAAGAGGGAGATGCACATGCGAAGTCTGCCGCAAGTGCTCAGATTCCCTGCTTCTCCCGATGAACAGGTTAACTTTGACCCCCATCATGTACACAGGACCCCCACGCTCAAGGGCTGTCGATCTGGCAACCCGGCTAGCGGGTGTGTAGTTGAGCATCAAAAGCTGATGTGGGATGCTACGTTTCAACATTGTGTGCTCATGACATCAAACTGACATGTTGCCACGAAAGGGAAAGAAAGACGTAGTAATTCTTCCGGGAGGCGTCCACATCACTCGACGGCATGATGACTGAGATCCAAGGGTTACAACGAGACCGCCAAAAGTTGCGGTGCTCCGAGAGAGGTTTGTTTATGGCTCAGTCAGCATCTAGAAGCATCTCGCGAAGGGCCCAGCTCGGAAATACCAAGCGCACCACCCAGGGCTCTGGACGACACGCCGAGTGGACCGACACTCGACTGGAAGCGAATGAGGCGGGGCATGAGCAGCAGGGGAGCTCCTGTCGAGCTCTGGACTGTGGGTACCTAATCACTGAAAGCACCCACTGAAAGCACCCACTGGAGAGCACTACGAAGTCTATGGCGCGCTGTGAGGTTGGTGGTGGTGGCAGTGGTCCAGTCCCGCGGGGCAGGCGCATCTAAGGCTGGGATTGCCCATGTCATGACCATGACGCTGCTCGCTTGTCTCTCTCTCTGTTCCGGCTGATGTTCTGTCTGCCCCTCACCAGCAAAGTCACCCCTCCCCCACCTGACCTCATCTTCCTGGACATCCCACCTTCTTCCCATCACCCTCCAACAAAACCCGGCATCACCCCAACAAGCTGTGCTTCGAGTGCATCAGCCATTACACACGACCTCAATCGCGACCGAATCGAGTTTGTCTCCCCGTTTTACCTGCTGCGTTTGCTTTCCTCTGCTCTGCCATCAAGCTCCACTGCCACCCCCCTTACCCTACCTACTTCGCACGACCCCGCTGTCCTTGAGCTTGGTACATCATGTCAAGACACGATCTGTCACAAGCCGCGACCGCTTCAGAAAGTCTGACTTAGGCCGGAGATGTGACTGATGAGGGCATGAGAAACTACATGGAGGGTTGATCTGATTGATGCCCTGCTGCCGGAGCTCGACCCGGGAACTGTCTGTTATCTGTTCCCTGCATCTCCGGTTTCTGCGGGAGGTGGACGCCCCTCATCTCGGCCTCTCCACAGCTCGACCCGACGACATTTCGAACATCGTTCATTCACTTCGAATCTCTTCTATATTTCTCCTCTCGCCGCTACTTCTGACTGACACTTATACACTCCAGAGAAACCTTGCAACCACATCTTCAAAATGCCTCAAGCTTCCTCGCTGCCCGCCTGGGCTGACCTTCAAGCCCACCGCGACAATGTCGGTAAGAACTTCGTTCTTAAGGAGGCCTTCGCTTCCGACCCTGAGCGCTTCGCCAAGTTCTCTCGCACTTTTGCCACTGCCGAAGGCACCGATATTCTCTTCGACTTCTCCAAGAACTTCCTGACCGAGGAGACTCTCGACCTGCTGGTGAAGCTCGCCGAACAGGCTGAGGTTGAGAAGAAGCGTGATGCCATGTTCGCCGGCGAGAAGATCAACTTCACCGAGAAGCGTGCCGTCTACCACACTGCTCTGCGCAACGTCGGTGGCTGGGACATGCAGGTCGATGGTGTCAACGTCATGAACGGCCCCAGCGGTGTCAACGCCGTCCTCGACCACATGAAGGAGTTCTCCGAGCAGGTCCGCTCCGGCGCCTGGACTGGTTTTACCGGCAAGAAGCTGACCAACATTGTCAACGTTGGCATTGGCGGTTCTGACCTCGGCCCCGTCATGGTCACTGAGGCCCTGAAGCACTACGGTGCTAAGGACATGACCCTGCACTTTGTCTCTAACATTGACGGCACCCACATGGCTGAGGCCCTCGCCGCTTCCGACCCCGAGACAACCCTCTTCCTCGTTGCCTCCAAGACCTTCACCACCGCTGAGACCACCACCAACGCCAACACGGCCAAGACCTGGTTCCTCGAGAAGACCGGCGGCAAGGGCGAGATTGCCAAGCACTTCGTTGCTTTGTCGACCAATGAGTCCGAGGTCTCCAAGTTCGGCATTGACACCAAGAACATGTTCGGCTTCGAGAGCTGGGTCGGTGGCCGCTACTCCGTCTGGAGCGCCATCGGCCTCAGCGTTGCCCTGTACATTGGCTTCGACAACTTCCATCAGTTCCTAGGCGGCGCCCACGCCATGGACAAGCACTTCCGCGAGACCCCTCTCAAGGAGAACATCCCCCTGCTTGGTGGTCTGCTGAGTGTTTGGTACTCTGACTTCTTCCAGGCCCAGACGCACCTTGTCGCTCCGTAAGTTTTTCGTGCTTGAGGTATTGCGCCGAACTGACTTGAAGCAGTTTCGACCAGTACTTGCACCGCTTCCCCGCATACCTCCAGCAGCTCTCCATGGAGTCCAACGGCAAGAGTATTACCTCTGATGGTACCGCTGCCAAGTACACGACTGGTAAGTTGATTTCTCCCTTTGTCCTTGGTCAGTAGGCCGGTGGCTGACAGCTCAGGCCCCATTCTCTTTGGCGAGCCCTGCACCAACGCCCAGCACTCCTTCTTCCAGCTCGTCCACCAGGGCACCAAGCTCATCCCCACCGACTTCATCCTTGCCGCCAAGTCTCACAACCCTATCTCGAACAACCTGCACCAGAAGATGCTCGCCTCCAACTACTTCGCCCAGGCGGAGGCCCTCATGGTCGGCAAGACGGCCGATGAGGTCCGCGCAGAGGGCAGCACTTCCGAGGAGCTTGTTCCCCACAAGGTCTTCCTCGGCAACCGCCCCACCACCTCCATCCTCGTCGGTGGTCACATTGGCCCCGCCGAGCTGGGTGCGCTCATCGTCTACTACGAGCACCTCACCTTTGTCGAAGGCGCCGTCTGGGACATCAACTCCTTCGACCAGTGGGGTGTTGAGCTCGGCAAGGTCCTCGCCAAGAAGATCCTTGGCGAGCTCGACGCCGAGGGCAACGGCGAGGGCCACGATGCCTCGACCGGAGGCCTCATCGGCGCTTTCAAGCGCTACTCCAAGATGTAAGGTGTGTTCGGTGATGGGATAATTGAGAACATGCCACGGCATGACGAGTGTTCTGATGGGTCTGAAAAATGGTAGATTGCTACGAGAACTGAATGAAGCGTTAATCGGCGTGTGCTTTGTCCAGCTTGTGACGAGGGTAATCGATCGTATCTGTGAGGTTGGCAGGCTATGTATGGGGGCAGATTGTGCACCGTCGTCGAGGGCGCGGCGGATAGTCTCCTGCCTCAGATTTTACTGGTATGTCGTCCGATGTTTTTCATGCCTCTTCCAGTGCGGCGAGATTCTGTTTACACAGGAACCTCTCCAGATCTGCAAATTATATAACTTGCACGTTGAGCTGCTTGAACACAACGAACTGGACTCCGACGCCAGATACTCGTGTGCTTGGGACACGGGGCAGCTGTGTGAGACTTGCAGTATTGGTCCGGCGCTCTCTTGGAACCCCTGTAAGGACGAAATGGTTGATCAGATAGGAAGCTGTTGGCTTCGGACGACGTGAATCTGCTGGGCCGGCCTGTGAGCCCAACTCCTGACCCAAGAAGTCAGATCCGCCGTTTTCTCGTCGAAAGTCCGTTCCAAATTTGGAGAAATTCCAGGGCAGAGTCGTAGCCAGGGCCGCGGGGGCAGCCGTGCCGGTCGTGATATTAGCGGCTCATCTCCCGACGGGAAAGGGTCGATGTGCCGCTGGGAGGGTTCGTCGAAAGCCCAGACATCGGAAGAGAACGAAAACGGAACCAAACGGGTAAGCATTGGTGAATTGGCATGTGAGAAGTCCATGTATTCGCTCATAGTTTATATGCGCACCAAAACATTGTGATTTACGCGAACGGGTCATCTAGGTTGAAGCGTTGACTGGGATTGTGTATCGGTCCGTCTGCAGATGCCGATGTTACCCAGGGACATTGCAGGTTAAAATGAGCGCTGCGACAAGCCGAGGGTTGTTTTCCTGAGGGAATCTGGCATCTGACGGGGCTGAGTTCATAGTGCGTGGTATCATGTTGAGCATGGAGTCGACGAGCTCGCAGGTTATCAGGGCCATCAGCCTGCCTGTGTTGAGACCACGCATGTCTACGGGCACTCATGGACATGGTCAACCTTGCTCGAGATGCTTCCCTGATGAACAAGTCTGATCAAGTAGCTTGACCGTTCATCTTGGCCATGGTGTAACGAGAAGATCTGGTGACTGCTGGTGCTTGAGGAGGTTGTCACTTACTTGACGCCGCTGACCTAAGGATGCCACTCCTTAGAACACCTGCACCTACCTCTCCTCATCGAGGATGAGGAAACGACCTACGCGTCGAGACTTCTCGAGACCGAGCCCCTCATTCAAAACGTCCCGCATCAAAGATCGATTCCCCATCCTCCGCAGACCTGAGCAGCCCCTCATCAATATCCCCTCGCGATCCACCACCAAAAGAGGAATGCCGTAAACCAAACGACAGTCACGAGCAAGCACTCCAGACGGACTGCAGATGTCGTATCCTACGCGTGACTGCCAAGATAGACATTGCCGGGTATCCGCGCGTGCATCTGCTGCTGGGTATCTTGGCCGTCGTTGGAGTCGTGGGCGGGGCGCATGCTGCGGGGATTGCGGAGGAGGATGGTTCACAGCCAGGTCGATTTCGACGTCGTGTTCTGTTTCCTGCTCTTCGCATCTGCAGACTCGCTACTAGTATCGTAGAACCACGCCGGACACTGGCCATAAACGACAACGAGACTTCTGAGGCACGTCGTCTGGCATGCAGCGAGCAAGCAGAGTGCGGCGGCCTGCTGCCCCCTATCACATTCCCGTCGGCGGCCTCCAACCATCCACCCCCGCGATTCAATCGCAGTCCCCTGATGCAGCGCCCGCATAGGGTGCAAACGCACATGGCCGCATCAGGCGCGCAACACAGGGTGTGTCGAAAGCGCGCAACCACCGGGTCAAGTCGGCCCCACATGGGGGGTTATCTCTGGCAATGCGAGGGAATACTGCGGATGAGTCCTTCGCAATGGGCAGCGGCAGAGGTGATTCTCCGGACGGAAGGTTGTCCCTCCGTAGACGATGTCCCCATGCATGAACAATGAACAAGGAGCAGGCACCGCAGCAGGAGTCTGGCCGTTGCTGGGTGGATTGTTGAATGCTGATCTTCAAGCGACGTAGTGTCGTGTGGTGATGAAAACCCCTCGCGTCGGAGTCTAGATTCGGGCCAAGGGGCGGCCAAGTCCAATGCTAAGAGGTCCAGTTGTGGACTACAGCAACAGTCGCCACGTCGCTTATATTTCACTGTTAGTGAGGCACGAGGGGAGCGCGACGACTGTACAGGCGGAAAGTCGGAGGTCTGGACCAAGGTGTCAAGAGGCTCTGGTTCGAGTGACGTGACCACAAGAGCTAGTCCATTTGCGACTTTGGTGGATGATGTCGATGTGGCCCACTAGTGTGCGGCATGGACACCAATGATGGGCTGATGAAGCGTTGTCGATGTCCGTCAGACGGCGGTAGGTCGACTTCACATGTTGTCGCTTGACAACCTATTGGAGCCCTGGGCAACAACACCCTCTCGCTGTTCGACCAGCGTCCCATTTCCCCAGATCGACCGGTAATGATAGGTTGTGGTAAACCAAAGATGCTATGACCACATGTTATCTGGGGCAGTCCGCTGCAAGCGAACAATAACTGGAGTAATGGAGCCCGCGAGAGAGGATGGCAGGTCTGTGAAGGGAAGCTTGTCCTGCGCATCCCTCTGGGGTTGTCGATCCGGCTTACTGGTCCGCTGGGTTCCTGGAGAAATAAAAACTTGTCGGGATGGCATCTCGGCGGCTTGCCTCTGCTCTACAACCTCTGACATGTCGTTCAAATGTCGTCAGCATCAGCGCCAGCCGCCGGGTCTTGGATGATAATTCAGGGTCTCTGGCTGCTTGCCCTCAACGAGTCAGCCATGCCTCATTCGAGATGCCTCATTCAAAGCACCTGCAGCATGCGCTGACCGAGTGTGTCCGACCGACAGACGCTACTGACGTCGTACATGTGAGATGCGGGGTGCCTGTGCCAGAAACGCTCGCGAACAACCACTGAGAAGAGGGGTCTTTGCATCTGCCATCTGTGCCCCAGACAAACCAAAATGCGCGGCGCCAACGCTTCCCCCTCTCAAAGAGACCCCGGGCCAGCAACTTTCTTTCGTTGTGATCCGTTTGTGAAAGAAAGAAAAAAACTTCGAGACGAAACTGCCGTTAGCAAGGATCTAGGACCAAGTCACACAAGCGTCAACATTATTTACGAACCGTCCCGACGATGCCTTCAAAACCCAACAGTTTGCAGTGCTCATTCAGAGCGGGATGACGAATGCCAAGACAACGACAAGTAGAGGAAGATTTCCCTTGGATTTGACTGTGGAGACACTTGAGGCGCATCCGTCATTCAGGATCCCTCCGATTTGCTGGGGTGCCTTGTGGTCGAGACTGGGGGTTAGCGTTGGAACTGGAAGATGTCGGGTCATTGGCTGGTTGGGGCAATGCTTGAGGGTGTGCGGCACTTTGGCGACCCTTGGACAAGCAAGGGGGCTGGCTCGGTTTCGACGTCACCTCCAGATGAGGGAAAAGTCGACTCCTGGCATGAGGCCTAATAACTAGTAGCACGACCTGCGGCTTGACTAGGCTTGCGGCTGCAGAAGGACGACGGTTGGCGCACGATGACGATGAATGGGCACAAGGCGTACATGTGGTATTTCTGATGACCGACAGTGGTATGCTATGGAGCAATCCGTCACACTAGCGGGTCAAGATCTCGCCGGGAGTTAATCACTGTGAGGGCATCGTGAGGTCGAACGATGGATGTCGTGTTACGAGCTTGCCGGGCGATGAGCGTTCCACCATATCGTGGCGATTGGGGCAGACCAAGTCAGGGGTTTCGGGCGAAATGGCCGAGACAAAGGTGATACGCAACGTTGCCCAAGGCTTGCTGTCCAGAGGCTGGACATGATTGGGTTCGCGAGGTCTCGGGCGAGGAATGGGATTGATCGTTGATTCACGAGGAAGGCCTTTGCCAGCGTCTGCCTGGAGGAAAGATACGGAAGTGACGGGCGCAGAAAACGGGGCCTGTCGGACGTTTCGGGCACAGAGGATGCAAACGGGCGGGGCCAGAATGCACCCCTTTTCTCAGCCTCGACCGATCATTGGATGATAGTATGACCCCTCTGGGGCCGCCGCTCCAGCGCCTCAGCCCCCGTAGAGGTTCGCTGAGTCACGAGAATTAGCGGACTCGCTAACTATGCGGCGGGTCCCTGATAGCGATGTGCAAGCCCCCTTGACCCCCAGAAAGCGACCCCTGAAATGGCGCCCGCCCAGAATGAGGGGTTTTTATGAACACAGACAACCGAGGAAACATGACGGTCAGAGGGTAACGACGATGCCGTCCTGGCGTATCAATTGGAGACGAGAGCCCTCCGTTGCATCGGGCTTGGGATCAAAGGCCCGACATTTGCCAAGGACGGCCCTCTTGACCTCTGGTATGCATGCACGAGGCGAGTATACAGAGGTAGAAGTGGCAACATCGTGCCTCGTACCGGGCTGCTGAGTGGCGCCATCGTGAGCTGTCTGGGCTATTACGCGAGAGAGAATAGATGAAGACATTGATACCTTGCTGAGGTTTTGCAATATCCCTCACAATGGACGGCATGCCGTTTTGCGGCTGTTACGCCCCGACGAGCAACCCTGGTTGGTTTTGAAGATCGACATTGTCCTTGGAAGCACAGTCCGGTACCACCTGTCCCTACTAGGGCGGGTCGTCTTGTGTTCCCTCACAAGGTGTCTGAACAACATGACGGGTAACGCAAAACCAACGAACGACGGAGCCTCATCGGTGGATCAGGTACAGGCAACACGGGGTACCTCGTCCAGAAAATCCAGTAAGCCTCAAGCCTTGCAGGCTGCGGCATGATAAGCCCCGGTGAGATGTCAAGAGAAAGCCGAAAAGACTGTGGCTTTCCGATGTGCAACTAGAAGCAACCGAGGCAATGTCATCGGAAAGTGCGTCTCGATTGTGATCGATATCGATGCAGGTCCACGACGTGTCAACAAGGACTGTTTCGATCTCGAATCGCAACACCCAAATGACACTCAATTTCGTCAACCGGAGTTCTTGACCGCCAGGCCGACAAACTCTGGGCAACACGGGGTGTTCGGTCAGAGCGTCAGCGTACGAGCATCGTCGTGACCGTGACGATATCTTGGGTCCTGTTCAGGCGATATGCCCCTCGGTGGAGTGAGGAAGAGGCTGTGGAGCGGCTGACGGGGGGTGCAAAGACTTCCGTTTTATTGGCCTTCCTTTGGTCCAAAGTGCGCAAAATACGCTCACGGCATGACGCCGGCCTGTTTCGACATGGTAGCGGGGCATTGGGCCATTGTAGCCAGTGCCCTGCGCCGACGCTGGTGTCTCCTGCCGCACGAGGGGCGTCCTCCTAATCGCAAGGCAGGCAAAACCAGAGACCGAGAGAGAGGGCAGGCAATGGGCCATGCCATCATTGCTACCTCCCGCTTGGCCTTTTCGGGAGTAGTACCCTCTCCTCCGAACAAACTGCCCGCATGTGGATTGGGTAAGACCACACAGGGCGCTCCACCGGTCTGGCGGGGTCCACAGTGATGTGCCCCTGCCTCTTCCCGGCGATGGGGAGGGGCATCGGAGCGCTCCTCCCCATTGGATTTGCGTTGTATCTCGTCAATGTGATGCGTTCACTCGAAGTGACGGCGTGCACTTTGGGGCCTTGGGCCTTGACCTTGTCGGATCGTCCAAGGCGTAGCCCAGCAGCCAGCCGCCCGTTCCTGGTCAGCTTCCCGCAAGCCCGTATCAGACGTGATTTCCCTTCGTTCCCGCCATATGGCGCTGTCGTCACTCCATTTCTATAAAGTCAGCCGTCATCCCGCCATCCCCCAGTTTGAGTCTACTTGCACAAATTCGTATCCCGTACATCACATCAACTCACATCCTCTTCATCTCTCCCCAACAAGGCCACATCCACTTTGAGGCTCTCGATATCCCACACTACTTCCCCACCTATCCACAACCAACTGCACCCCTCACATCTTCCATCATGGCGCCTGCTACTACGAAGAAGGCCGTTCACTTCGGTGCCGGCAACATCGGTATGTTCTCCAACCTCGCACTTCGCTTCTTCCAACAAGACGGACTAACAACATTCAGGCCGTGGCTTTGTTGCCTGCTTCCTTCACAACTCTGGCTACGAGGTCGTCTTTGCCGATGTCGCCGACTCTTTGATTGACAAGATCAATGCCACTCCCTCGTACAAGGTCATCGAGGTTGGCACTGAGGGCACCGACGAGAACACCATCACCAACTACCGTGCCATCAACTCCAAAACGCACGAGGACGACCTCATCCAAGAAATTGCCACTGCCGATGTTGTCACTTGCTCTGTCGGCCCCAATATTCTCCGCTTTATTGCCCCTGTCATCGCCAAGGGCATCGACCAGCGTTCCAATGACCTCGCCCCCATTGCTGTCATCGCCTGCGAGAACGCTATTGGCGCCACCGATACCCTGGCTGGCCACATCAAGGACCCCAAGAACACGCCCGAGCATCGTCTCGAGGATCACCACGAGCGTGCCCGCTACGCCAACTCTGCTATTGACCGGATTGTGCCGGCGCAGGACCCCAACGCTGGCCTCGACGTGACGCTGGAGAAGTTTTTCGAGTGGGTCGTTGAGAGCGGCCCCTTCGCTGAGACTGGCCACCCCACCATCGAGGGCATCAACTGGGTTGACAACCTCGGCCCCTACATCGAGCGTAAGCTCTACACTGTCAACACGGGTCACGCCACTGCCGCCTACCACGGCTACAACCGCAGCAAACGCACCGTCTACGATGCCCTGCAAGATAAGGCTATCCTGGCTGAGGTCCGCCAGGCTTTGAAGGAGACGACAGAACTGATGGTCACCAAGCACGGCATCAACCTCGAGGAGCAGCAGGCGTACGCCGAGAAGATCATTAAGCGGATTGGCAACCCCCATTTGGAGGATGCTGTCGAACGCGTCGGCCGTGCTCCCATGCGCAAGTTGAGCCGCAAGGAACGTTTCGTCGGCCCCGCTGCCGAGCTAGCCGAAAACGACCTTGGTTGCAAGGCTCTTCTCCACGCCGCCGAGATGGCTTTCCGCTTCCAGGACGTCGAGGAAGACGAGGAGAGCAAGGAGCTGGCCAAGATCATGGCGGAGAACGGTCCTGAGGACGTTGTCCAGAAGGTCTGCGGCATCCAGTCTTCTGAAAAGATCCACCCCATGCTTGTTGAGGTCGTTCGCCGGGTCCAGGCCGATTCAGAGGAATGACTCTCCGCCAAGCTGTGAGATGTTTTCTTTTGTCTGTTACGAAATATTATCTTCTCTTTGTTCACTAGGGAGCGGGAAATGGGTTTTACATGGCAATGGGCGTTTAGGAACCAAGATATCCATATCCTCAACCTCGGCCGAATTGGTCGTGCCTTTTCAGGCCAATGAAGGTTGTAGAGGCAGAAGGATCTGCATGAAAATGCGTCAGTAGCAATAGCCGAATATGACTATCTCCAGATGTCAACGATTCTTCCATGAGTAACAGTGCTGTCGCCGCAATTGTAGTTCCCGACGAATTTAACAACTTATTATTAATCAAGACTCCTACATGAATGCTGCTTGCTGTCTGTCTGCAAACCTGATCGGATCAAATGTGAAGATTTCAATCAAGTGGTCAGTTACACGGATTTCAGAAAATTCAAGACGCTCCGATTCTTTCAGAATCAGTTGAATTTGCAAAGTCCTTAGGTTGACAAGATGATTGAGGTTGACTCTGGTCATTCCAACCGACTGCTGAGCTGCTCTCGTGAGCGCCCCACCGGTTATTCATCTAGAGAGACCACCTGTCTGCAGCTGGTGCCCCTGACGCAGGGAGAGGTCCCCACACCGCAAGTTGATGCCTGAGAACCAGCCGGCTTTCAGGCAGCCACGACCTCCTGGTGAAGACACATCTGACGAAGCTCAAGCCAAAATTAAGCCCACCACAGCTCTGGAAGCCAGCTTTCAACACCACGACTCCCCACAATCCACGATTCTGCGGCTGCTGTCACCGGCTTCCAGCAGCCTAGCTATCTCGAACCCGACGACATATACCATCATCGCGCCGAACCCCATGAACCCCAGCTAGAGACGAAATCGCTTGACGAACCCCACCACTTGTCCTCCAACCAAGCAACCCCTTTCACCCTTTCACGACATCAGCGCGCCCACCATGAGGATCGACGTGAAGGTTCGTCTTCCCTAGCTTCAATCTGTCTTACAGAGCAGTGTCTAGAAGAAAGCGTTCTAATCCGGCCATTATAGAGGCAATTGTTCGCCCGCAGCGAGCGGGTGAAGGGCATCGATTTCCACCCCCAAGAGCCATGGATTCTGACGACCCTCTACTCTGGTAACGCTCTTCCCACGCACGCCTCGCTGGCGGTGCATGCATCGAATATCTGTAGCCAAGCCTCATTTTCTAATGACAATCCCCAGGCCACGTCTATATCTGGTCGTACGAAACCCAACAAATCGTCAAGACGTTCGAGCTCACCGATGTCCCTGTCCGCGCCGGTCGCTTCATCGCGAGAAAGAACTGGATCGTCTGCGGCTCGGATGACTTCCAATTGCGCGTCTACAACTACAACACTTCTGAGAAGATCACCTCCTTTGAAGCCCACCCCGATTACATCCGCGCTATCGCCGTCCACCCCACGCAGCCCTTTGTGCTCACCGCGTCCGATGACATGACCATCAAGCTTTGGGACTGGGAGAAGGGATGGAAATGCGTTCGCGTGTTCGAGGGTCACGGCCACTATGTCATGGGCCTCGCCATCAACCCGAAGGACACCAACACGTTCGCCTCGGCCTGTCTCGACCGCACCGTCAAGATCTGGAGCCTGGGCTCATCCACCGCCAACTTCACCCTCGAGGCGCATGAGACTAAGGGCGTCAACTACGTCGACTACTACCCTCATTCTGATAAGCCCTACCTCCTGACCACCTCCGACGATCGCACCGTCAAGGTGTGGGACTACACCACCAAGTCGCTCATTGCCACGCTTGAAGGCCACACAAACAACGTCTCTTGGGCGTGCTACCACCCCGAGCTCCCCGTTATCATTTCCGGATCCGAGGATGGCACTGTGCGATTATGGCATGCCAACACGTATCGTTTCGAGCAGGTGCTCAACTACGGTCTGGAGCGAGCTTGGTGTGTGTCCTACCAGAAGGGAAAGCAGGGCGTGGCCGTGGGTTTCGACGACGGTCTCGTCGTTGTGAAGCTCGGTCGCGAGGAGCCGGCCGTATCTATGGACGCCTCGGGCAAGCTCATTTGGGCTAGGCACAACGAGGTTGTGTCCTCTATCATCAAGGGCGGCGGTGAGTGATTGCAATCAATGTGAACCATTGGGACTATCGCTGACAATATTGTAGACGCCTCTATCAAGGACAACACGCCCATCAGCCTCCCGACCAAGGATCTCGGCAGCTGCGAGGTATACCCGCAGACTCTCCTTCACTCCCCGAACGGTCGATTTGTTGCGGTGTGCGGCGACGGCGAATACATCATCTACACTGCGCTGGCGTGGAGGAATAAGGCGTTCGGCTCTGCGTTGGACTTCGTCTGGGGCGCTAAGGAGAACAGCAACGACTTTGCCATTCGGGAATCGGCGACAAGTGTCAAGGTGTACAAGAACTTCACGGAGAAGGCAGGTGGTCTCGATGTCGGTTTCCAGGCCGAGGGCCTCAGCGGTGGTGTCCTGCTGGGTGTCAAGGGCCAGGGCGGTGTGTCATTCTTCGACTGGGCCAGCGGCGGCCTCGTCAGGCGGATCGAGGTCGAGCCGAGACAGGTATGTGTTTGGGCGAAGACGATGGTGATGGAAACAGTCACTGACATTTTCAGGTCTACTGGTCCGACAGCGGCGAGTTGGTCACCCTGGCCTGTGAGGATTCGTTCTACGTCCTGCGATTCTCTCGCGAGGCGTACAACGAGGCGCTGCAGAACGGCGAAGGTGACGAGGATGGTGTCGAGGCTGCGTTCGAGGTCATCACCGACATTAACGAGAGGTATGTTGACTCACGCGCGACCCGAAGCCTACCTGCTAACAGAGAACAGCGTCCGCACCGGAGAGTGGGTTGGCGACTGCTTCATCTACACGAACAGCACGAACCGCCTGAACTACCTCGTTGGCGACCAGACATACACGGTGTCCCACTTCGACCAGCCGATGTACATCCTCGGTTACATTCAGCGTGACTCCCGAATCTACCTTGCCGACAAGGACGTTGGCGTTACTTCATTCGCCCTCTCGCTCCCTGTTCTCGAGTACCAGACGCTCGTGCTGCGCGGCGACATGGAGACGGCCGAGGAGCTGCTTTCTAGCGTGCCTCAGGACCAACTCAACAAGATTGCGCGATTCCTTGAGGGCCAGGGCCACAAGGAGCTTGCGCTAGAGGTTGCGACTGACTCGGAGCACAAGTTTGAGCTGGCGCTCGGCCTCAACCAACTGGATATTGCGCTCGAACTCGCCAAGGAGGCGGACGTGGAGCACAAGTGGAAGACGGTGGGCGATGCTGCCCTCTCGGCGTGGGACGTTGCCCTCGCGCAGGAGTGCTTCACGCACGCCAAGGATTTGGGCTCGCTGCTGCTGCTGTACTCCTCGACGGCGGATCGCGAGGGCCTCACCAGGTTGGCAGATCAGGCCGAGGCCGCGGGCGCGCACAACGTTGCCTTCAGCGCGCAGTGGCTGTCTGGTAACGTGGAAGGCTGCGTCGAGACGCTTGTCCGGACTGGCAGGATATCTGAGGCGGTGCTCTTCTCGCAGACATACAAGCCTAGCCTGACGACGGGTGTGGTGGCGCAGTGGAAGGAGAGTCTCGAAAAGGGCAAGAAGGGCCGCGTATCGAAGCTGCTGGGTGTGCCGACGGAGGACGAGGACCTCTTCCCCGAGTGGGATGAGTGGCTGCGACTGGAGCGCGAGGGTGGCGCCGAGACGGCGGCCCCGGCGGTGAAGACGAACGGCACCGAGTCGGGCGCGGATGCGGATGCGGCGTCGGAGGATGGTGAAGAGGAGGCGGCCGAGGCGGAGGCCGATGCTTTGGCTAGCGAGTAGAGAGCGTACCCTGCTTGGGAGAAAGTAGGGGGTGGGGGACTACAAAAGGTCTAGATGTCATGCCAACGTTTGCAGAGCTCCCGTGGCGTTGATGGTAATGATGATTCGTACTTGGCAATGAACTATGTACTGTGATCCGATGATTCTATTGTGTCTCGACAACGGGGATTTTCTCTCACAAACCTAAACCAGCTCAGCCAAACCTCACCCACCCACTGTACTGCATTGATGACTCTCGTAGATCAATCAACCCGGCCAGAGGCTGAGCACGAACATGTCAGGGGTTCGTGCCCCGGCTGAAGGCTACCTAACCCCCTCCCCCTGTCGCCTCATCAACTGACACTGCCGCCATCCAAACGATAAGCCACCCACTTTGTGAGTGCGCCGGCATTGGTTGAGGAGGCGGGCCATGCAGCTCAGCTCACCATCGGAGGCAGCCTGATCTGTGCTCAATCGTCTGCTCGACGGGGTGCTATTGTTTTGGGAGCACAAGAGGGTGGGCAGTACAAACAAATGAAGACTCCGCTTGTCCGCCTGATGTCAACTCTGTTCAGTCCCATCTCGAACCCCTAGACATCCAGCGCCAAGCAACTGCCACTCAACGCCATCAATTCTTGGCATTCTTTTTGGACCTATCTTTAAGACGAATAATTGAAAATGCCTACTATTACGGAACCTTCGAAGCAAGCGCCCATGCAGGCCGTCGTTGACCTCGCGTCGCAGCAGACGCTGGAAAAGGGACCTGTCGTGACGAGACAGCCGGTATGACAGCCTCCCCCCCGAGAGCCTGACCTCCCTCAAGACTGGCCTTGGAGCCCCAAAGAATATGACTGACGATAGAACAGACCCTCGAGCCGCGGCCGGAGGCGGAGCCCGTGCTGGGCCTGCGCGGAGGAGGAATTTCGTGCGGCTTCGATTGCTGCCATGGGAGCTGCCGCTTCCACAAGGCCTGCTGCTAAAGCATTAGACCGCGAAATACCATTTGTTTTCTCTCCAGATTCATACTTCCGCTCTCGCGTGTCTCTCGGTATCATCGTGATGCATCGTCTGCCTCCAGCCGCCATCGCTATGCCCTCGCAAACCGCCCCTCCCAGCTCTCAAACCTCTCACTCCCCCAAGCAATCTGGATCATGGCCATCGCAAACTCATCCACGTCCCACGGCGCAAACGCATCCATCAGGTCTTCTCAGCGCCTCGTTTCAATGAACAGCGGATACCGCGACCGGCACAGCGAAGCTCACGCCCCCGCCGTGACGCGCACACCGCCGCCGCTGGTCGTGCAGGGCGACCCGTGGCCCTGGAGGACGGCCCAATGCCGAGTTTCGAGGCCACGAGGAGGTGGGTGCCGCGGACACTTTCGGCGAGGAGCCAGGTGCGCCAGAGGCGGGGGGATGGGTTCCTGAGAAGAGGGCGTGCGCCTTTGCTGCTGCTGCTTCTGCTGCTTGTTGTTGTGAGGCGGAGGCGGAGCGGTCTGTTACCAGGAAGGGGTTCGTAGTGGCCGAAGTCCAGAGAAAGTGTTCCAGGCGTGGAGGACGGGAATATACTTTTAGAAGGTCGTACTGTGGGGGAGGGGAGCGGAGGGCAGGAGGCAGAGGAAGAGGAGGTGGATGAACAGGGACTGGACCCGGGCGAGGTGCGCTCTCGTATCTGCAGGATGGGGGTCCTGGGGTGGGTGACCAATTGTCCAGATCATCTGCATCAACTCCGGCATTCCAATGGTCATCTTCTGATGGAACATGGTTTGAAGACTGGTCTTCCGTTCGTTGCCGCTTGAATGGAGGATATTCGCAGTCAACGACCCTCTCATCGCAGCGTCCGCACGATTTCTGGGCCTCGTCGCAATATCACTTCCCACGAGTGCAAGCAAAGCATGCCTTGAGTCTCGTCGCTGATCCCATCACGATTTCAGTTCCTTGATTTGACTCTTTTGACGAGAGAGGAGGATAGTTGTCGGGTAAGCCGGTTGCGACAGTCGAGAGTACCGCGGGTGACCCCCACTCCGGGCCCGAGCCCGGCGAAAGTTGACCCGGCGGCCGGCGGCCGACGGGTGCTTTGCGGGTTTGGTCGGGTTTTCAAGAGAGACCGCCGGGTCCCGGGCATACTATTGACGGAGCATCACAAACTGCGCAACGGGATCTCATTCGATTACAAACTTGAGTTATACTAAGTGTGACATGGTCTAGGTATGGTACCTTAGCTGATGGGACGCCAACGTGCGCAGTCGGAAGAAAGCTGAGACAGTATAAAGGGACAGTTGATCCATGGGTAGCCAACGTTGGGGCTTTACTCGCTTTAGAAGCAGCATCACCTCCAACCTTGACGGCATCACTACTTCATACACACAATCGTTGCTTCTCCCCCACAAATTCTTGCCAACACGTCTTCCAATGTTGTCGCCGTCGATGGTCTTGACAACCTCCTACCCTCTTCCAAGGCAGTCATGTCATTCACCAAGACCATTCGTCATTCCTGATACCCATCCATTGACTCGTCTCACCCCGAGCTCTCCCAGTCTGGGAAGACTGTGTTCATCGCCGGTGGTTCCGCCGGCGTAGGTATCGGAATGGTCCACTCCTTCGCCAGAGCCGCCGCAGCCCGACTCATCATAGTAAGTCACCGCCAGGCAGTCCTCGACGCCGTTCTTTCCAAGCTGCAGGTCGAGTTTCCCACGCAGGAGTTCATAGGCAACTTCGTTGATGCCACTGATAGTGCAGCTGTCGATGAGTTTTGGGCAAAACTCACCGAGGACAAAATCCTCGTCGACGTGCTCGTCCTCAGCTCGGCCTTGTAGCAGCTACCGCACACGGTGCTCGGACTTGGCACGGCCGCGGCATGGGACGGCTTTGTAACCAACGTGCGGACGCCACTCAAATTTTACGTAGAAGCTCTATAAGCAACCTGACCGAGAGGCCGGACGGAAGCTGGTTGGCGTTCTGCTTCACAATCTCTACGATATCCCCGTATGGAATTAACTGCCTGATTCTAGACTGCTCTGTATCTTTCTACTACATCAGCTCACGACTAGATCATAGGCGGCCCAATATCGAATTACGTGGCCAGCAGGAATGCGGGCACCTTTGTGCTGCAGCAGGTGGCCAAAGAAGTCCCAATCGAGGAAATGCAGGTCTTGTCGTTTCATCCTCGGCTATATTGGACTGAGTCAATACAGAAAACCGTTATGACGCGGGAAATGGGGCCGTTTAGGGATGACTGTGAGTTTTCACGTTCCCCAGTGGAATCAGACAACCCCGTTCTATGGAAATGGAGAATACAAACCTTGAGCAGTCAGCTTCACCGGAGACTTTGCAGTGTGGGCGGTGAGCGAGGAGGCCGTCTTTCTGCACGAGCGGTTCGTCTGGGCTGCTTGGGGCGTCACTGAGCTGATGAACTTGCCGCTACGCGAGGGAACTGTAAACAATGTGTAGGCCTTGAGGTGCGATGTTCACTCCCTGTAGGCAGATATTCTTATGTCAGTTCACGTTGAGTGGCTGTCGGGTCAGTGGGTGAAGCGAACGCCGATACCTCTCCTGCGTCTCGGTCCAGCACTCAGCTTCATTCTCATGTTATGGAGCATCCAGTGCCGTAGGACCACATACATTTGCTTGTCGGTGCTTAAAAAGCCACCCAAAGCTTCAACTCCATCATATCTCGAGATGCCCATAATCTGACTGGGCATGCCCCTTGCCTAGCATTGGCAGACAGAAGCTGTGTGCCTTCCATGTTCTCATTCGTCTACAACTGAGGAGTACATGATGTGCGCATCTACTCTTTATCCGCCTTGATTTTCCCAAATGGCTGTACGTTGATCAACACCTTGCCTGCCATGGAACCCTGCTTCAGCCTGCTGAATGATTCCGACAGCTCCTCAAACTCATAAGCGGAATCGACGACTGTCCTGACCGTTCCCTCCCCCATCCATCGTGCAATCTGCTCAAGGTCGGCATGCGCGTTCTCCGTCAACAGCGGCGTCCACTTGTGCTTCGAGCCTCCCATGAACGGCAGAAATGAGTAGCCCATTGTAGTATTGGCCCAACTTTTCGGAGTCAGCCCACCTCCAACGGAAACGTAATGCCTCTTCCGATCAGATATCATAATATAATTACAACCAGGGTGAAACAAATTAGATGGCACATGAACACACTAGATTTATATTCAGAGCTTACCCGAGCATTACTAAAGCCCGCTGCTTTAAGGGTAATCAGGGTGATACGGTAGGTAAGACCTAGGTGAGTACTATGTTAACTTGGATGAGGTGAGTAAGGGAAGGGTAAGGTAGTAGGTAACTAGTAGGCTAATACGGCCTAGGTCTACTAGGCTATATAAAGAGCCGATATAAGCCTCTATATATATTATATATTCAATGAAAAGCGAAATAAATATATATATATATCTACTCTCTTCTAGTATTCTAAGCTCTAAATGTCTTGCGACGAGTCTACGGCTTCCTACTAGCGGTTATAGGTAAAAGCTACCCTTAATATCTTTTAATTATAATAGGCTTAGTAAAGAATTTATAAGACGCTATCTTAGCTTATACTACTTAAAAAGAATACTACCCTAGCTAATATTATAACAAGGATACTAAATAAGATCGAAATTAGTATATCGAGAAAGATAAGTAATATTATCTTACTATAATATATATAATACGTAAGTATACTATATAAGTAAGTATACTATATAAATACAACTATATGAAAAGAACTTTATTCTAGATAACTAGGACGATTTTAATTAATTAAAACTACTTAAAGTTCTTTTCCCTAGACGTCTCTACCTCTATCTAATAGGTTTACGTATCATACTCTAGCTTACTATAGATACTATAATACTATATCTATATCTTAACCCTTAGTTTGCAACTACTAATTCTATAGTATTTAGCTCGCGAGCCGTTAGTCTAAAGTAACTTATCTTCGTTATTCTATCTATTATAACTAGTATTATATTATATATATACTTATTATTTACTATACTCTCGGGCAGGCCTATAATAAAGTCTAGACTAAGCTCTTAGAATAGATTAGATAGTAGTAGGAGCGGCTATAATAGCCTATATAGCTTATACCTTAGGATTTGTAACCCTTAGTATATTAGATACTCGGTAATATATACGCGGACGTCCCCTACTATATATTTCTAGTAAAACTTTCTTATTAGAAGCTCTACTATTTAGTTAGCTCCTACGTAGCCGACCCTTAGATTAATATAGTATATTCCTCTTATAGAGATACCTATTCTAGAATAATACGTCTTTTTCTATACTATGATATCCCTTTAGTATCTAGACAATATCCTACTTTAAACCTAGGGTTTAATTATAATACCTCTGTAATATCCTTATAGAGGTCGTTAGAGGCCTAGTCCTCTTATTATATATTCTAGGTCTTTACTTAGCTATATTAATAGTACTTTTTCGCTTATAATAAGCTCTCTTATTACTAGCTATAGGATATATTAGTCTAGTATACTAATAACCCTAGCTACGCTCAAGTCCCTTAGGCTCTCCTCGGCGAGCGTCTGTAATTACCTTACTCCTTCTCGGATAGCTCGGCTTTTTAGTAATAGTATCTACTTAACTCTCTATCTCGGATCTTTCGTCCTATAATTAGCTCTAATATTAGATATCTATATAAGGATAAGATACCTTATCGGCCTAGACTACTATCTAGGTTACGAGGCCGTCTCTCCTAGAGACTTATCTTTACTATGCGTATATATACGTCGCTATTTACTCTATAAGCGCTTAGCTTCGCGATCTACTTCTAAAGGTCTAATAGCTTTTTATCTATAAGGCTTAGCTTCTATATAAGTATTAGGAGAACGTCGTCCGTTTCTAGATCGCCCTCTATATAATTAGGTCTCCTAGAGAGCCTATTAGCTAGGTTTGTAACCTTTAACCTATATTAAATTTCGAAGTTAAATATAGTAAGCCGATATACTTATCTAGTAAGCCGTCTGTAAACGTCCCGTATAAGTATCTATAATACTTTCTTTAAGGCTTACTAATAAGAACTATAAGCTTCTACTATAGTTCTTGAATATAGTAGGTCTAGTACTCTAGGCTCTAAAGAATAGCGAGTAGCTCCTATTATTCTATACTCTTTTATATATCTATATCGTCGAGCTTCCGCGACTAATAGGTAACTAAGTACTACGTCGTACTAGATTTCTACAAAACAATCCTAGATACGACTCTAGCTAATATATCCGTTTCTACCCTTATATCGACGTATAGGTCGAAATACTATTATATATTCGCTAACTCGCTAACTAGAAAGCTAGCTTTAGCTCTTAGAGTATAGTATCTATTTCCTCTCTCCATATAAAGTCTCCTAACTTTATACCTTTCTAACTCTCTTTTAAGGCTCCTATTAATAGCCTTATAATATATAAATACTTAGGGATAAACTTCTATAGAAGTTCGTAAACCCTAGGAACATATATATATTCTTAAAGTTCTTAAGTAAAATATATATTATAGGAGAGTAGGGTATCTAATAGTAATATACCCCGATTAAATCTAATAAGTTAAATTATTAAATAACTAAATAAATAACCTATTTTCCTATAGTTAAATAGCTAAATATATAGATTTATAATATTTAGATATTTAGTAAACGTTTAAATAGATATCGAGACTCGAGACCTATAAAAAAAGAGTAACTAAGCTAATTAAAACTTTATATTACCTATTATAAATATAATAGGTAATATAAACGCTAATACTAGGAATCGAACCTAGACCCTCTATAATAAAGTAGAGACCTTAACTAATTATTATTATTATACTCCGTAATACCTATTTAATAAGTATCTTTAACGGTCCTTCCCTATTCTACTTATAGGGGGGAAAAACTTACCTAGTACCTTAGGCCCTAAGCTAGAAAAACCCCTATACTCTAGTTATTTTAAGTCCTCTACGTACTCTACTTATACCCTAGCTATTACTAGGGTAATAATCTTCTACTACTATCTAGATCCTACTTCTAGTCTAATAGCTAATAGGAATCGGCTTTACTACTTTTATTAGTAATTAGGGTTATAGTATAATAGCCCGGACCCGTACTAGGGCTAGGGCCTCTACCCCCTTAATATACCCGATCCGGCGCTAGCGCGTACCTTTTATACGCCCGTCCTATAGAGCTTTTCTCTAGCTACCCGTTATTTCCCCTACCCTCCGCGTTCCTTCCTTTCTAGTCCGCTCCTCTCTTCTCTATTACTTATTATTCTCTATTATCTTTTAGTATTAAATAAAGAGCGGTTTCCTTCCGAGCGCTCTCTTTCCCTAGGCCGTTCCCCTCTTTCTCTTAGTCTTATAGGTTTCGGCTACTACTACGCCTAGGCCCTAGCTAGTTAGGTAACGATACTCTAACGGGTAGGCGCTAGTCGGGGCGGCCTTCGACGTTTTAGCGCCTTCCTTTATTACTATCCCCTATTTATAAGTACTTTAAATTAATTCTAGGCGCCTTCCCTCTACTATATCCCTATCTACTTTCCTACCTCGCCTAAAGGGACTATATATATTATAGATTTCCCTCTTATTCTTCTTTTTCCTCTTCTTCTCCTCCCTAATAATAATAATAATAGTAATAGTAGTAATAGTAGTAGTAGCTATAATAGTACTAGTACGTCCCCCTCCCCTCTTTACCCTAGGCTAGGGCCTAGCTATACTTAGTCCTTTCCCCCCCCTCGTTTAATAGCTACTTTTACTATATTTCCGCGGCGGGACTATTACGGGCCTAGCTAACCTTCCGCTTTAGATACTTCGTCGTCCCCCTTCCTAAAAGACTCTAGCTAAGAAGAAGTCGCGTCCCCCTATAGCTCCCTGAATCTAGCCCCCTTACCCCCTAGTCCTATATAATTCCTTATATTCCGAGCTATAAGTTACTCCCCCCCCCTAGTCCTAGGTTAGGCCCTACTAACTTTCCTAACTATATCTATTATATTAAGTATACTAAGACTAATAACGAGCCTAGCTTTAAGGGGTACTATAATACTATTAGTAAGCTACTTCCCTATTCTAGACTTAGTCCGTCCCTATTCTAATTATAGTTTTTCTAAGTAATAGCCGTAATTACTATTATTATTCGAACCTTTATAGTACTTATCTTCCTATAAGTCCTAGCCTCCTATACCCCGGGCCCTAGCCTTACCCGCTAATTTCCTTTTAGATTCTACCCGTTTCTAGTAATACTAGCTAGGCTATTCTCCGTACTACTACCCGCCTATATAAGGCTACTATAGCCCCTACCCGGGCCTAGGCCGAGGGCGCCTTAAAGGTCGCTATCTATTAGTTTAACTATACTATATACGGAGTTAAGAAGGTCCTAGCCTAGACCCTTACTTCTAGTAGCCCCCTTACCGATATAAATTCCGCCTAGCTCTCGTATATTAAAGATATACTCGAGGCCCTCCTTACTTATAATATTAGTATCTCTCCCCTTCTAGTCCCTTACTAGTCCTACTACTAATATCCTCTAGCGGATTACTATTTCTAGTACTACGACTAAGTATAAGTCCGCTAAGGGCCCTAATAGTAATTTAGGCGACGACGAGGATTCTAATAATAGCCTCTCTAATATTACTAATAACTTTAAGGATACCTTAATCCCTAGCCGGCCCTCTTTCTAGGCCCGAGGATAGAAGTAGCGAGTCTAGTACTACTCCCTAGATAGTAATTATAGAGTAAGGAATATAGTAGTCTTAGTATAATAGAACCCCGGTCCTAGTACGAGCCCTAGCCCTAATTATATAGCTTAACGTCCTAGTTCGCTTAGGGGAAATAATACCTATTCCGCGCCCTCCCGTACCTTTCCCGTACTTCTACTATACTATACCTAGTCTATATCCTTCTCGTATCCCCTTAAGTATCCCTATTTCCCCTATTTTCGGACTAGATCTATCTTACTAATTAGTATTCTAGTAGTTACTTAAAGTTAAATACTTATTTTACTATTATCCTAGCTTAGCTCCCTATCCCTAGGGCCTATAGCTAGTCGCCCCGGTTATATAGCGGGTATAGTAGGAGTTTATTTAGTACTTCTTATTCGTTTTCTAGGTTATCGTACTATATTCCGATATACTCTATAGTCTCCTTCCCCCTACTTAGGTATCTATAGTATAGTATAGCTACCCTAAGTACGTTACGGGCCTATAAGAAGGCTCGAAGGCCGATTTTCTCTATCCGAATTTTAAGTTAGTATCGAACTTAGAGCTTTATTTAAGCTTTCGTATTAGCGTATAGCTTTTAGGTCTAGGGCCCTAGTATTTACTGTAATTTCGGCCTATAACCGAGTAGGTACTTCCCCTTCCTACCCCCTAGCCTATTTATTATAGGCTAATTCCTTAGGGGGCGTTCTACTTTACTATCCCTCGAACTCGAGGGTCTTCTAGAGGAACGGGGAGATACCTCCTTAGCCCGGCTAGCGTCCTCGCCGGGCCCGTAGCATAGCTCTTACTAATTTGCTAAATCCTAAGATCGTTTTCGCTATATTAGTTAATTTAGTTCTCTCGAAGAAGGCGGCTACCTTACTTCTTAGGTAGGACCCTAGTAGTAGGATTCCCGCCTCCGACTCTAGATACTAGATTAGTATTACCCTATATACGCCTAGGGCCTAGTATAAGTAGGTATTCTAGACTACTTTTAAGGCTCTTATCTTCCCTTCTCTCTACCCGTCCGTCCCTTCTAGCTATAAGCTACTCCTATATACTATTATACTCTATACTACTATTATATATAGCTATTTAGCGTCTCGGGCTAAGTACCCCTAGGTCCTAGCTATAAGCCTAGTAATTATATATAACTATATTACTATCTTATTCTTTACCCTCCTAATATAGGTTAAGAAATTTAGTTTATAGTCTAGCTAAATCCTAAGGAGCTTTACTCCTTTTAAGGGGTTAATAACTATATCTCTAAGCCGGGCCCTAACTATTAGGGGCACCCTAGCTCTAGAGAAGATTCCTAGTTCGCTCTTCTCTAATTCGAATTCGAGGCCGCTCTATTCGGCCTAGTCCGCGTATTAGGCCTAGGCCGCCTCGAGCTATCTTACTACTTAGTCCTCTATACGGCCGAACGCTACTAGTATAGTATTATCGGCGAAGCCGATCGTTTATATTAGGCCCGATCCTCTTACTTCCTTATATAGTATTAAAATATAGAATATAAAGAGGATAGGTAATAGAAGGGAGCCTTATAGGACCCTAGTAAATATCCGCCTTAGTCCTATTAGGGTCCTATCTATAATTAGGTCGGCCGTTTATTCTAATAGGAAGGACTTTATCTACTTAACGATCTAAGCCCTAAAACCCTTTTAGCTTAGGATAGTTAAGAGCCTCTCGTAGGGGACTATATTAAATACCCTTTTAATATTTAATATTAGGGTTCCCGCCTATCTATATTAGGCCTAGGCCGTTTTTACTCCTTCTATAAAGCTCTAGAGCGCTATTTCTATATTTCTATTCTATTAATTACTTATCTAACCCTTAGGGAGGCGCCCCTCTACTTCTATTATATCGGCTATCCTTATAACTACTATTCTCTTAAGGATTTTCGCTATTATACTTAGAAGTAATATTAGTTACTACCCGGCTAATATCGTATAAGTAGTTTCGGGCTTCCCTAGTTTTTTAAGTATAATAACGAGCATAGCTCGGAACTAGGCTAGGTAATAGTCTAGTTTAAAGCTTATTATATAGATAGCTACTATTACTTATACTATTAGTCTTCCTACTATTCTAATTAGGCCGAGGGTAAGGCTATCGTTCCTTCTAGCTTTCTATCTAGGCCCTACCCGGATTACTTCTATAACCTCGTCTAAAGTAATATTAATTTAATAGGAAGTAAGGCTAAGTAAGCCTAGCCTAATTTAGTAATAGTACTTCCTTTCTCTTAAGGGAAAAACCTCTAGCTAAGGAGGTTAGCTTTAGCCTATTAGTCCTAGACTAATAGCTAGTCGGGGCCCTAAACGAAGTTAGGGAGGGAGGGGGGGTCTAGTTTCTCTATACTCTAGAAGCGAGCCTACTTCGCTAAAGCCTAAAGAGTCTTCTTCTTAGAGTCCTAGCCCGCCCCGGCTATAGTACTTCTCTATTACTTCGTCCTCGCTCTTACTTCTAAGTCGGCCGCCTCCTTTTTAGCTCTCTAGAGGTTATCCTACTTCTAGTACGTACGTCGCTCCTAGTACTACCTTACTATAGACTTTACCCGGGCCCTAGCCGCGCTAATATCTACTATCTACTATACCTTATAGTTCCTTATTAAGGTTTAATATTCTTCCTTCCTTCCTCCTAGGGGTAGACGCGTCTACTACCCTCTATAGGCCTCGGACGAGATCCTCTATAGCCGCGTCTAGGGCCCTAGTTATTATTAGTTCCTAGATTTAAGGGAGACTTATCCCTTTTACTACCTCCTAGGCTTTTCTCTTATCTATCTCCTTCTATTTCTATTTAGGGCGGGCCCTAGATAGTAGTCTCTTATTCCTTTAATTAATATAAACGACTTAGGGGAAGTAGTCCGAGCTATAAACTTCGTAGTCCCTCTCGTCTAAGAGAGTAGCTCCTAGGGCCCTAGACGTCTATATATAGTTTATAGTACTTAGTATCCTCCTTAGCCTAGCCTATATAACCCTTCCTCTTTTAGTAACTAAGTTAAAGTCCTATTATATTACTTAGAGGAGGACTTCTTCTATTTATAGGCTCGTTCTATTAAACTTATCCTATAATAAGTAGTAGCTATTTATATCCGCTACTATTACGTACTAGCTCTATAGTAGGACTAGTAGGAGCTATTTTACTAGATAGGTCTATTCTAGTCCTATTCGACCTTCTATATAAATATTCTAGACTATTACTACCCTATCCCCTTTCCCGAATATAATAGCCCTTTAGTCTTCTCCCGTTTCCTATATATACGTCCTAGGCCTATAGTATTTATAGATATATATAGCTACGCGTCTACTTCTCTTATTAGCTAGTATTCGGAGTTTATTAGTGCTTTTAAGTATCCTATAAATAGATTTCTCCCTAGCTCTTAGATAGCGACTATATTATATCTAGCCTAGGTCTAGAATAGTATTTCCGCCCTACTCTATTTAGAGCCTATATTCTATAATAGGATCCTTATTATTTAGTATTATATAGGCTTATCCTAGCTATTAATTCCGTTTCCTATTATTAGCTTAGTTCTAGTATAGGCGCTAGGGTTTCTCTTAGGCTCTACCCGGTTATAGTCCTTTCCCTTTACTAACCTATTATATACGAGTCTATCGGGCCTAATTCTACCCTCGCCCTCTTAAGGGTATGTAGTCGACCTAGTCCCCTAGAGATCCGAGTCTAGGCGACGATAAGTTATTAGTCTATTCCTAGGGGGGACCCTACCCTAGAGCCTTAGGGTCTCCCTCTTAGGTTCGAAAGGTTAAATTCCCTTACCCTTAACTTATAAGCCTCCCGTACTCTCGCTTCTACTCGTTTTTATACTTCGTATTTACTATTTAGTGCTCTATAGTCCCTATTATAGATAGTATAGCGTTCCCTAGTCGGGTCCGTAATAGCTAAGTAGTTTAAAAATAAGCTATTATTATATTATCCCTACTTAGTTCTATATCGGCTATAGACCTTTTCTAGAGCTTTATAGCGGGTAGCTATATAACCGAACCCTAAGTACTTAAAGTAGCGAAGTAGTCTAACCTCGGGGTCCTAGGGTTTATAGTTAAAGAAGCCGCTATTAAGTAAGAGGCCGTTCCTAACTAGCTAGTCTATTACTTCTAGGTAAGTAGCCTCTAGGACTATATAGGCTCTCGCCCTAGGCCCGCGTCTAGGGATACGAATCCTAATCCTTATAACTCTCGCCCCTAAGTTCGCTTCCCTTATTTCTTTTAGGACCTCTTCTTCGGGTAGGTCCCTAACTATATCTTAGGCGATCTCTTTTACTATTACTAAATATATCCTTATAGTAATCGTAGCTATAGGGCCGAATACTTAATTAAGCTACTTTAAAGTATTCTCTATTTACTATTCTATTAAAGTCCGGACTTAGACTATAATATTACTATTCTTTAAGTAGTATATACTTATAGCTTCCCTATTACTTAGTTCGTTAACCTAGCTAATTATTTCCCTATCTAGGCCTAGGCTAGGCCCGTCCTCTATATTACTTCTATTAATAGTAAATTCCCTTAGTATCCTAGCTAGGATAACTTTAAGTAATATTATTATAGGTCCCTATTAGGATAGCCTAGGCCTCGTCTTATAGGCTACGATATCTACTTAGCTTACTTACTTACTATATTCTTAGTAAGGATCTCTCCCTAGGCCTACTATACTTAGAGCGTCTCTTATAGCTTTATATAGAGTCTCCTTAATCGCTAGTATTAGACTTTAGTTTATCGTTATAGGCCCTAGGCGGGCTACGGCCGGGTTCGTCGTATAGGCGTCGTATTATAAGCGTACTATCTCGAGTACTAGCTTTAAGGCTACTTTAGCCCTAATCCTATTAGCTAGTATTCTAGAGAATTCGGTTTCCTTCAATTAGAGGTTTCCCCGTCCCTAGGTCGGGCCCTAGCTATAGCCGTTTCCGTTATCGACGCGGTTAGCGTTATTCGTATCCCTAGGAGCGCCTAATTCGCCTATTAACGCGTTAGGAGCCGCGCGCCCGGTATAGGCCCGGTCCGTTATCGTTATAAGGGTAAAGAGGGCCTTAAATACTCGATTCTAGGCTTAATTCCGAATTTAGAGGTAGTTTATAAAAGTTAGGGGGGTATTCGTAGTTTATATTAAGTTTTTAACCTTAACTAATTAGGCTATTAACTACTATTATTAATAAGGGAAAAGACTTATATATATTAATCTATTAATTAGCTAGTTTAGTCTCCTACTTTAAAAATTACTAAGGCGTAAATCCCCTACTAAAGTAGTAATTCTATTAATAGAACTATCTATAATATTACCTACTTATAATATTACTACGATACTATCTATACTATTAAAGCTATTACTACTACTACTACTACTATTATCGATATATCTATAACGGTCTTTAGGGCGCGTCTACTAGACTTAATTCGAACCTAACTTTTACGCCTAACGCAGTCTAATTCCGAACTCCCTACGCAGTCTGATTCCGACCTCCCTACGTAGTCTAATTCCGACCTCTATACGTAGTCTAATTCCGACCTCCCTACGTAGTCTGATTCCGACCTCCCTACGGCGATTTACTACGGCCGGCGCTTTACTCTCGACGCGATTATTACGAGAAAGGGCTCTAGAGACGTTAGAAGAGCTTTAGTACCTTAATAACTGGCTTCGTCGAGGGGCTGTTCAATTAGGAGGGCTTTATTAGGGTGTTAATAGCGTTAATACTAACGATTCTAGGTAATAGGTAAGTCCCTGACTATTGTAAGAGCTTTATTATCTAATAAATAAGTTAAATATTTATAAATAGAGCTAAATAAATAAATACGTCGATTTCAGCGAGCTAAATAGTTAAATACAAACGCTATATTTAACTTATTTAATCGGGGTATAATACTAGTATCTAACTACTACTTTATAATAACTTATCTTTATAATATAATTATTCTACTAATAGAAATAGAGACTTCTTATAAAGAGAGTTAATTAGTCCTTACCCTCGAAGTAATAAAATAAGACGAGTCTCTTTCTATTTAATATACTACTTTAATCTTTAATATATTATAAATAACTCTATACTAATAAGATATAAATATATCTTAATAATATAATAGCCCCCTAAATTTCTTAAAAGTAAATGAAAGTAAAGAATAAGTAGTTATTTAGTATATATTTAATAGAGATTCTAGAATAGATTCTTCTAGGTCTAAGGATATAGTTATAATAGTAAATATCCTTCTTAAAAAGTATACTAAGCGACCTATTAGTATTAACTAGGTAATATCCTTTATTAGGTAATAACTAGTACTCTAAATATATTTCTTTCGCTTATATAACTATAGGAGAGCCTAATATAAAGATCCGGATATAATAAATATATAGTATTTTATTATAAGAGATATAATTATAAGATATAGGTTTACTAACGCTAATATCTATAGCTTTAATAAGACTAGTTTCGAAATAGGAGTTATTAATAGTAAAATAGTCGTTATTAGCTCTAAAAAAATATTAATATAAAGAAGAAGTAGCTAAGTAATTAGGAATAGGTTACTATAATCTAGGGTATTAGCGCGACTAGTTTCTATATCCTATTATTTACTATATTTTCTAGTAAATATTACTTCTTAATCTAGTATAAAGATTATATAATTCCTTATAATTAAAGTATATAACTTCTCTAAGTAGCTAAACTATATATAAGATTAGTCTAGAATAGCTCTAGTATCTTAATAAGTATATAATAGGTATTACTTCCTCTATATATTAACTCTATATCCTCGATAGCTATAATTATTATATTCTTAAGCTTTTCTAGTAGTATATACTAGAGAGTAAGATATATATACTCTATATACCTCTCTATTTATCGTACTTACTCTAACCTCTTAATATTAGCTATATTAGTCTACTTAAGGAAGCATATATTTAGTAAATCGAGGAAAAGATAAGGCCTAGTATATCATATATCAATAAAAAGAATTTTCTTCCTATATTTTTAGTCGCGTATTAGAACTTAAAAACTAGAAAAATATATAGGGAGGTTTCTAAGGGGTAGGCCTTATACTTTTTAAGCCCGAATACGTTCTCTAGAGGCTAGATATAGGTTCAAGACGCTAACGCTTCTATTATCGTCTTATAGGTCTACTAAACCTTAGATAAGTTAGACGCTAATAACTACCCGAGAGGCTAATTTATAGTCTAAATCTATTAAAAATCGAATCTTCTATTATTAATAAAGCTCTCCGATATTAATTCTTAATAGTATTAACTAACTAACGAAAGGGGTATAACTAATTATATTTTATTATACTCTTATAGGCTAAGAGGTAAAGCTTCTTCGAGACGGGAATAAAGTACTAAGCTAGCATTATAGGGTTAAAAAAGTATAACTTAGGCTTAGAGGAAGTATAACGTAAGCTAATAGATAAGATTAGAATACTTAGAGAGAGGTTAATTCCTAGATAATAGAGGAAACGCGATAAAATCCGAGTATATGAACTCGTTCTGGACTAAAGAAATAGAGCTATAGCGTCTATAGAAAGATAGATTATAATATCAGAACTTATTAAGTAGTTAAATTAGAGTTAGAGGATAGTAACAAATAAGTTTTAATTTAATCAGATATATTATTATTTAGTTCTTAAAAGTCTTTTATAAAATAGTAGTTAGGTAGCCTACTCGCCTAAAATATATATTAGTCTATATTAGTATACTACTTAGTATTCGGCAGGGAATATTAAAGCCTAATATATATAGTCTCCTCTTACTATTCTATTAATAGCCCTGGCTAGAATACCCCGAGTACTCTCTAGCCCTTCCGATTCCCGGTAATACTATAGAGTTAACCGGTTCGCCTAGTTCTAGACGGAGGGCTAAGACGACGACTAGTCTATAGACTTATAATAAAAGCCTACTATTATATATAGGCGAGATATTAATAGCGCTATATAAATTATAGTATATCCTATATAGGGTTACTAAAGTATATTATAATAGATCTATAAATTCGTCTATGCTCTTCTATACTTATTAGTTAGCGTATCTTAGTAGAATTTACGGAGCGTAAGTACTAGGAGCTTCTAGTATAGATAGATACGCTTCCCTCGTCGCGTATATAATCAAATTGAGTTCTTACTATATTATAATATTTTAGTTAGCTACCTTTAGTTTACTTCCGTCTATAGCTACTAAGCTTTAATAGTATATAGTTCTACGCCGCAGTATTTAATATCTTTCGCCTATTTATATAATAGCCCCTCTTCTAATAGCCTCTTCTAGTGATATTTTCATCGGAAGAGAGTTCCCCCGCAGCTACTTCCCAAGCGTCTATAAAGTAACTTAAGCGCTTTATTATTATATATCGCTCCTAGTATTAATTATTTACGTATACTATCCTCTAGTATATAGTAGTAATCTATATCGCTAACGCTGTGCTTAATAATATAGGGAATCCAGAATAGCTATCCTACTTTCTTTACTACATCTACGCATATAAGAGGCTACGAACTTCATATTGCCTCGCTAAAGTCATCGGACGTGCCCTAATCTCTATAACTTTGCGTAATAGCGAAATTTCCGGACTAGACGCCCGGGCTATTTTATAGGAACTATAGTAGAGAAGCGTTGGCTACGCTTCAGGTAATATTCGAGCTACTTTTATAGGTAACCTTAACCTTATATTAATGCACCCAGGAGAGGCCAAGGTCGAGTATCTTACGGAGCAGTTCGAGGTGATAGCGCTATTTCAGGAGTTTATCGACATAGAGGATACGCTAAACCAGGATTCATGAAGATCGATGGCGTTGATGACTCTACTATCGGCCGGAGAAAAGTGCAGTGATTGGGTCGACTGTCGCGCTTGCTTGCAGCTTAGGATGGGTATTGTGCATGAGCTTCTCCGTGTCTCGTAAAGTAGCAGAAATGATTATTGTTCGGCGGAATCGTATGATCCTCCGACTGTATCCTCTTGCGAACGTTTGCCACAAACTCAAGTAACGCGACCGCCTTGGTCACGCGGCCATCTGCGTAGTTGGCGGTTGCGAGAATGTGCTGTAATGTCAGTCGAGAAGGGTGGATATCGGCCAGCGTTATCTCTTGGATAGCTACCACGTGCTCCAAGCATGATATCGGTTCGTTAAATGCGGCCACAATGAGCGTGTCGCCATGGCATCGTACCCAAAGTATCTTCTACTCCAGATGGTAGACTATGGTGATGACAAGGCCCCCAGAGGATGTTCAAGGTACATTAAGATGAATAAAGTCTCTGACACGGGACCTTCTTACCGAAGGCAGAGAGAGGATATGTAGCACCTCAATGCTTAAATATATATAGTTACGGTCTGTCCCCTCGGTCCTCGCCATTGTACTAGACTATGCAGAGAGCGTCCAGGTGTTACAGTACCGGGAGAAGACACAACTCTATTTTCGTATTTTGATATACTAGGAGTGGCAGTGCCAGGGTAGAAGTGTGCTGCTATATAACACGACGGAAAGAGGACCAACCTTCATCGGTCTCAGCCGGGTCGGCGCTGGCTGGTGGGAAGTTGAGGCGACAAAGTCCGCTAGTATGGTAGCTGGCTCCGGTGCACTGACTATCTGTAGCGCATTGTTGCATGCAGGCGTCAGAGTTTTCAGACAGTTTCCCCCCTCTGGTGGTGGCGAAAATATAGTACCTTTCGCAGACAACTTCCATAACAGCGCCATTGTTTCTGACCTTCTCACCGTTATGGCTTGGACAATACCCATGCTCTGGCTCTTGTTCCAATGACGGCGTCGGTTCCACATCCGTTGTCGCCTGCCGCTCCTGCCTGGGGCGGAACGTAACCCAGGCCGGGTCGGTGCCCGCTGGCTGGTCCACCCATTCGAAGTGATGAGAGCAGTATATTTTCGAGAAATCCCAGTTAGCTCCCTGACATTTGCTATCAGCAGCACATGTCCGCACACATGTATCGGGATCTGGCACTCCTTGCTGCTCTACCCGGTCCGAACTCTTATAATGTTGCCCGCAGATAACATCGAAAATGACCCCATTCAGAATCTGTGTGGTGGCATGCTGAGTAGGACAGTATGGGGGTAGTGTCGGCTCCTCTGGTAGGATATGGGGCCGAGTGCAGTCAATGTTGCCGCAACATTGGTCGTTGCCACTCTTCCACACGCAGTTATTTTCGTCCTTTCTAATGACACAGGGGACTTCGACAAGCTCAAATTCAACACATGCCTCTGTAACCGTGGCATAAAACGTGAGAGCAGGATCTTCGGATGGACAGGCTGGTCCAAGCCCCTTGTCAGATCCCGAAAGACAATATTTGCCGCAAGGCCATTTGGAGATCGAAAATCTGCCAGCATCTTCGAAATTCGGGGTCTTGCCGATGTGGACTCCGCCGGCAGCGTTGTTAAGCCATTGGCCCGCGTTAGGCGCCAAGGGGGGGGATCCATGGAGGTCCTTGATGTACACCTCGTGGCTCGGATCGACGGACCGGTTGGGAGTGCACGCCTTATCTCTGCAAAGTTGGAATTTGCCTGGGATGACCTCTTTGTGGGGTTGGGCTTCCGAGTACTGCCCACTTTTGAAAGCAAGTCGACGGCCGGTCTCTCCTTTGAACATATAACATTTCCCTACGCAGCTTAGCTTTCATACCTTTCCGTTCAGGGGCGAGCATATATGAACATACCTGTCTGTAAGCCAGACGTGGACTTACAAATTTGCGTTTGAGTTTCCGGTTGGGGTTCGGCCTTGCAAATGCCATCGGTACCCTCAGTCTGGCCCTCCAGGCAAACGCATTTTCCATTCTCGATGACTTTGTCAACAGGGCATACTACCTTGCAAACAGTACCGTCGTATATTTGCCCTGCCGGGCAGCATATGTAGCCCGTTTCGTTAGAGCCTGTTAGGTCATGCCCTTCAGCACAACAATGAAAATCAGTGGCCTGGGATCCTCTCAAAGAGCTTCCTGCCCCACAGCAGGCAGCCCATTCTTTACTCTCGCTGATGCTGGGATAACCAGCGCGGCATTTGAAGCTTTCTTCCCAGCCAGATTCACCAGTCCACGAAAGACGGTTGCCATCGATAACTGCGTCTGGAGCCACAGGCCTGACAGTGGCCTTTTGGCAGTAGGCAGACAGTGGTATCTGCAAGAGAGTGGCCACAAGGGATAGGGGGAAAAGGGGCTTCATGATTTGTCGAGCCCACGAATTGTGCTCCCTTCAAAAGATTTGTCGGTGAGGGTTGGTTGGCAGAGAGAGTTGTTAATAAAGAGGTCTGCTAAACAAAATTCAAAGGTGGGCGAGCTACTTATGCTTATTGACCTGGAGAAACTGAACTGCCTGTCACTCTCTGAAAGCCTAGAAGAAGCCGAAATTGAGCTAGCACACTAGGTGTCCCTTCGATCTGTATGTCAACGGCAAGGGTGCCTTGGACAGGTGGAACATGGCAGTGGCCGAACATCGGCGTGGAATACTGGTCAGCATGCCCCCGGGTCGCCCACCTCCCTCATAGCAACTGCCTGTACGCCGACCATCGGTCTCGTTTCTGTATGCAACGCAGAACGTAGGTGATGAGCTGTCAGACAGTCCGAGACACATGACTCCGGGACGGACCGACGCGCAGATCCTGAGATGGGCCGAGACACATGGCTCGGGACGGACGGACGGGCAGACCCCCAGATAGGCCGAGACACATGAGCAAACCCAGAGACACGCTAAGAGACGAGTTTCAATAGAAATCAAGAGCCCAAAGGGGACCTCAATAATGAGCCGCGTATTAGTCACGACTTACAAGTTACGAAACAGCCATAATTAGAATAACGCCGCGTTTGCTTGGTATGCACAGAGAATGTTACCGCAAAGTGTTGGACAACTACGATCTCCGTTACTTGAAACCAAATCGAGATCTTCGGTGTTCGCCGATGATCGGATGTGGCAGCTCTTCAGTATGTATCCGCACGAATGTCAGCCTAGAGGTCTTGCGTCACGTTTGAGCCTTGATGTTCGAGCCTCTTTCTGGGAAGTTGTGTAAATCCTTGACACGCCTCGACGTCAATTTTCATGCTGATAACACCAACTAGAAATCTTCATGTCTATTCTGCGTTTGTTGAGTGGAAAAGGATACAAATATCGGGATAACCTAACTGAATTGGAGGCCCGATGTGGGATATATTAATCTCATTGCACCCTATGTATAAGAGCTAACACGTTCTGTATCTCAGAATATCAAGGAAGAGATACGGGTAGATTGCCGTTAGTGTCCTTTCAGGTTGTTCCCCTCAATTGTGTGCCTGGCAGCACGATTCTTATCGGCCGGGTTTCGTGACCTCAAGAGACAATTCCACGGAATCTATTGCAATGCATTATCCGTACAACCCGCCACCCTAGTTGTAGCGCGGCAGAAACCTTGGCCAACCTTCGGAGTAGCATCATGCAAATAAATCATCTTTACCATACGCAGAATCACGTTCCGTAGTCCATATGTTCATTCCCAGCTTAGATCCCATCAACACCGGCAGCCCAGCATGTAAAACTCGATCGTCCCCTATCATTCGGTCATTGTCTCCCTCAATCAAATTGTTCCAGAATACCGCATTCCCTTGTACGGGCTTGAATGTGACCCCAGGCTTTCCCAGGTCACAATTACATTCAATGAACTGACACCACTCCTCACCCTTTGGTTTTGGGATATTCGGAAACATCGTGCCTCCACCAATAATATCGTCGCTAATCTCAACATAGCTAAAAAAGCTAGAGATACGGTTACCCGCTGAAAACATATTCCCTCCCTCCTGATGGTCGTCTAGCTCATGATCAAACCAATCTGTGTGAGGGCGGAACTCCTGACCAATTGTATACTGAACTAGTTGAATCGGTTCTAGGTGAGAGATACGAGCATCAAATCCCTGGAAACGGAGGGCTCGCTTGGAAATACAAGAAGTAATGATATCGGCGTTGAGAACCGTTGAGGATGATGTGCGGTGCGGGGAGACCGCGTCGCCGTCCGGGGTGATCACAGTAGATGGTGAGAACGTCCCGCTTGTATACCATCGAAGTTAGTGTCTGGTTGGTTCCAGAACAGCAAATAAATTTCCCATAAGACGCTAAGGGAACTGCCAATGAATGAAACGTACGCGATGTTTTGAAGGTGCTGCTGTTCGAATGGCGTGATAAAGTTCTCGATATAGATGACAAGTGGATCACGACAGAAGAGCCGAACCCTGTACGCGGAGTCGTCACAAATGTAACTGTTACGGAAGAAAGGTTGCTGAGCAGTATCGGAACTAAAATCAGCACCAGCCGAGATGATGAACAGGAGTATGAGAACAAACTGCATAGTGTTATTGCGTTAAGAGAGGTCGGTACACACTTTGCGGTTTAAAGCCTGGAGACCTACGCCATTCTGCTACTGCCCATCTCATTATAATGAAAACAACTTTGGAGTTAGATGGGTGCAGCAGTACAAAGAATCTCCGACATATTCCGCCAGTTCCCCGGAATATGTCCGTCTCAAACCCACAAATATGCTAAAGTAAGACATTCCAGACACTTTCTACCTTACGGTGTGGCACAACTTCCGTATTCAATTAATAATACGCCCGACGAATCCACCTGGTCGAACAGGGGTGTCCACAAACTTCCCAAACTTCAAGTCGTGTAGCCATTAGGGTCGCTATCATCAGACGGCGGGTTAATACACTGCAGCCAAGGCATGGTAACGGCAAACAAGAGGCCCTCCCTGCATTCCCCACTGCAATTTTTGGACTCAAGTCTCGCACCGCAATCTATCGGCTCAAACGTGAAAGGCGGTAAGTTTCCGAGACAGATCAGGAATGCTTTTCTACTCGTACAAGTCAATCCTTTCTTTCTGGACTCCTTTTTGTCTCACTCAAGGCCCCCGCTTTAGTGGGAAGTTAAGGGATAGTTAAACTCACAGAACGAGGACTGAGGAGGTATTACTTCACTCTAGGTTGCCAAGACCGAGACGTAATGAGACGCCCGACGTGCCACCGAGCATGCAAGACCAACACCCTTGGCGTTCGATATGGGTCTCTGAGCTGGCGGTAACTAAGAGACTAGACCTGACATTGTACATAGGCAAAATGCTTCACATAACATTGATCCCGGGATACTTATACCGGCTCATCCTCTCGATCTCTCCCACCACACCCACTCCTCACAGGCTTTCCCAAGCACAGCAAAAGAACGTCTAATACCTAACATTGTTGGATTCTCTTCTTCGAAAATGAAATTATCTCGCGCCTCTCTATCTCTTTGCATTATGCCGGTTGCCGCAAAGTACATGGCACCTAGTGGGGAAACATACTCTTGGAATTGTCCTGCCGATGATCGGAAGATCCGGTCGATGTCGTGAGTAGCGCTTGGAAGTCAATATCTTCAGCAGTCACAGGCTAACTAATAAAGGATGCCGAACAACAAAGCCTATGAGATCAGATGCGATCAGTCCTGCGGCGGAATATTCAAAGCGCCTCGAGTGGCGACTTCCCCTTTAGAATGTGCAAAGACTTGCGCTCAGGATCCGGGCTGTACCTGCGCTGACTACGATTCTGTGAACACCATCTGCCTCCTCAAAAGCGGCAACATCGGCAATGGGACGCCAAGCCCGGGTACACATGGTTTGTTCCATGTTGCTGCTGGCGGCGGCGGCGGCTGTACGGAGCTGACCCCTGAAGGTATGGAGATTTTTTCTCTTTCCACCCCCACCTTCTCTAACAAGCGAGTGCAGAGGAGGCAAAGCGAGAGCAGCAGATTAGGAACTGCGAGGCTAAAAATCAAATGCCCATTTTCAACAAGAACGGAAAATACATTGCCTGCATGTAACAACGTGCTACTGTCGATAGCATCTTCCGGGGCAGCTGGGTGTTAGAACCCTTGATCGTAGGGGCATTGAAGCCAAGGAGGTCAAGGCGATTGCCATGGGGCACAGTTGCGGGGGCGTTTGTGCGGGCATATCTGGGCATATCTGGAACTGCGGAGAACCTCTCCGGAAGCAACGGAAGCCAGGGCCCAGATGTTCTTCTACCTCATACCTATGAATTGGCTGCGATCACACTTGATGAAGACCTTTTTACTCTGCTAGCAATTGCCATTGACACTGGGCCTCAGAAAGAGTGATGGGATACCTTAACCAGTATATAATCTACCGGTATGCCACTGTAGCTCCTGCTCAGACAACGATATTTTGTCTGCCTCCCGTTCATCAGGCGTCCCTGGTCCATACTCCACCGCCAATTCTACGATCTGTGGTGTTATCAGTCCTATTGACGCTCCTAACCCGGCCATGGGCATGAGCTACCGCTACAGTGGCCATCTCTGCCAAAGCAGCGAAGCCCAGTGATGCACCCCGATCAAACCTAATAAGTCAAATCATCAAACAACTAAACAAACAATCTATTTTCCTATAGTCAAATAGCCAAATATATAGATTTATAATATTTAGATGTTTGGCAAACGTTTAAATAGATATCGAGACTTGAGACCTATAAAAAAGAGTAACTAAGCTAATTAAAAGTTTATATTACCTATTATAAATAGAAGTTTATATAATATAAACACTAATACTAGGAATCGAACCTAGACCCTCTATAATAAAGTAGAGACCTTACCTAATTAGGCTATTAACTACTATTACTAATAGGGGAAAAGACCTATATATATTAATCTACCGATTAGCTAGTTTAGTCTCCTACTCTAAAAATTACCGAGGCGTAAATCCCCTACTAAAGTAGTAATTCTACTAACGGAACTATCTATAATGTTACCTACCTATAACGTTACTGCGATACTACTTATACTATTAAAGCTATCGCTACTACTACTACTATTATCGATATATCTATAACGGTCTTTAGAGCGCGTCTACTAGACTTAATTCGAACCTAACTTTCACGCCTAACATAGTCCAATTCCGACCTCCCTACGGCGACTTACTACGGCCAGCGCTTTACTCTCGACGCGATTATTACGAGGAGGGCTATAGAGACGTTAGAAGAGCTTCAGTGCCTTAATAACTAGCTTCGTCGAGGGGCTATTTAATTAGGAGGGCTATATTAGGGTCTTAATAGCGTTAATACTAACGATTCTAGGTAATAGGTAAGTCCCTGACTATTGTAAGAGCTTTATTATCTAATAGATAAGTTAAATATTTGTAAATAGAGCTAAATAAATAAATACGTCGATTTTAGCGAGCTAAATAGTTAAATACGAACGCTGTATTTAACTTATTTAATCGGGGTATAATACTAGCAAAGCTACCGTTAGTGCGGCTTCCAAAGCTAGTAACTTACGATCTACGCCCCTTGCTTCTCCTTCTAGTAATATTATAAGACCTACTACCCCCTAACCGAATACCCCCCTAACCGAATACTAAAACTATCTACTTTTAAAACTAAGAACGCAGTCCCCTAATAATAGGTTTTTTATAATATCTCCCCTAAATCTTATCGTATAGCCTAGCTAACTATACTATTAGATTTAGAATAAAGAGATATAACGTGCACGATAAGCGAGCTGGACAGACAAGCGAGCTGGACACCCGACCACGACCACGCGACAACTTTTCTATTCCAGTCAACCAGAATACCTTAAATCAATTAAAACTACTCAGAATCCTCTTCTCCAGACGTCTCTACCTCAATCTGACATGTTCGCGCATTATGCCCGGTCTCACCACAGACGCCACAGCGTCTCTTCTTCGTTTCGTCGCGTGGTTTGCGACCACTACTCTGACGCGTTTCCTCCTTTACCTGTACGTTTACTTCGATCTCAGCCTGTAGCTCCTGT
>NMXI01000113.1:0-52630 GCA_002851675.1 Verticillium nubilum
TTCCTTGGTTGCGTTCCTTGTAAACGGCGTTGAAGGGTAGCCCTCGGAATTCCCCACTGTATGGAAGCCTTCCGGATAGATTCGCCGTTTGTAATAGCCTCGAGGGCCTGGTTGACTTCATCTTCTGTATATCGAGGCATTGGTAACTGAAGTAATGATATCCTGAATTTGGAAGGAATTGGTGCAGAATTAGTAAAGATACGTTAGGTTGTAGAAGGGTGGTTGGGGTGGCGGTGAGGGATTTTGGGGTGGCCCACATGGGGGGGTGGCCCGTAAGTGGGTGAGCAACGTTACCCCTTTCGACCCCCTGAGAAGCAACTACTGGTCCTTGCAGGTGTTCAGACGTCCTCGTGTCACATGAGTACGACAGGTTTTTCAGTAAGTGCTAGAATTTGGTGTTGATGGGTTGATTTTGCGATGTTAAACTCTACTCCCGGATATTGAAACCGCATCCGAATTCGAACGCGGAGCAGCGGTAGTGGACGCCATACCATCCATGTCAGCTTACGAGCATCCCTCGTAGTTTCTTCAACGGTCATCAATCCAAAAGCCTCGCTGAGGATATTCATTACTTGAACTCGCTAAACTAAAAGAACCCTTCAATGTGGTATCATCAACAACCGCTCCTATCCATCTCAAGCCACCGCTGCAACCCCCGCACCTTCAACCCCAGAATACCGCATGAACAGCTGATCCAAGAAATGTGAATGCCGTATCCCGTTCGGTCTCGCCTTTGCAAACGTATCAATAGCCTCCTGGACCTCGAACCCGCAACGGTCCACAAGGTAGCAAACCAAGAAGTACCCCGTTCTGTTGAAGCCGTAATGGCAATGAACACCGATAACCTGCTTCTTCTCGTCATCGACCTCCTCCTCGTTGCCATCACCAGCCAGGCGCTGCTTCTCACGCAGCTGGTCCACAAGTTGGATAAACATGTCGACCTCCGCATCGCGCGGCGGCACCTTCGACACGGTGGCAAACTTGCGGTACGTGATGCCCGCCTCCTGTTCCATCGTCAAAGGGTCGTAGACGGGCTGATCATGGCTGATATCAATGACGGTCCTGATGATGCCGCCCCAGGCCTTGGCGAACTCCGAGGGGCTGTGGACGTCGTCAGTCTCGCGGAGGGTCTTCATGGCGCGGAACACAGGGGCACCGGGGCGGCCGATGGGGGCCGAGACGGGGGCGACCTTCTTCCACTTCTCAAGGTTTTTGACGTCCCATTTGCCCTCGCGGTTGAGGTGCTGCAGCTGCCAGCCAAGGTTCAGGCGGTTGGTGACATTGTCTTGCAAGAACTTGGAGATGACACCGGAGAGGATGCGCACGGTGGCAGGCATGTAGAGGAGGGCGTGGTTGGCCGGTGCTGGCAGGATGATGGACTTGAAAGCCTTCGTGGGGTGCCGTGGCTGGGGTGGGATGCTGCTGACCTGGCCCTCATTAGGAGTGGACGGGTCATCTTGCGTGCTGTCGTCGCGATTGACCATTCGCCGGTCTCTGTTGAAATCTTCGTCGCGAATATCATCGATGCTTGCTGGAAGATGATCTGTCGGTTTTGTCGACATATTGACCGGTGCCGCCGAGTCCGGGATCTCCTCTTCGCCATCTTCTGATTCCAGCTCTGAAGTCGGAGGGCCTTTTCCCGTCAAACAAGCCTCGATCTTGGACACCTCCTTCGCGGAGGTAATTGTATCTGCCTCGCCGGCGACGAGGAGGACTGGGATATTCAGGCCGGCCCAGACGTCGAGGCCAGGCATGCCACCTCTGGCCGTCCCGCTCTGATAATCAGGTAGCGTGCCCCAGGCCATGCGACGCCAGACCGGCGTGCGGCTCTGGGTGTTGAAGCGGTCCTGAATTTTGCGCAGGTGAAGATCAGCTCCAGCACCGACGAATCGGTTGACACTGGCGCTGGTAGGTCCTCCCCACCGGTCCCATCGTCGCCAGAGGTCGAAAATCCAACCGGGTATCCAAAGCAGCCGCTTGAACAAGGTCACCTTCTCCACTGGTGGAGGTGCTGACACAGGGCAGACGCCGACTAGTCCAACCACATGCTCTGAGAGGCGAGTTCGACCGGGCTTGCTGCGACTTGCCAGGCGTGCACTGAAAGCAGATCCCAGGCTGTGACCAATGAGCACGACTGTGCCCTCCGGGTCCTTTTGGCGATGCTCCTCAATGATGACTTCCAGCAGGTCGACGAGTGCCTCGAAAGAGTAAGCCTCCCACGGCGCTGGGTCAAATGCTGACCGTCCACAGCCGGGAAGATCGATGGCCAAGCAAGATGAAAGGTGCACCAAGCTCGTCAGCAAGGGATGAAACTGTGCGACCGAACCGCCAAGACCATGAATGAAGACGAGCAATGGTGCTGCTGGTTTAGGAAGTTGGTCCACACGAGGATGTCGTCGGTAGAACACTCGTACGGAACCGTACGTGAAGCGGCTGGTGGTATATGATTTGATGATCGAGTTGTCCTTGAGAAGCTGAGGGTCCGTCTCGTCTGGATGGTGTGGGTTTGAGGCTGGGCCGTCGATCCATCCGGCGACCTCGGACGACCTATTCGCCATGGTTGCAAGGAACGAAACGAGTGACGTAGTGAAAGCTGGGTATCAATTCCGAAGAGTAATGACGAGGACGAGGACGAAGATGAAGATGAAGATGAAGATGAAAGCGATTGAAGGTTCTTGAGGTTCTTGCAAGGCAATAATGTTATGCGGCCTCCAAGATGGGTATCGTCGAGTCGAGTAAAGGGACACACGTCAGGCGCTGGCCAGGATCGACTCGGGAAGAAATCTCTTGTTTTTTGTCCGAGAAGAACCTGCCAAAGCCAAAAGCTTATCCAGATGAGAGGAGAAAATCGCAAAGGCGCGACGGGATGCAAGGAATGAGCAAGAGTCACACAGCGGGGTGTGATGGGTGGGTGCTGCCTCTGGGCTGGCGCCCAGGGCTTCTCTTGCGACAAGTCGATGGGTAGTTGGGTAGGTATTTAAGAGCACGCTGGCAGAATGACCAGGCACAACGTGGGAAATTTGAGGTCTGTCGTGGTTCGTGATTCTTTTCGCGATTCGCAAGGCTGTTATGTTGATTCAACGTCCGAGTCAAGAGAGACCCAGCAAAAATGCCCCAGCTCTTTTGCTACCAGCTTTTCTCTTGGGCCTCAACGGCGATGTCATCGTCTCGACCAACGGTTCGTCATTCCTGGCCCACCTGGCCCTGATGCACTGTTTCTACTGGCTATTGTGGATCGGCGAAGGCCCACCAATCAAAACGAGTATCGGTCAAGGCATCTTCACCGAGATTGATCGATTCACTACGAGATGCATGATGATGCTTTCATCAGAGGCAGATTTGCAAATTGTGAGGGAGGTAACAAGGAGGAGCTCAATAGCAAAAAGAACATCCTAATTTCAACAAGTCCTTTATATATATATATATGCAATTATGGTACACTCTTAGTACATGTTTTATCTGTATGTGTCCCTAGGCTCCTGGTCGGGGAGCAACTGGCAGCTTCACAATGGCGCATGCCAAGGAGTTTAATAGAACAGCGACTTCATCTAAATCTCCTAGAAGCCAGTGATCTCCATGATACACGAAGATCACTCGGTCTTCCGGACGTCCATGCTGCCCCTCCTACTCGACCGCACCCTTACCCTCAACCCAACCAAGCGGTATCAACGCCGCCGCAATATCCTCAACTCCTCTCTCCGTCGCCAACATGTTGAACTCGGAAGACGCATTCCTTGTGTCGAGCACCTCAATCCGCATGCCTAGCGCGCTAATATGCCTCCTCGTCTCAGGGCTCAAAGGCCGAATCGTCGGCCCAACACCGAGCACAAGCAGATCTAGCACCAAAGTTAGCATGCCAATCCTACGCCGTCGTCGCCTTGCGGAATAACCCACCAGGCCGTGGCCACATCAACGACAGCACCGCGAACGCCTCCGCCGGCAGCTCAAACTGCCCCTTCTTGTTCACCAGAGTCAGGCTCTCCTCCTCCGACACGCCCGGCTTCTTCTTCGCGAGCCACGGCCGCCACGCGAACGCCTCGCCGTTGACGAGGAGCGCGCCGGCGCCGTCGAAGATGGAAAGGCCGCTGTTGAGGAGGAAGCCGCGCGGTAGGGTCGCCTCGATGTTTGTCGAGGGGATGGGCGTCGAGCCCAGGACGTCAAAGTCGGCGAGGTCGGTGGGCTTAGTCTTCTCGGCGATCGCGGGCGGCTTTTCTTGCTTTGACTTTTGGGATTGCTGGAGGGGGCGGAGCGTGTGGAAGGCTGATGGTGTCGTGCGGTTTGCTCTGGGGAGGGAGGCGGATGGGCGGACGCGTGGGAGAGCGCGCAGGATGCGCATTGGGTTGGAGCGATTCATGATGTCGAGGACCTTCAATTGGGAGGGAGGAGATGTTGATATCGGCGGGGTTGGTCGGGTTTCGGCGGGTTGTATACAGAAGGTGGGTTGTAGTATGGAAGAAAATGTCGAAATTCGGAAGTTTGGCCATTCCACAATCTCGAACGTCATGATTACCCCAGGTCCCTGGGTGCACCGTAGCATCCACAGAACCACAACAAAATTTAAGCATGAGTCTGCCAGACCTGAGTCCAAGCAGACGACGATGCATGATCAAGCTTGCATCGGCAATGAACATCACAATATCACACATCGGCATACAGTCGGATCGTAAATCCGTATCATTGCGGTATCAATCCTGCCTGGACTGCAGGAGACCGACCAGCCCTCTGCCGGCCGGCGTGCGCATCCCTCGCCGCATCATGCAGTTCCTTTTGCCCTATTGAACACCAAAGCGCAATGAACCAACCCCCCCGTGCCATTCCGTTTGCCGAGCGTTGGGTCGAAATGATTTCCGGACCGAAGAGAGACGCAGAAGTTTTTTACTTGTGAAGAGGAGAAAAAAGGGTAATTGAGTTGCTTATTTCTTCTTCTCGCTCTGGCCGGCCTCCTTCAGGACCTTCTTGACGATCTTCTGCTCCTCGATCAGGAAGGCGCGAACGACGCGGTCCCTGACGCAGTTACCGCATCGCGAACCACCGTACGCGCGCTGGACGGTCTTCTGGGGCTTGGAGATCTGAGAGTACTCGCGGGGGCGGAGGGCGGGGATCTGTTGTGGGTGGTCAGCATGGAGCCCGTTGATCATTATTGTTTTCCTTCGTCGAGTCCTTCCGACGGCGAGCAGACGAGAGATGAGTCGAGGATGGAGTGAGTCTCGTTCGCGTGCGTCGACAGTTGTGCCAATAATGCGTTGCCCATCCGTGTCCCTCCTCCCCGTCCATCGATCAATCGGTCTCGGTGCATCGTCCTGCAATCCCCCTCGTGCTGGAATCGTGGGTTGAACTTACGCCAGGCAGCTTGGTGCCACAGTCGCCGCACTTGGGGGCAGTGCCGCGCTTCTTGACGTGCAAGACACGGTGGGCGCCACCGGGAGTCTTGATGATTCGAGTCCGGTTGGACCGAGTGTTGTAGCTGCAAATTCCGCGTTAGTCGACTTTTTCCTCTCTTCCTGTGCGTGCTCTGAACGACGTGGAGGGCGCGAGCATTGTCGGATGAATGCTCGTGGTCCCATGGGAGAGACTCACGGGTTGCGACGGCGATAGGTAACACGCTGGCCCGCCATTTTGTCTGCTGTTGTCGTTAGGGGTTGGTTGAAGGTTCGCAAGATCGGTCGAAGGCGGGACAATTTCGAGAGGATGTGGAAAATTCGTGTGGGAAGATCAAGCCCGCTTAGGATGCCAATCAGAGTGGGTGGGTGGGGCTTTCACTGATCTGGTGCACGGCGAGATAGTTTTGTCCGAACTTCAGCCGGTGGATCAGCCAGCCCCCCCTCGACTGGCCTGGGATTCATTGGCAGTCAACCACCCGGAATTTTGCCCACCTCACCCAGCGAAAGGCCAAAGGTGAAGTGCACAGCCAATCGACTTGCTTTGAGGGTAGGTTTGCTTTCATGATTCTACAGAGCAAACTTGCCAGAGCTGTCCTCACCGATTCCTGGCTGTCCTAATACTGCAAAATGCCTCTTCTGTGAGTGCAATGCTTGGCAGAACCATTCTGGGAACCTGTGATTAGAGACCCTGGGTTCCGTCGGTCGTGAATCACTGTCCCTCTGGGTCCATCTTCATGACTTCGCCAGCCCGACATTGCTGTAGGCGTCGAGGAAATTCGCAGTTCAGAAGACGAAAAGTTGAAGTGATAACTGAAGTCCATAAATTCAAACACACATGGTATCTAGTAGATGCTCTGCCCATGCCTAAACTCCCCCGTATAATATCCCGATCAAAGCCCAAATCCATGCCCATAGCCACCTACCTTAACCCATTATGCGCCTGTCCGAAAAGTATTCCTGGCGCTCCGTCAAATTGAAACCTGAGAGCCCCAACACAAAAAAAGGCACGATATGTCAGGACGAGCTAGGGGGCGTCATCCAGTCTGGATCCTGCTTGCCGTTCCAGGGCTTGATCCCCTTCGGTTCTTCTTTCCGCCGTTGCGCCGCGTGGTCGAGTATCCTCGTCGTCTTGACATCTTTCCGCATCGCAGTGAAGTCCTGAACCTCGCGGTGGCCCGTCGTGACGGCGTTGGAAAAGGAGGTGAACAGAGCTTCGGCTGAATGTGTCAATACATGGTGGTTTCAAATGAGGAGGCCTCGAAGACATACGACTTTGCTGCTTCTCCTTCAATGGCTCCAGCATTCGCGGGATGGTTGTCCTGAGCTCCCGAAGCTGTCTTGTCAGCTAGTCGTACTACTGCGAGACTCGGCGTTGTCGCATACCTTGATATGCAGGAGCTTGAGGTGCTCCAGAGATTCCTGGAGCTCCTGCTCACCCCACTCTGCTTCTTTGGGGCTAGCATTGGGCTTGCCACCCGCGGGAGATGGATTCGCCATGGTGTGGTCGTACACTTTTGGGCTTTCCAAGGGATGCGATGCGTGGAGCAAGTTCCAGTAGATGTGCTGTTACTTCGCAGCTCTGATATCCTGAGGTGGCGCTTTGCAAGGGTTGGTCCGAACAAAGACCGGTCAAGCAGATGGCAATGTGCAGTTCGCCTGTGATTTGACAGTACGACTCGATCCAATGGTCGACCTGGACCTCTGTGCTTCACGAAGCTCCCAGACAGCGGCTTGCTACGAGCACGGCCTTTCCCCAAATCTGCGATGCCACCAAAGGTCACTCGATGCTTGATATCGGGGGGAGGCACGGGAGGGCCTCAGTTCCGGTTCGTTCGCTCGTTTGGTCGTTGGGGAGTAAGCTGCAGGAGGCCGCGCCAGCTGGCTCGCAGGAAGCAAAAGAGCAAACTCGATGGAGGGGAGGTCGTGTCGGTATTGGTTCAGCCGGTGAGAGATAGGTCGAGGAGGTCACTTCGAGGGATGGACCAACGAAAGCCAACCGTGGCATCCTTCCTAAGAAGACGCTTGCTGGGCGGAGCGCAAATCGGCTTCATCCCCTAGGTTGGAGTAGTGGGGGCGGGCGGATTTGAGGGTGAGGGACTTGGCACATTGGCGGGTAGCTGCAGATCACGTGTATCGCCTTGCATTTGTTCCCTCCAAGGTGGCGGCACTAGCCACAATGAACGGGCTTCATCAACACGTGATTAATCTCACCAGGTAGGTACCTGCACCAATTGTTCAAGCCAACAACAGCAGGTACCGCAAAGCACCAACAAAGCTCAAGGACTCGAGGAGCAACTTGCCTCTCCGGTCTTCGGTCGTTACGCTTCGAGTCTACTCAACACGAAAAGGGACTTCGCCGTGGTTTCGAACACAGACTCAAGGTACGTGCATGAAGCCAAGTTCCTAGCGCCCAGCTGTTGCCAGGCTTGCCAGGATCGTGGCGTCTCGTCAGTGCTCTGGCCGGATCAACTGACAACCTAGTTCAGACCGTGCGGATTGGAATTCTCCGACAGAACCTCGTCCATCCTTCCACTGTCCACTGCCCACTGTCTTCACGAGCCGTCCAGCACGATCCAGACCAAGGTAAGGCGCATCGTTTGCCTGTTCGATGCACGTACGCGCTGCTGACCTCCTCGCAGATACTATTTGATCTCGACCTCTCCTCGGTTTTTCGTCCGACCCTCGCTCGTCTCGTCATTTGACACCCCAAAACCCGTCTCCCCCGAACAACCCCCTCAATACCGCCAAAGTGGATTCCTCCGTCGTCGCGATGCCGAACTCGCCGCCGCCCGCGCTGCTGCCGCCGCCGGAGGGCATCTTCCGCAACTTCGATGACCTCCTGTCATCGGTCCAGCGCGTGGCCAAAGACCAAGGCTACGGCGTCGTCAAGTTGCGCGCGTCCAACTACCGCGACGGCAAGCCCACCCGCTACGACCTCGTCTGCGACCGCGGCGGCGTAAAGTACAACAGCACCGCCAAGAAGCGCAACCCTTCGACGCGCAAGGTCGACTGCCCCTGGCGCGCAAAGGCCGTCTGCGAGGTGCAGCTAGGCAACCAGTGGCGCTTCGCCGTTCAGGAGTCCCGCCACAACCACGAACCCCGCGTCGCGACCGCACTGCCCGGCCAAGAGAACACGCCCCTCGCTCAGAGCATGCGCAGCTTTACCAACAAAATCGACCGCCTGTCGCACGACATGTCCGGCAGCTTTTTGCGCATCGAGCAGGCCCTCGACAATATGAACAAGCGTCTCGAGAACCTCGAGAACCGTGTCGGCGCCTACGAGCCGCGGTTCCAGAATATGGAGGGACGGCTACAGAACGTCGAGGCGCGGGGCGGCGGGATGGAGCTGCCTGACATGAACGACGTCGACGCTCGACTGCTTCAGGGTGGCGTCATGTAGGACGACGGCCGCGGTGGTTACGTCGATGTTTCGTCTGCTGGTGATGGTCAGACTGGTCGAGGCCCGATGGGTCCCCCCGGCCATGCCGCGTATGGTGTGCTGCCCTCTTAGTATGTACGAAGAGTGACCGGACTCTAGTCGGGTCCGACGACAGTCTTTGAGGTGGATCTCGGGTCTCGAGGACTATCATTCACTAGCACGTCTTTCACCACCTCCAGCATCAACATCGACACGCGTCGGGGTTTTCTTCTTTTACGCAGCTAAGTTATCAGTGGTGCCTTAAGCTACGGTATACGGATAGGGGAGGTTGACCAAGTGAGCGCACGGACGAACGGGCCGACAGACAGACCGACGGATGACAGGTCTCTCACTTGCTTTACGATTTTCCTTTGCACAAGGCGTCACATACGAGCTCGACCAGAGGGTCAGGACGGCGTTCCGGATGCTATTCCCCTTCTTTCGGTGGTTCTTTGGGGATTGGGGGTATTTGTGTCTGTACATTGATTGGTATGTGGATGGTTTCGTCTGAGGGATATGCAGTCTGGGACTAACTGATTTGATAGGAACTGCTTGGACCTATTCATTTTAGGTAGAACAACCATGGGCTGCGCGTCTGTTGAAATGTCACGCCCAGATGCCCGTGTCAAGACGAGTGATTTGTTTTCGGCAATTGGCCTCCTGACATGTTCTAGAGCTTTCGTGGCCTGGGTATCGTGAAAAATGGTCCAGCTCAGGCGCCGGCCCGACTTACACGGCACAGTACTTGAGTACAAGCCTCGCACGTCCCGCATCGCACACTGTGACAACAAATGCCAAACGCCTCCATCCGCGCCCGCAGCTCTTCGTTGCCAAACCGAAGCGCGTCTGGAAAGGGTCCACGTTGGTGCGCCCCCATGGATACAGCTCGACTCGACTCGACTCGGCCCCCACCCTGCGTCTGGACTCGACATGCCCTTCAATGTCACGATTGTCGCCTTCATCATCGGATTGCCGCTTGTGTTTAGAGGGTTTGAGCCCAGATACTTCTTGGATAGCCGATCAATTGCCAGACTATACCAATTTTCAATTTCTTTTTCGTTAACAGGTTTCATCGCGCACATGAAAGTTTGTTCATTCGCCGATGGCGCACGCCGTTGGCAATAGCCAGTGGAGAAACCCTCACAACATCACAAACGACTTGTGATCATGAATGGTACTGAATAGAGCAAAGGGAGGCCACACGTCACTTCTCATGTTTGCGCCCCCTCTCCTTCCCCGTCGCTCGCTTGTGGTCGTTTGCCCCCCCGCGCCGTTGGGCCCCCTTGCATTGTCCATAGTCTGCATTCTTACTTGTTGATCGGATGAGGGGGATAAGGGGGTCAAGCAAACCTTAAGCCACGGTCATTCACCACGTATCAAGCACATCAGCCACCACGTAGTCCATTGTTTCGTATTGATGCAGCGGTTTCTTCAAACCCGGTATACATGTACGCTTTCCCACCTTCATCAAGGCGGTGTAGCCTCAGCCTGCCACAGCGGCAACCTCGCCCAGTGGTGAAAATCGCCAGCCTTCCTAGCCGGCGATGTGAATAAAACGCCTCCTTTTTTTTGTGAACGCCCGACGAAGTCCAGCCCGTCGCCCGCCTGCTTAACTCGCTGAAACACCCAAAATACAAAAATCATAACACAGCAGGGGGGAAGGTGCAGAATCACCAAACCCACTCGGCGCCCTGTCCAGTGCCCATCCCTCTCATCTGCTGCCCCTTCCCCGTCCTTCCCTCCCCGGCTCTCGCGCGTTCTGCGAAGATTGGCCTCAGCTCCTCGATGACATCCTCGTCAAAGACGATGCCGTCGGTCTGTCTTGGGGAGGACGAGGAGCTCGAGCTGTAAGCCATCTTGCCCGTGTCGTGCTTCGGGCGCTGGTGGTAGGGGTGTTGGTGCGTGGAGAGCTGAGAGGAAGAGGATTCCTGCGGGGTGTTGTGGAAGGAGCGGCGGGTTGCGGGGAGGGTTGTCGAGGGGAGGCGGGGGGAGGATTTGGGGGATGTGAGGGTGCGAATTGCCTTCATGGTGGATTTGTGGTCAAGACTTGGACGAGGTTTGATGTGTTGGATGGTTGTTGTAGATGATTCCAGTGGTGCTCTTCCAGTGGTTGAAGGGGATGCTTTCAAGTGATCAAACAGGCCCTCAAGTGATTAAGAGGTTGCTGCCGATATGACAGTGTAAATGCTCGTTGCGGTGTATTTCGGTTGTTGTGTCAATCAATTGACAAACGTGACATGTGAAGCCGTGGTGGTCTGATACCCAATCGAGCTGAGCTGATGAAAGTGGCTTGATACTGATGCTGCTGCTTCTGTTGCTCTTTCAACCGTAATGGGATGCCGAGCTCTCGGTTTTGTACTCGCGGGCTTTTCCTCTGAACATCAATCGAAACTGTGTGATTTACCCCCCCAAAAAAAGACTGCAAGAGAGATGATGTATTTGTAGAAAGAAAGAAAAGCACCGACAAAGTCCCATCAAGATGAAGCCCGTTTGAGCATCGGCTCAAGATTCCGAGGTTGAGTCACCGCCAGAGATCTCCCACACACCTGACTCACCCTCCCGCCCGCCACGCATGCCATGCGGCAGATCATCCCGCGGACACATGATACTGCCGTGGGAGTCCATGATGGAGATGAGTATCACTGTAGAACAACGTTGCAGAAGTCAAGCACGCGCCATGTCTCAATTCCTCTCTCAAACCCGGTTTCGAACGTCCGATCAAAATGCCAGATCGAAAGGCTAAATTTGGTGATGCTACGACGCGCGCACGTACTACGTCGAGCTCTAAAACAACTCCACCCAAAAATTGACCTTGAGACGCCAACTGTGCCGTGGTCCGTGGATATGCCGCCGCTGCAGCCATCCAATGTTTAGATCGCCCCCAGCTCGCGCACATGCTGTTCCATCCAATGTTGCGGCACCTCGCCAGCGCCCGCCGCCGCCTCCGCGGACATACCCCAAAGGGTATCCACGGCGGCGAGCTCGGCTTTGTTAACCTTGCCAAGCTTCGACTTGAGCTCCTCGGTGATGGGCGCGACGTCGACGTCGAGCCAGTCACGCAGGAACTTGCCGACATCTGTGTTCTCGACGTTGCCGCGGATCCTCTCCGTGTCGCGCCCGCCCGAGCTGTAAATGTTGACATCGACGGCCGTGTGCCCGTGCGTGCTCCAGCCCACGTGGGCACGCAGGCTGATGATGGCGGCAAAGGTCGTGATGGCCTCGATGGGTGCCTCGACGAGGGCGTCGAGCTCGTAAGGGTGTACGTCCGTGATGCCGAGGCCGCCGTAGATGAGCGTCTCATTGATCCAGCTCCTGCGCTTGCTCTTGTGCTCGCCGGGGTTCTCGGCAATGTGCTTAGCCAGCTGCAGAGACAGGAACTCGGATGAGGCGTTGGCTCGGGCGAGGGCTCGGGGGAACCAGTTATAGACGGGCAGGTGGCCGGGCTCCTCTGTAAAAGCGTCAGTCAAATGTATTCAGCACGGTCCAGAACCAAGGAGCACCTACGCAGGGCAGTACCAAGGCCCCCAGTCTCGTGGTCGCTAGTGGCCACGAGGATGGTCTCGGTCTCGCTCTTCTCGATAAAGTCCAGCACAGCCTGGAAGGCAGCATCGTACTGCAGAACCTCGTGCACCTGGGCGGCGGGGTCGTTGATATGTCCGGCGTGGTCGATCCTGCTGCCCTCGATCATCAGGAAGAAGCCCTGGTCGCTGTGCTCCGTCTCCTTCTCCAGTGCGCGGAGCGCAGTGCGAGTCATCTCGGTCAAGCTGGGGTAGATGTGGTCGAGGTTGCGGCGGTCAATCTCAAAGGGTACGTTGTAGTGGGCAAACAGTCCCAGGGCGGGCAGCTGAACGTTCTCGCCGAGCTTGAAAGCGTCAAAGGCCGTCCGGTCGCTCGCGTAAGTCCAGTTGTACTGCTCCTGTGCGATCTTCACGACATCGGTTTCGTCCATGCGGCAGCTGTCGGCGGTGCCGTTGGGGAGGAAATGGCACCGGCCACCGCCGAGCATCAAGTCGACAACACGTCCGAGGGGGCCGCCACCGACCTCCTGTAGAGCAATATCGTCGTTCATGGCGCGGGTCAGGACATGGCTGGCGAAGCAAGCAGGGGTGGCATCCGTAATGTCCGTCGTTACAACTAGACCCGTGGCGTAGCCGGCCCTCTTCGCAGCCTCAAGAACGGTGCCGCAGGGCTCGTATTCGGGCGTGATGGAGATGGCGCCGTTGTAGCTCTTCTTACCGCAGGAGAAGGCCGTGGCGCCAGCCGCGCTGTCGGTAACGAGGGAGTTGGAGGACCGCGTGCGGCTGGTGCCCCAGAAGTGCTTGTCGAGCGTCAGGGTGTCATCCTCGGGAAGGCCTTCGATGTGCTGGCGGAAGCTTCGGGTCAGGGACAGAGAAGCAGGCCCCATGCCGTCTGAGACCATGAAGATGAGGTTTCGCTTCTCGGGTGCCGGTCCGTAATCGTGGTCCGTCTGACGGTTGTGCTGGCTCCATACCGCGAGGATGATAACGGCAGCGGTGGCTAGCAGAGCCCAGAGGAAGAGGAGAATCTCGCGCAGGCGGTTCGATCCACCTGATGAAGGGGAGTGGCCGTTATCCGAGTTGGATTCGGAGTCACCGCCATCATTGATGTTCTCGCGACGCTCGGTATCGTCGAGGAGGGGAGTTCGATCGTTTGGTGCTGCTTGGGCTGCCTGGAGTTTGCTCAGTTAGTCTCTGAAATTTGCCGGAAGGAGGCTGGGCGTCATACCATCTTGCGTGATGCAGTGCAAACAGGATGCACAGCTTGAAGATGGGTGTTTGGGGGAGTGACAGCTCTGGTGAAGCACTGTTGAAGCTGCCAAAGCTAACGCCTCCAGCTCACCAAGGTAAGGTAGATCCAGATAAGGGTCGTCTAGGCAGTCACAGTTCCTACATCGGCGTCACAAGGTCGCTGGAACTGGAATGGGGGGCGCGTGGGGCGGTCCAAGGGGGTTCATTGGCACGAGCTTGCCCATGGTAGCCCTGGATTGCCCTGGATTGTATCAGGGTGACACGCCAACGACGTCACCCTGCTTATGTGTGACGCTGTACCTCGACTTGTCCCAGGTATTCGAGTGGTGAGGAGTGGGGGTCAAAGGGTGTCAGCTGTCACTGCCGTAGACCCTCTGGTGCCAATGACCCTCCAGGACCCTTCTAAACATGTCAGGTGTGCGTGATTCTGAAGTGGTTCATCAGCATCGACGCGTGATGGCGACATCGATCAATGATCGATCTACCATGTGCAACGTTGATGCTACCATCGAGATTGATATGCAAAGGCACTCTCGCAATCGCTGGCCCGGCTGCTGGGTTGCAAGGGGGCATTCAGATAATAACAATGATGTTACATCTGAACTTTAACCACTTTCACTATAAGCTAGGTACCTTACCATAGCTTACCATAAGGTAAGGTAGTCAACGACACACTCATTCAAGGCCGGTCGTATATCAGCCAATTCAATTAACTTAACTTGCCGACCCGACCTCATACCCAGACACAATATCGCATCGGACTTTCTCATCACTTCCAACCTGAGCCGAGGCGTTTGACTCGCCTCCGTGTTCCAACCCTGACTTCGCCACGGAGAAATAAACCAATATCCACCTCGTTTGCTCGTATTCAGCTCAAGGACGACCGTCATGTCAGATTCGACTTTGGCAGCTCTAAATTGCCAAGAGTTCCAGACAGACAACATGTTGGAAATCACCATTTGAGAGGTTTACGTATTCTCTGAGCCACCACAACGGCGGCTGCACATGGCAAGGCCGTCCCTGTCTTGCACGACATTCCTTCCATTCCGAAGCTTCGGCTGGCAACACCAAGCGAATAGGGCTAGCCTGGCTCGCGTATGCGCACGAGGACACGGTGCATGCCCTGTAACAGTTAGATTCCTTGGTCCTCGTGCGTTGTGTCGTGTCTTGCGCCATGCCCAAAAGCGGCAAGAGAGCAATGCGAACTTCCCCAGTTGTGGCTTAACAATCAGCGCCGCCAACAACGGTCTAATCACTACTGAGCACTCGGCACTTGCTAGCTTGACCTGACCCGCGCGGCTCATGCATCGGGCAACGTTCGAGACTGCGGAACATCGGAAAGCCTACTCTGCCATGAGCATTCTTCTCGGCATCGAGTACCATAGTAAATTATTGACGGAGGTGGTCCTTGGCGCAATATGATCGCCGAGATGATACGCGTCGTAGCAATTCCATCTAGTAAGGCCTTTTGAGAGCAGGAATTGTATAAAGCTCTGGTAACCACGTGGTGGAATTATCGTCTGAACACCTTCGTTGATCATCGCTCCATAGACTCACAACTCACCATCCGATCAGCAATCCAGTCCGAACTTCGCTTTCATCCTAAAGATGGTTGCCCCCAGCTGTGGCCTGCCAGTTCTGGCAGCCACCCAAGCCTTCGCCTACGACAACCTCCTAGGTTTCAACAACGCGCCCCAAATCGAAAACAGAACAATCGACGAAATACATCAAGCTGCCCTCGCCGAGGGTGGTGTGGTCACCTGCTGGCATGGAGGCGACGAAACAAACCAGCAGGACTCCTTGAAGCAGATGTTCGAGGAGCGCTTCCCTGGCATGACCCTTAACATCACTGTCGACCTCTCCAAATATCACGACGGCCGGATCGACCAGCAGCTCGCTAATAACAACGTCTACGTTGACAGCGTCATTCTCCAGACACTCCAGGACTACCCTCGGTGGGCGGACCAAGGGGCGCTCCTCAACTATGCCCCGCTGGGTTTCGATGCGATCGACGGTGCTTATAAGGATTCGGCCACAGCAGCGTACTACGGTGTCTTCCACCTTGCCTGGCAGCTTTTCTGGAGCACTTCAAAGCTGCCAAACGTCACGATCACCGAATTGGACGACTTCTTGAGGCCTGAACTCAAGAACAACATCGTGCTGACTTATCCTAACGACGACGACGCCGTCCTCTTCGCCTTCGAGCTCATGTAAGTTGCACTTGTATTTCAACAGCATGCCTTTCTCCCAACATGAAAACAACAGAATAGAGCCATAGACTAACACCGAAGCCACAGCCTACAAAAGCACGGCATCAAATGGTTCGACGCCCTGCTAGCCCAAAACCCCCGGTGGGTCCGCGGCACCGCAACCCCCCTGACCCTGGTCCTGACCCCGAACACAACCGAGGCGGCAACATTCACCACATTCGGCGGCTTCGGCGGCATTCCTGGCTCCAACTACTCGCTGCCCACAAAGACCCAGTTCGTATCGTGGCCCCAGACCGCCGCTATCCTCAAAGACGCACCCCACCCTGAGGGTGCCAAGCTCCTGCACTCCTTTATGCTGTCGCCCGAGTTCCAGCAGATGATGGGCTGGCCCGTTCGTCGCGATGTGCCGGTCGCGGAGGGCTTCTCGCAGCCCGAAGTAAAGGATATACCGTCGACGAACCCTGCGGCTTTTGGAAGGTGGATGGCTGACCGGACGAGGGTTGAGAGACTGCGCTTCTTCTTCGAGGACCGTATTGGGTCTGCGCAGGGCTTGAGCCCTCTAGTCGATGACCTCTAAGCAGTCATTCACATGGCTTAGGCAAAGGTACTGATGATTTGGAGTGGAAGGTGGTCGGAACTTCCTTTCGAGGTTTTAGACGCAATTCAATGTACATATTGCCAGAGCAAATCCGTGACATAACTCATATCCTGCAATCTCAGACGTAGATTTGGAATAACTGTACACTTGTGTCAAGTTACTTCGAGACGTGGCAAACTTGATGTTTTACGCTGACCGTCTCGTCAACTGCAAGTGTTTTCTCGCTTCGCCAAATTACCATTTCCCCGCAAGTAGAACCTAGAGTGTCGCACTTGCAACAAACTAGCAGAATCTTTCGCGCGACGTTGTTGATTGACGCCTTAGACTCCGAATAAGCGTCGCAACTTGTTCATGCTTCCTCAGATTGCAAAACTTAGCTTTATCTGCATTAATGGATACCTCGTTATCTACAGGTAGACAGCCACACCTAGCTACGTGGTAGGATGGGTATCACAAGTATAGACTGAAAAGAATGAAAGGAAACATGATCATTCTGCTGCATTTGCGGCGTCAAGGTCAAGAAAAGTTCGTTTGCTTGCTAATTACTGCCGAACCTGCTTCGGACCATCTCGTTTGACACGGCAGCGTGGCAGCACAAGCAGATTTCAAACACTTATAAACGGTGACTCAGTCGGACTGGCAGAGCTCGTGATAGTATAAAGCTCCCAAACCCCCGCTTATCAAGAGCATTGAACCCGCAATTGTATTTGGCTGTCGGTCCAACATCCTCGCTCTGTGCTCGACCCATCATCACTAACAGCACGCAAGAACAGACTTCGACACCAGTATGTGTCGATATACCCTCTTCGTGCCGCGATGCCACCACAACATTACACTTCTGTTCGACGCCAGCTGCTACGAATTCTTTGACGAGTTGCTACGCATTTATGAACCGGAAGCCTGGGCAAACGACGCCCTGAGCAGTTTTCCTTTCGACCTACCAGACAATTGCCTTCCCGCACCGCGCAATATCCGAATCCACTTCTCCAGCGAGTACTGCAATTGGCAATGTACCGACGATCCTGCTACCATTCATCCTACGGACCAACCCCTGGGCCCCCTCAATAGTATACTGGCTGACACCGGAGGGTCCTGCGGGGTATCTGTAGCTGCGGCGCTTCGCGTACCAGAACATCAAACTACGAGAGACACGGTATAATTGTCTCGTGACTGGCTGAGGCGCTGAGGGATCGTTAAATCATCAGCGCACAAACCATGGAGGATGCTTCTCCAAAGCTTGGGATTCAATCTTTCTGCCATGATCTTACAATGTCCAATGGCGGCGTATGTATTCTATGATGCTGCGAAGTGCAACTGCAGTTGAGGCCTTATCCCTATTTCATATTCGCCTTGATGAGTAACAACGTGCAATAGGTGTATCATACCAAAACCTACCACCCTCCCATTTAATGGTTCATCGTCGTTGTCACTCAAGTCCATGTAACCTTTCCTTCATCCATGTGGAGTTCAGGATGACAGATATTGCCCACAGAGAGATCGTGAACACGTTGTTCGATCGACGACAACCCAGCTGCAGCCCGCCTCGTGAGGGCTTCATTTAGGTCGTGCTTGTGCTTTAAAGTGATTTAGGCCTTAGGGACCTGATTTTGACAGAGCCGGCCCAAAGTCATTGGATGTTGGTCAACGGCTATCGTTCAATCTTCGCTGGCGGCCAAGATGACATTGCCGGTACCGTTGTTCATAATTTTTCCGCGGCAATAAGGCGGGACAAAATCTGTTGCTCCATTGTCGTGCGATAAGTCGTGCCCCCGGATTCAATCGGAGACTCTCTGATGCTGTAGGGTCTAGACTCTTAGTATCAGGTAGATTCCGAGACTCCGAGAACAAAAGATGCCAAGCACGGCAGATGGCATTCTTAGTAGGTGATGGCGCTCACCTAACACAGACATAAGCAGTTCGGTTGGAGAAAACCGCGCGCTGGTGTCCTGCGAACACCAATCCGAGAGTCAGAAGTGTTGGAAAATCATCGTCAAGAGACCCGGTAGCTGACGACGCGCCTTGCCGAGTTCCGCCCTGGACTGCTGTGAAAGCGGAGCTCCGCGTCCCGGCTGCCCGGCTTGGTCCCTGGATTTCGCATATAGAAGTTTATCAGATCCAGCCATTGAGGAATCTAATCAGATCTTTCATCTCGAGTCTCGAACGTCGTCTTTCAAAGCTTCATCTTTAAAAGCTTGCGAAGAATGGAAGAAGTAAAGGGCGTACGAGATGCCAGTGTTGTGTTTGAGACCCTGAGTCAGGGGTCTGAACCTACCCCTGAACAGGCCAAGCGCCAGTCTGGTCAGCTATTTCACTGCAAATTTCAGCCCTGAAGCGACACTGACACACCCCAGACGAAAGCAGTGCATCCAGCGGAGAGGTGCTGTTCGCCGCCGGCATTGGCCTCAAGGAGGATGATCCAACACTCCCTTGTTTGACCATCCGTATGTGGGTGATTGGTATCGCCTTTTGTCTCCTCGGCAGTGGCTTGAACACGCTCTATACCTTTCGATTCCCATCAATCTCCCTCTCACAGTCGGCAATTCAGTTCTTGGCGTTCCCCGTGGGGAAGGCGTGGGAGTATGTCGTTCCCGACTGGGGCTTCACAGCTTTCGGGTCTCGCTTGTCCCTCAACCCTGGGCCATTCAACTACAAGGTGCTTTACAATAGCAAGCTCGTCAGCAGTCGCATTACTTACATTTTTAAAGGAGAACATCTTGATCTACATACTTGCCAATCTCAGCTTCCTGACACGACTGAGCGCAGATGTCCTCACTGAGCAGCGCGTGTTCTATGGCCTCAAAGCCGGCTGGGGCTTTGAGCTGACCATGACGCTTGCCACCATTCTCTTCGGCTTCAGCCTAGCAGGTCTCTTCCGGTCACTCGTGGTTGAGCCTCCCAGTCTCGTATGGCCAGGTGTGCTCGGCAACACTGCCCTCAACCATGCCCTCCACTCGAGGAAGAATGACAGTGATCAGGAGTCAGTCCATCTTCCACGTCTGCAACTCAAGGCACTGACATTGCGATTTTCAGGACAAAGTGGAAGATGTCTCGATACAAATTCTTCATGATCGCCTTCTGCGTATCTTTCTGCTGGTATTGGTTCCCGGACTTCATCTTCCCAGCGCTAGGATACTTCACCTTCGTCTGTTGGGCTGCACCGAATAATGCGGTCGTCAACCAGGTCTTTGGCATGAAGAGTGGGCTGGGTGTTTTACCCGTAACCTTCGACTGTAGGTCTCCCTCCACGATGTGCCAATGTGATCATCTCTGAAAGTATCTTTAGGGAGCCAGATTGCTTACATCGGATCCCCACTGGTCGTACCGACATGGGCCATCCTCAATGTCCTGGCATCGCTCATTTTCTGGATCTACATTGTCTCGCCTGCGATCTACTACAGCAACACCTGGTCCTCTGCCTATCTTCCTATCCAGAGCAACTCTGTATATGACAACACTGGCGCTGTGTATAACGTCTCTCGCGTTATCGACAAAAAGCATGGCTTCAGCTTTAATAGCACCAAGTTTGATGAATACTCAGAGGTCCGTCGAGTCGCCAGCCCTGGAGACGAAGACAACTGACCTGACTGCCACGTAGATCTACCTGCCTGTCACATATGCGCTCAACACCTTCGGACTTTCTTTTGCCACGATCTCTTCACTCTTTGTCTGGCTCTACTTGGAGCGGCGAGACAGCATTGCAGCCATCTTTCGAGCATCATTACTACCAGCCCTGTTCAAACAGGGTACAGCTTCCACCAGAAACCTGCAGCCGGCCTACAAGACTGTCCCTACCTGGTGGTATGCAGTCTCGACATTGCTGTCCCTTGGCCTTGCGCTATTTGCCTGCGAGTACTATCCGGTCCAGCTGCGGTGGCACGGCGTCTTGTTGGCTCTCGTCATCTGCGCGCTATTCTTCGTTCCAGTAAGTCTCCTTGGTGATGAGATATCATGAGCACACACTGACCGTACCAGCTCGCTCTGGTCTACGCGACAGCCAACGTCAAGATCCAGATCGACATCTTCTGCCGCATTGTCGCCGGCTACGTCTACGAAGGCAAAGTCCTCGCCAACATCTGGTTCTTCAACCTCGGCTACATCTCCGGAATCAAAGGTCTGGCATTCGCGCAGGACCTCAAGCTCGGCTTGTACTGCAACATCCCCCCGCGGAAGCTCTTCCTCGTCCAGGCTGTCGGCATCGTGATGGGTACCCTAGGCCAGGTCTCGACCCTCAACTGGGCCCTTAACCACATTCCGCACATCTGCACCAACGACGCCCCGAACGGCTTCACATGTCCCTTCTCCCGCACCCACTTTAACACGAGCATGGTTTGGGGCGCCCTCGGGCCGCGCCGCTTCTTTGCGCCGGGGGCGCACTACCGGGACTTGCTTTGGATGTTCCTCCTCGGCGGGCTGCTGCCTATTGCCGTGTGGGCGCTCAAGAAGTACGCGTTCCCTCGCACGCGCTGGCTGCGGAGGATCCATGTGCCTGTGTTCTTGGGCGGGCTGAACTACATCCCGCCTGCTTCGGGGACCAACTACGGCAGCTGGGCGATTGCCGGGCTGGTGTTCGGGCTTTGGCTCAAGAGACGGGAGAGGGATTGGTGGAGGCGGTATAACTTTGTGCTGAGCTCGGCGCTTGACTGCTCAGTTGCCATTGCGGGAGTCATCATTTTCTTCACTGTGTTCTACACTGGCGCGGCGAAGAGGTTTGCTTGGTGGGGAACCGACGTCTACACGGTATGTGGTTTTAAATTGGAGGTCAGGAACGTCGCTAACAAGTCGCAGAATACTTGCGATTGGAAGGGCTGCACTTACAAAACTGTGCCTGATGGTGGCTACTTCGCTGGATGATGTATGGTCTCAACTGAGGCGAGCACTGATGGTAATGGCGCCAGTCTCGTGATGCTCGGTCGTACACGAGTGGACTCCATGAAAACCCAGAGTTTTCATCGCAATGAATGATATCAGTGAAAATGATCTGATTTCGTAGCTTGAGCTATTCGCGACCCCGTGTCGAGGCAAGAGTGTTTCAAATCAAAGCTCCTCAGGCACGAAGATCGATTGACCCGACTGTGCCTCTGAAGGCGAACGCTTTCCAGACGTGACCGTAACGGAAGCACTGCGGGCCAGAACATTGCTGCTCTCGTTCACAGCCTCGGCCAAGACCTTGTAAGCGCGGTCAGAAGATGGGTTCTTCATCTTGATGTGTGTCTCAAACCCATCACGCTTAGCTTCTCCCGCGAAATGTCTTTGGCCAGGCTCCGAATCGAGGTGCTCAACGTAGAAACGCCAGAGCGCGGTCTCAGTGTCGCCGTTCCAGGAAACATAGACATCCACATCCCCATGCGCCTCATCTCTCAAAGCTAAAACGGCCGGTTCTTCAATCGGCCTGCCGACCCAAGGCAGCTTGAAGCCCCGATAGCTCTGTACGTTGTTGCCACCTGGCTCTGAGTCGAGGTATGCATGGAACAGCACGGTACCGTCAGCAGCAAATTCTGTGACGGCGCCCTCCTGGCCCCAATTGACGAAGACATTACTGTTGGGCAGGACCTGCGTATTGCCCTGCGACTGGGCTGAAAGCTGGTCGGGTGCTGGATATGTAGCTGCTGCCTTGGCGGTTCCGTCTGTGTGATTAAGCTTGAGAATACGCCCCCGTGAGAAGGGGTTGATCTTCACAGTAGGTGAATGGGCCGCGTTGTCGAAGAGAGATAAGTATTCAATAGCTCCATCGGAGGATCGGTTTAGGAACCTTGCGTCGTGCTGATAGGCGAAGCGGGCGGCGGGTTCGACCTCAAAAGAAGAGCCTCCGTGCAGGCCACCAAGCTGCCAGATGACCTCGCCGGAAGTACCATTGACCTTGAAAATGGCAGCATAGTTGCGGGCCGAGACGAGGTAGTTTCCGTCTTCGTCTTTGTCAACGCTATTCAGGTGGAAGTAGTCCCAGGCGTCGGATGAGCTGTAGCCGCTGCCGACTGCTCTGTCCAGGGTGTCCAGGGAAAAAGCACCGTCTTGACCTGGTGTTAGTAGGTGAACTGAAAACAACGAGGGGCTCATGACGCACACGTGGGGTCTATGTGATCGAGGCCTTGCCATTCAAAGAGAACCTTGCCTGTTTGAATGTCCAGCTCTGGTCGCCTTCAGTCAGCTCAGGGACATATTCAACCGGAGTGAGGGATGGCCACCTTGAAATCCAGACGAGACGATCCAGTCTTGACCTTCCTTTCCGCCCCAGCGCGACAGGCCAACAGGTTTGATGAAAGGCACCTCGACCAGAGCAGATTTTCCATCGACGACACGGAACTCGTGTCCGGAGATTAGCTGAGGCGATCTTGACTGCACCGTATTAGCAGTTTCATACTTGTCGTTCAGGATCAGATGGTGGCCATGCATTATACCAGGCTGGGCCGACATCTGTCCTTGGAACGCGCGAAGCACCTGGACCCCATCGACTGTGTCGGGGCGAAAGTTGGCAGCCCAGCCGCCAATATGACCGACACCTGACCACACGAGCTCTCCGTCGTCGCGAAAGATGTAAGGCGCTGATTGGATGGGCCCATGACTTGTAGGCGTAAACCCTGGGTACGGCCCGACGAAGATCAGGCCCTTCTCGACGCGATCAGGGTCTGCTGGGACGGTGATGTTGAGGCGAGGGGGCGAGAGATCGGGACGCGAGCGGAACTGCCAATCAGCAATTGCATGCGGCACCAAGCTGGCGGCCAGAAATAGAATCCGAGTCTTCATGTTGATCCAGCTTGCGGCGCGGTGGTGAGTTATTGAGAGGCAACATACGGGTTTGTGTATGTTCAGATGTCAAGCACGAGCCTCACTTCCCGGGCAGCGAGTCTATAAGTCGTATTCTCATGTTGCTTTCGCCCATGCATGACGACCAAGTAGGATGCGATCACGCCATGGTTGCTGACGCCGTTCGGAGATCGAGGGCTTCGTTATGGTGTGGATAAGAGTTGACGCCATTCCATCTTGCCCGAACTCCAGCAGACCCCAGTCATGGATAGCTGCTTATGTAAGTTGCTTATGTAATCTCGATGTGTTCCACTTCAGGGTTTCCCGCGGCAAACTGCCCCTCATCGAACTCGCCTCGGCAAACACCAACAATGCCCATCTCCATCACCATGTTGTACTACGGATTCGTCGACCGTCAGCTTCGTACACCCCTTCGTTCGAATCAGTCATCATGTCAGAAGGTGCCGTAAGTCCAAATCGGCCTTACCGATCCCACTCTCAACCGGCTTGCACACAATGTCGCCGGCGCAAGTCCCGATGCACCGTCAAGGCACGTTCCTATATATGTTTGATGTGCCAAGCACATGGGACCGACTGTGACTTTCCTGCGAGTTCAAAGAATCCTACCAGAACCACCTCAAAGGTCAAAAAGAACTTGGCGCGTTCTCGTGGACCATCAGTGCGTTCGCAGCAGCAGTCAGAACCCACGGCTGATCATGCTACGTCTTCGACCAACGTGTCACTGCCAAGGCAGCACGTCGCGGGCGATTCAAACGTCGCGTCCGCATATCAGTCGCCAGAGCATCATCATACCGTTGTTTCAGGACAAATTCATCGAAACCTTCCCATTTCTCTCCATCAAGCCGAGCAAGACGACAGCCCCCATATCGTCGGCCCAGCAGTCACCAGTGATAGTCATGTGTTGGCTGATTACTTGAGCACTATCCGTGATGGCAGGCGCGCAAGGCCCATGATTCGACCCATGCTTGGTGGCGATCCTGAACCAGTTATTTTCACCCGTGTTCAGCAACATCCGTTGGGGATGACAGTCGATTTGACACCGCCGTCACTGCAGCTGCAGATGCTGGAGAAACTGCTGGAGCCCTGGACGGACAAGATGGTCGACCTGTCAGTGCTTCTCGGTCTTTTCAAAGGATGAAAGTAGCTGATGCATCACTAGGTATTTGTCCAAGGCCAACATATGTTTTCCCCTTCTTGACGAAGACTCCTTTCGTAGCCAGTACCGGAACGCCAGAGACCGCATCTCACCAGCCGTGCTCGCCTGTCTTTATGCCAACAGTCTGACATACTGGATGTCTGATCCTCAATTGGCCTCCGAGCGATGCCCGGACCAACGCTTCGCCTGGAACCTGGCCTGCCAGGTCCTATACTCGGAACTGCGTCACTCCCCAGGCATATCCGGTATCGCCGCCAATTTACTCAATGTCGGAGGACGTCCCACCACCTCGATGCTCGGAAATGGCGTTCAACTTGGGGCAGCTATCTCATTATCACACTCTCTTGGACTCAATCGGAATCCACTGTTGTGGCATATTCCACAGTCAGAAAAGTACCTCCGGATGAAGATTTGGTGGTGTCTTCTAGTTCACGACCGATGGACAAGCTTGGCTTACGGTACTCCTCCGCGGCTCCGCGGCGACCAATGCGACGTTCCCTTGCCCACCATTGAATACTTTTGCGGAAGTCATCAATCGTCGACCAGAACCCAAGCCGCCGCCGTCTTTGTTGCTCTCGTCAGTCTGACACAGGTGTTGGAGAGCTTCCTCGATCATGTCTACCGGATCAAGCCCTCATCCTCCGATCCCCCAATTAATGACCTTGGAGCTCAGTTGAGCCATTGGGTGGATGGCTTGAAAGGAGACACGCGGAAGGTCATCCTTCGAGGCACCCACATGGACAGGCCTGGCGCTTCGAATCTGAGGCTGGCATACCTGTCGATCAAGCTGCTTCTCCGACGAATTGAACTCAACCGCGATAAGGAGACAGCCAATTCGCTACCTCACAAGCTCGAAAATCGCTACATGGAAGTTCGCCGCACCGCCGAAGAAATTGTGTCACTTGTGCAGGAATTTGAAGAGGCCCAGCTCGGCGACTTCTGGCTGCCAGTGGCAGCTTTCACCTTCTCACACACCGTCACTTTCCTGATCCGATGTGCACTCGAAACGGAGGACAGTCCGCTCGGCCTCTCCCAGAGTCCGTCTTTGAACATGGCGAAGGAGCTACTGGATGCGTTGCGTCAACACCAAGCGCATCGAGGATGGGACCTTGCCGATATCAGCTTGGCGCAACACTCGGAGATCGTAGACAAGTTATTGACGCCTGATCCGGCGGACGATATCCTGCCAAGTACGTTTCTTGAGACGCAGCAGCAATTCATGCCGGACTTTCCGTTCATGGAGGATATGTTCTCTTACACCAATTTCGACTTTTTACAGAGTTAGACACCAATTTCGACTTTTACAGAGTTAGTTCTGGAATACCTCGATTCAGCACGCGCAGCCGACTGGTTTGCCTATATCGTCTTTGCAATTTGACCACCCTCGCAGTGAACAGCATCGAGATGAATTTCTCCGTGGTTTCAGCAGGCGGGTCATTGAGCATAAAGGCATATAAACTGCCGAAGTCATTTTCCTCTCTCCAGGTGCATGCCACGTCGCATTGTGTGCAGTAGCGATCGCACTGCCCCGCGTACGAAGGACGATTTCTATAAACTTGGCGGGAACATGACCAATGCGAATTAGTGGACCTTGGGATCGAGAAATGTCACCAGTTCCTTGATGAGAGTGTCATTGAGCATCCTTTCCTTGACAGGTGGTACAGTGTTGCCGCCGCTGACATTGATCGTTAGCTAAGCCCCGGAGAAAACCACAAGACGTCGCCTGCTGCCATGGTAAGGTTTGGAGTGCTCTCGGTGGCAGCGGACCCCCTGGGTCTGGAAGCTGCCACTAAAGGACGTCTTGAATTATGAGTTCCAGTTTGTTTGCCGGCTGAAAGGAAGCCACCAGGCTCTTGTTGATGTGAATCTCCCCCGGCAAGTGTTTGGCGGATCTACTACGCATGTCTCAATGTAGAATAATACTGCCGTGCAAGGTTCCACGCAGACCATGACCTCAAAAGTTTGTAACTACTTGGACTCACGGAGTTCGCTAGCAAATATGTCACTTCAGACTGAATGAGGAGCCTGTCCGTTTCAAGCCTGCGTGCATTCTGACGTTGGCTCGTTCATGCATCAAACGTATGAGCTGCATCCTAGCTGATATCGACCTAGACAAAATAATAGCTTGCAGTCATTCAGCTAACATTGATTTCAGGGACATCAGGAGCGAATCTTTTGCCTTGAGATGAATAATATAATCCTTCGGAAAGGGGCCGCCAATAAGTCGCAAGTATAAGAAGGATGGAATACTATAAGCTTCATTCTACTATTTGCCACGCGTTCCTAGCACATACGACCATACCTACTAGAAAACTCGGGATCCCGTCCGCTCTCCTATAGATAAGCTAGTAAGGGCAATCTAAGAACGCGGGTCACCTCGGATAGCCGTAATGCATTCGGCCTCTACCTACTACCCCTCTAACGTCTTAGTAACTAAGCCGCCCGTTCGCCCGCTAGGCCGTTTATATCTCCCTCCTTCTACCGTCTATTTAACCCCCCTATCCCGTCCCCTACTTTTCTGAATCCTGGATTTTCGAATCTAGCTCGCTCGTTCTCCTTTCCTACTTACTAGGTAAGTAAAAATAAAACTATATACGGGAGGGGTTCCTGCTTACGCGCTACTAGGAGGGCTACTAGGAGGGAGCGCGTCTCCCCCTTTCTCCTCCTTCCCTCCCTCCTATACTCTTCGTTCCTTCCCTTTACTACTCTTCGTTCCTTTCCTTCTCTACTATAACTGCGTTACTACTACTCTTAATTACTAAGCTATTTAGCTTAAGTTCTTCTTCTTTAATTATATTAGCGAGCTTCGGGCTATGTCTTATAACTTACGATCCTATAGCGATATATTACCGATCCCTATACTTATAGAACTATAGAGGTTTACTAGAGGCCGCGTTTAGCTCGATAATATCGTTACTAAGGGCTACAACGATATACTTTAGTATTTATAAGGGTATCGTTCTAACCCTATTAATAACTTATATAAAGTAAACGAAAAGATAGAGGCGTACTAGAAGTATCCCCGTCGTCTCTAGGATATATACGACTTCTACTACTCTCTCTTCCTTATTCTACTAGGGGATAGAGCGCCTAGTTATTATATAGAAGGCTAATATATTTAAAGGTTCTATAAAACTATCCTTAGTATAGCTAGTCTAGAAGTAATAGCTAACCCGGCCGCGATTATCTTAGATTTATACTATAACCGAATATCTATAGAGGATAAGTTTAGGGCTTTCTTATAATATTATATTAAAACTTTAGTATAGCTACGTCTATTACTCGGGCCGGAAGAGTACGAATAGGTTAGCGACGTTAACTCTATAATTATAGTTACTAAGCTATAGAAAGCCTTAGTCTACGAGTTCGACTACGGCTTCCTATAAACGATACGACGTTAGGAGCCCGAAAGGGTCTCGCTCTACTCGCTTAAATTCTATAATACCTCGTAAGGTGCCGGCTCCGTATAGAAAGTATTAAAAGTTTAGCCGCCCTTTCCCCTAACGTCTCCTAGCCTTTACTTACTTAGGATAAATACTATCGCGCGTTTATAGGCCGACTCGTAATAGATTCGGGAAGATCTCGCTAATAAGCTAGACCTCTTACGCAGCTAGTTATTCTATAAATAGAAAGTAACTAGTAAAGATATTCTTACTATCCTCTCTATACTCTAGGTACGGCCGGACGTAGTAATCTATAAACCTATAGAACGCCTTGCTTTTTATTTTATAGTTCTTCTTACTAGTATAAGTATATTCCGGCCTAGGGCTTTTAACTATATACGATATAAGTAGGTATAGGTAGCGACTATAGTAGATCCTATTAATAATTCGAGACGTCTAACGTACATAATAAGTAAGTATACTATATAAGTAAGTATACTACGCGACTACGACTATACGATAAGAACTTTATTCTAGTTAACTAGAACGACTTAAATTAATTAAAACTATTTAGAATCCTCTTCCTTAGACGTCTCTACCTCTATCTAATAGGTTCGCGCGTTATGCCCCGGCTTACTATAAATACTATATCGCTGCTTCTACGTCTTAACCCTCGGTTTGCGACTATTACTCCGACGCGTTTCCTCCTTTACCTATATATTAACTTTAATTTTACCCTATAGCTCCTATCCTTAGCCTAGAGTAAGACTTCCTCTTTACCTAAGACGCGTTTTCTTTATTCTACGACGCTTACTTAGGGTTGTATTCTCCTCTCAAAGGATAAGGATCTCTAACTTTATAAGGGCTATTTTATATATAATTCTATACGCCCCCTTTATAAAGTAGTCGATAGCCTTAATAATTAATATCGGAGAGCTTCCCTAGTATCTAGTAATTCGACCTTTAATAAAATTAGACTACGAACTAACTTTAACTAGGTTATTAGGTATTCGGGAGACTTAAGTTACTAGTATTATTAGATCCTTTCTAGAGGGTATTAGCGTCCGTAACTTTATATCTAGCTTTAAAATTATATTTTCCGGGTTTATTAGAATAAGCCTAGCCCCTCTAAATCCTCCTTAAATATTCTTCTCCGTTATAGACTCTATAAAGGCTATAAAAAACGCAGGGAAGAAGTCCTCCTTAGTAATATAGCTTATACCTGCCCTTATCTTCTTTTCGATTTACTAACTATAGGCTTACTTAAGCGGGCTATAATAGCTAATATCTAGAGGCTAGAGTAAGTATAACGAATAGGGAGGTATATAGAATATAATAATATTATTCTCCTTATAGTAGAGCTCGAAATTAATAGAGTAATAACTTTTATAGCTATCGAGGATAAGGAGGCAATAAACGCCCTAAGTACGAAGTTTCGTATACTTATCGAAATACTAAATCTATTCTAGGCCCTTCTCGTTTATTATTTAGCCGTTATCGGTCGTAGCGATTACCTAGTCGTAAAGTAGAGGACTATCTTCGTACTAACTCGAGAGGTAATTTTTCCCCGCTATAATAATAAATAGCAGGACGTACTACCCGTCTGCGCCGACGCCTTAGATTACTATAACCTATTCCCGACCTCCTAGCTAGACTAGCTTTATATTAGAACGTCTTTTAGTACTTATAACGACTATTCCTATTAAGATAATACCTATTATAAACCCTATCTCGTTAAAGTTATAGATATTAGACTCTATAATACTATATTTCGCGATTATATTACGAATAAGCGCGAACTATACGTTTATCGTATTAGGATCTTCGTATAGGGCTCTCTAATAGTCGTATCTACGAAAGAAACGCGCTTTAAGCTCTAGTTATCGCTTAACGAAGTTTAAGGCCTAGCGCTTCCCGACGCGTAGCGCGTCGTAGTTAGTAAGTAGTCGATTAGCTATATCTTCTACTTTAGATAGCCGGGGAAGAAATAATCGGGAATCTAGCTCGAGTACGTATTAAATAATCGTTAATTCCTCTAGCTTAGTTAATTTCTTCGATTTAGATATAGTATTATATTATAAAGCTATGCCCTTTAGTCGTCGACTAAGCTTTACGCGATAGATACCGTATATACCTATAACGCGACGGATACTAAGTTCGGGACTTTTTTCGAGAGCCTGGATCGTAAGGAGTAATTGCCCTTCGTTAGACGGCTATAGTATAATTATTAGTAGACAAAGACGCGATATAGAATAGATAATTGCGTAGTTATAGTCGCGTAGTATACTTACCTATATAGTATATTTACTTATTATATACGTTAGTCGCTACTATTACTATAGTCTATAATAAAACTAATAAGAATACTCTAAAAAGAAGCTAAGATAATTAGTATATAGCTACTTTATTCTTTAGACCCCTTCTTAGCGTAGGTAGTAAGCTTATTTATTTATAATAGGATCTTATTTTCCGTTATATTCGTACTATATCCTATCGTCTACGTACTAAGCCTTCTTATCGCGAAAGCTATTAAGGATAATATATTTAATATAGGCTTTAACTCTCTCGACGATCTACTTTCTAGACCTACGCTTAGAGACTTAATATATCTACTAATTTACTAGAAGAATAGTATACTAGAAAATAATATATTTAAGTTACTATACTACCGGCTCTAGGAGATCTGGAATTCTTATATCTAGGCCCTTAGATATCGAGAACCGCTTCGCCTATATACTATACGTATTAGTAGTACTAGCCGGTTAGATAGTAAGAAGATAACCTAGCTATAACTTGTACCTTATAAGAAGAAGACTAGTACCTTTCTAGATATTCTTATACCCGCTATACGTAACTTCGTCGTCGATAACTCGTTAGAAGTATTCGAAAAGAGCTATCTTCCGAATTACTTTTAAGGTTAGCTAGCTAAATTTATATTTAATATATTAGCTAGTAATTACGAGCCCCTATTCTATTAGCTTTATAATACTTTACTAAAAGTCGATGCAAATACTCCTATAAATATTACCTTTAAAGAGAAGGCAGCGTTTAAGTAATAATAAGACTTACGCGCTATTAATATTAAGCTAGCGGATAATAGGGAAGGTAAAGTACTTAGCTAGCGAGATAAACTATATAGTAGGGCCTCCTATATCCGGAGATCCTTAATTAAGTAATTTAATATATAGAAACGGTAAAAGTACTTTAAGTAGGTAGATAGGTAATAGGCTCTTAGAATTAACTACGCGCTATCCCTTATAGGGGGCTAGACTTCGGGCTACTAAGACGAGTCGTACCCGTTTAAGGGTACTACTAATATTAGGTCGGTCTTCTAATACTTTTCCGCTATATAGGACTTATATCCGGCTACGCTAAAGGTCTACTCTAAACTCCTTATTATATACCTTCGGCGTATACTAGCCGAGGTCGTTTACTTAGCCTATATAGCTATTCGGGACGAAGTAGTAGCTAGCCTAGACCCTGCTACGAGCCCTCTCTCGCTTACTAAGCCGCTACTCCGATCGCGGGCGTTAGCTTCTACTAGCTAGTATCTCTTAGGCTACGGGTTATTCTCTTATCGCCTAGGTCTTACCCGTTATATAAAACTTTATAACTAGGATAGCTCTTTCATAAAACCTTTAGACTATCCCGAATATCGAAGACTTAATTAGCCTACGAGTATTATAGAGAGTATATCCTATTAGAGCGCTTATATTAAAGTTTATTATAATAAGTAAGATTACGCTAAATTTAGTATCCTCTCTATTACTAGCTAAAAGCCTACTTACCCTAGTAGCTAACCTAGTAGTAATAGCTAATTACTACTTCTATAACCGAAATTTTAAGACTAAAGGTCTCTATATTTATTACTATACTTATAAAAAGGACCCTTAATAGTAAAATCCCTTTAGATATCCGGAGTATAAGCTACTAGAATAGTTAGTAATCGTAGATAACTTTAAAGCCTAGCGAAAGTACTCTAATAAGGTATCTAGGAATAGCAGAGTTTTCCTAGAAGAGGAAGTCTACTTTAAAGCCGAGAAGAGGTTTCTTAAGGATAACGAAGTAGAGCGCCCCCCTAAGTTTAAGAGAATAAATATTTTAGGAGGCTAGGAATCTAGTAAATACCCGGCTAATAGAAAATAGTCGTACGACTCCTATCTTAGTAATACCTTTAGCGATAATTATCCGAGCCCGCCGAAGAGTATAGTTATACTAGAGTATTATTATATAGGAAGTAAAAGCTATTTAATTATTCTTTAATCTTATTAGTTAGTAAAGTCGGGTAAGATCAGGTATAGTAGTAGCGTCTACGTAGTTATAACTTAATTAGAGAAATTAGGTATATAGCTATAAGTAACTAAGGCTACTTAAAAGTTAGAGGACGAGGCTACTTAAATTACTCTTTACTTTATAAAACAAATCCTATATCTATATATAGAGATACTTATTATAATATAGATACTAAGAGTCTAGCTATTTAATAATGTAAGAGTAGATAATAGAAGTATTTTACTTACTATATCTAGTCTTTTAAGACGGAAGCGTAATACGATTCTCGTTATACTTATTAGCCCTATTCGCCTAGGGGTCTCGCCCGCCCCTTTTTACTAACTAGATTATTAATAAGCTAAACCCTAGTAATATTATCTACTAAAGTACGATAGTTATTCTCTTAATTAAAAACTACTAGCTCGGAGAGTATATCTATCGAGGCTAATACTCTAGAACTAAGCGTTAATCGACGAAGCCTATAATACTAGAATAAATTTTAGATTATTTCTTTTTAATATAGGGATCTATATTATACTTTAGCCTTTAACTCGACTATACAGAGCCTCGATTTAAGTTAGTATATATACGCTTTAAGCTATTAAACTTCTTTTCTCTAGTAGAGGAATATCTCTTACTAAAAGGCGGTCGAGGTATAGCGTCTTTCCCTCGCAGATTCTAAACTCTAGATACTATTAGTAGGAAGGAGAAGTAATACTTTAAACCGATCCTATCGTAGGTTAATTTAGCTTATACCTTCCGAGCTAGGCGCAGGTGCTTCTTTAGACGCTTCTTAGGTAGAAACCTTAACCTAGGGTTCGGAGGATATACTAGAGGATATAGTAGACGACTTAAGTAACGATTACGCGTACGAGTAAAATTATCCTTAGGGTATTATATAGATATTACTAGAGCGTAGTATAAAGCTAAGGTTAATTAGCGTAGCTTCTATAGTTAATTATTCTAGTTAATTTCTTCCTTTTATATTAATTTAAGATATCTAAATAGGAAAGTAAGCTCTAAAACTAGCTTTTAAAGGACGGCGTTACTAATTTAGATTTGGAGATTTATAATACTAATTTTTATTTATAAGTAACTTATAAAATATAAGAATATACCCTAGGTATATAGGGCGCTAACCCTATAAGAAGGTATAAAGAGTAGCTATATTTAAAGGTAATCTCCTCTAAAGATAGCTAAGCGTAAGTCGACTAACTAAAGAGAATTAAAAATGCCTGCGATTAAGCTCGAGCAATAGGATAATCTATTACCTATAAAACCTAGGATTATACTTTATCGATCAAAGCCTAGCGAAAAAGTAAGAAAGTACTACCGAGATCGACTTTATTAGTAGAGAAAGAATCTTTTTAATAAGCTTTATAAGTAAAGCTAGTTTTACTAATATCGCAGCGTATAATATATCCTATACTAAAAAGATACGGGCCTACTAACTTAGTTAGGAGTAAGAGACTATTTTTAGTTCTAAGATACGTAATACCTAAAGCTAAGCTCCCTACTTCGTCGCTTCTAATAAAACGGACGTATAAAGGATATACTTACGCGGTAGTATATAATAAAAGGACGAGGTAATATACTCTTAATCTAAAGAATTTTAACTATTAGCCGCTTAGAAGATTCTATAAAAAGTAAGGCGCGTCGTAGTTAGGTAACGCAAATCTTACTATATAATTTTCTCTGCTACTATATAAATAATATTTATTATTTTTATAACCGAGCCTCTCGAAACGGGAACTCCTTATACTTTCTATAGCCGAGGCACCTTAGAGTACGTACTATAAATATTACTATAGAGTACGAATATTATAGTATCGCTAGAGTAAGTGCTATGTACTTAAACTCTACTATTTAATAGATATTATAGCGTATTATTAGGTTAGTATTTAAAAAAGTTTATATAGGCAATTCACGCTATAGAGACGCGATCTGATACGCTCGGACTAGAGAGAGGTATACTAGGGTAGCCTGGCAAGCTGGTGACAGTTTAAATGGCCTACGTTAAATCCCTCACTACTAAATCTACTACCCAGTTATCCTACCCTTCGTTTCCACTATATCCTTCATCCGTTGCGGCATTGAATCAATCCAGTGATTTACACGTTCTGGATATGCCTGCAGTTCTACCCAGGCCTCTAGGGCTAGGTTCTTTAGGTCTCCTATATCCCAGACTGCATGCCGTTTAATATGCTGCTTAGGGATCTTCCAGGCGTTCTCTATAGGCGAGAGATCTAGCGATGCAGGCGTATTAAAGTAATAGCGTATTCCGTAGGCGTCCTTCTAGTCCCTATAGATATTAGCTCTACCAGGGCTATGGCCACAGTCTCTATCTTCCTCTAAGATAAACTAGTAGCCTATATCTAGCCAGGGCTTTATGTAGGCTTCTAGAATCTAGTTACGATATACCTACTAGCTTATCTTACTATTAGTATTCCCAGGGACCTCGTAGAAGACGAGATCTAATACGAAATTATACCTAATTGCCGCCCAGGCATAGAGTCTCTTCTTGTGTTTTAGCTAGGGCTCTGCTCTCTCCTGGATACAGTCAGGGCAATAGCGCTCGCCTGGCTTCCGGATAACTCTGGCCTTGCCCTCTGGCCTAAGGCTGAAATGGACCTCGTCGCTAAAACGGATATCCATTCAGCTCTCTAGAGTAGGGCGTAGTTTAAGAGCCTTCTCTGCGGCCTAGAGATAGCGCTGGGCTATAGCGGCAGAGACCTATTGCCTATCGCAGGTAATATACTTCCTACACCTAAGGGTCCCTAGAGACCTCTAGATAGTCCGCCAGGAACAGGATACGTAGACTCCAGCCTCGTAGGCCAGAGTCTGCCAACTAAGGCAACGTGCCTCAAATCCAGTATCCTAGATCAGCTATTCTATAGCCTGAAGGTCACAAGCCTAGAGGATCTTCTTGCGGCTACGGGTCTCTTCCCTAGAGTCGTTATTGTGTAGGCGTCTGTTATTTGCTTACTAGAGGATACGGTTCCCTATTCTATAGGGGACTCCGTAATAGTCAAAGACGTAGCGCTTATAAAAAGGTAGCTTAGATACTATAAGAAAATCAATAGTCCCTAGAATACGGGACCTTTTTGGTGTATCGTGGTATGGAGGCATTTGGTAGGTGTAGGAGGGTAGATTTGGTAGTGAGGGATTTAACGTAGGCTATTTAAACTGTTACTAGCTTGCCTGGATATCGTGACCATTATTACTAAGTCGCTTCAGAATCGTTATCGCTGAATACATAGCCACCTGAGGCCCGCTAACTCCTTTCCCGTTTAGAAGGTACACGAACCCCGACTACCCCGTCTTAAACTTTTCCTTACTCACCGAGCTAAGCAAGATCCCGACGAGAGCTGCACGGTTAGCTTCGAAAGTTCCCCGACGAGCGGTGCCAAGACTCCTTACAGAGGCGCCTCCAGGGAACCTGTCACTGGATTCTCGAGAACGCTATCTTCCTTAACTGGATTTCGCTTATGTTCCCCGCTGGCGCCAAGGTGTTCTGGGTCTACGGTCTAGCGGGATTTAGCAAGACCATTCTTTGCGCGACTATCGTCAAAGATATCACGAAGAGACTCCAAACGCCCGTCGCCCACTTCTTCTTCTCGTCAGACTCCGATAGCCGCGAAGATCCTTTTTTCGCCGTGCGCTCATGGATCTCCCAGGTCGTGGCATAGTATGATAGCGCGTTTCACTACGTCCTCCAGTATCAAGAGGCCAATACAGATCCCTTCGCTACGCGCTATACCGTTGTTTCCATATTTAAGAACACTATACGCATAATTCCCGGTTGCACATTCGTAGTAGATAGCATAGACGAGTGCACAACTCTTAACGACGCCACCAATTCCGTCGCCAACTTCCTCCGAACTATCATAACCGCAACGGCCGGTACCGAGTCTCGCGTTCTCGTCGTCAGTCGCTCACTGTCCACTATACAACATGCCTTCGAAGGCAGCGACCAAAGCACATTATCGGAATACCGAATACGATCTAACGACGTTCAATCCGACATTACAGTATATTCTCGCGCTATCGTGGACGAAAAGCTATACAAGAAGGATAATGACGTCCGATCATCTCTCTCCGGCGCAAAGGCCGAGCGATATCAGGGTCAGTTTCTATAGCTCACGCTCCAGGGTAGATCGTTACGAGCAGGAATGAGCGAGAGGGAGCTCCGAAATATCATCGACGAAACGCCGGCTGACCTCGATCACATCTATGAGAACAACTAGAAAAGAATCACGCGACTTGGGAAAACTAATAAACGGCGTGTATTCGCCCTTTTACGCTGGACTGCATTCGCATTGCGACCTCTGACGGCCGGCGAAATCACTGAGACGGCCCTCGTCGACAATGCTAGAGACCTATAGTGGGACGACCTCCCCGACGACGTCAGTATAAACTACGTCGATAGCGAAATTATCGGTATCTGCAGCCCGTTTCTAGAGGTCCAAAGGGGACTAGCAAACCGGATATCAAGTCAATATACGATACATCTCACCCATTTCACCGTCCAGTAGTATCTAGTACGCAAACTTCCGGTACCTGACTAGTTATAATAGAATAATACTCTATATATCTCTTACGCCTAACGGCATCATATACTACTTGCTAGGGCTTGCCTTCAGTATATTAAACACTACCGAGTATAGCGGGATACATTACTCGCGTCTGTTGCCTCTCAATACGCAGCACTCCGAGGCTATACTGCGACTTCCTGGCATCGCCATATCATCCTTGGCCAACGTAACAACTCCAGATTAACGAGTCTTGCTATTGATTTCTTCTCCGGAAACATTTCAACGTAGGAAGCATAGAGAACGTTCGTTGATTTAAAGGACGCCAAGCCATACGGAGAGCTTGCTAAGACGAGCCCGCCAGGCCCCCTATATTATTCGGTAAATATCGATTACTAGAGGTAGTAACTACACTAATCGACAGCAAGGGCTGTAATATTAATAAGATCAGCAGCCTCGGATACTCGGCTCTAAGTATCGCCTATTCGAGCGGAACCGTGGACGTTACCGCTATACTCCTCAGTAAAGGTGCGAATACGTCTTTGGCCACGAAAAACGGTATATTGCCGATATACCTCGCAGTACAGAATGGCTATGTCGAGATCATCCGGCTCCTTCTCGAGTATCAGGCCCGCATCCCGGCGCTAACGGACAATATGCATACGCCGAATTGTCCAACCGTACAAAAAGGAGGCCCAAACGCTGTCGATGACTCTTTGAGGACGCCTTTGCATTATACTGTACTTCATGAGCAATTAGCATGCGTGAGACTGTTTCTTAAGTACGATGCACGGTTGACCAGTAACATGAACAATATGACCCCTTTTCATTACACCATCACAATGGGAAATGAAGAAATTGCGAGCTTATTCCTCGATGCTGGAGCACCGGTCGACATCCCAGTAGAAAGGAGGGTCTGGCTCACGACCTACCAAGATGGGAAGTCTGCGTATTTGGCAGACGACGATTTACACCATTCACCGGAAGAGACGAATCCTCCGCAAGGGCTGACGGCTCTGCACCATGCGGCCCTAACGGGAAGTGCCCGGATGACGAGATTTCTGCTGAAACACGGCGCAAACCCGAACGCAGTCTCCGAGTACGGCGAAACACCTCTCCACATGGCACTCAAGCAGGACCTTCATGGCCAGAAGTGGATCCCCGGCAATAGGGACCGATGGAGTGATCCAGACTTCAGAATCGAAGTTTTGCTCGATTTGATAGACAATGACCCGGATGACGAGGAAGAATTCGACAGAACCAGGGGCATAATCGAGAAACAGAGGCTAGACGTCCTTGATGCTCTCCTTCACCACCCAGAGACCGACATGACCGCTAGAGATGTATATAGTGCATCTTTTCTACACTGCATTCGATACGAGAAACGGGCGTCTCAAGCAATTCTCACGAGGTTGCTTGAAAAGAACATTGCAGTCTCCGTACGCAACTTGAAAGGACAGTCATCACTTCATTTGGCGTGCCTGGCACGAGACGTGGACTCGCTTATGGCTCTCATCAGGCGTGGCGCAAATGCAAGGGATACCGACAACGAAGGACGCAATGCCCTTCATTACGCAGCGCGGAGTGGAGATGAAAGAACTTTACGGATCATACTTAGCTTGCTTACAGTTGACTACGTAGCGGCACTTACGACAGCCAGAGATGGACATGATCAAAACGCACTGCATCGCCTGCTTGGCAGGTCCGGAGGGGCCGATCGGGATGCTGTACGGCGTCTCTTGTCAAGTGGCGTTGGTGTCAATGATCTTGACGACGGCGGTTACTCGCCGTTAGCAGTATACCTGGCCAAATCCACCTTCCAACAAGACAAGGCGCAAGTTGTGCGGCTGCTCATCCAAAGCGGCGCAGACGCTTCATTCACTACTCAGGGAGGCCTCGGGCTTGCTCATCTTTCTGCCAAAACGGGCCGGCTTGATGCCGAACTTCTGTCTACTCTGGTAAATTTCAATGTTGATCTCCATCTACAAGATGCCGAATGTCGCACGATATTGCACCATGCAGCGATGGCAGGCTCTCTGACTGAGGCGGCCTTGGACTTCCTCTGCAACATAGGGCTATCGACGGGCTTCCGTAATGCTCTTAGTTTAACACCATTGGAATACGCAGTTATCATGAGGGAAAAAGACCATCATCGAGACACTTTTGACCGGAATCGGTGGCTCAGGACGGAGCAAATACTACGTGGGCACGAACTTGCATGTACTTTGGATCCAGGCGATGAGCTCTCGGCGGCAAAGCATTGAGCAGTAAATACAAGCCCGTCTCAAATATCACCCTAAATTTCATGGACAACATGAGGTCTGGACGACAGGCTGTTTTGAAGTCTGCGCAGATTGATGAAACTCGGGAGGTCATGCCTTCTCAACTCCGAAAGCTGCGAAGCCCGTATGATGCGTGGACTCCTAGCTGTCTACCAGATCAAGCTGTACGACGACAAAGGCCTAGGACTTCAAACCGTGGCGTCGAAACCCGGCGAATTAACCTATGAAGATGCAACCCTTTTGAAGTGCTCTCAGGTGCGATCGTGCCCCCGAACACATGTAATGACGACCTTGTCGTGCTTGATGGTTCAGACGCTGCATCCCTCTTAATCGCCGTCGTCCACTTGCCATGCGCTGATGAAGTCTCCGTCGCAAACTTCGGGCAGTGAGAAACTGAAACTGATCGCGAAAGATAGGGAACTGCAGCCCGATAGCTTCAGTGGCGTAATGGCGTCAACCATATCCACGCCGATATTCCATTTCCGTGCCAGATAGCGAAGAAATTGAGAGCTTTGTCTGCGAATTAGTGATACGAGGACATCATCTTGAGGTCTTTGACTCCTTGAATGACCGCTTGTGCCACGTCAGCTTTCATGTCGTCCTTTGCTTCCTTTGACGGATTAAGCAGGGTCTCGATTTTCAGAGGCCGGGTCTTTCCTCGTGCGTTAATCGTTAGGGATATGATCGCGCTCGTTAAAGCAAAATAAGGCATGAATGACTGTGTACGCCGCAGCGTATATAGCTGAGAGTATGATCGAAAGAGGCCTTGGATCGCGTCGGCGGCTTAGAGGCAGACTTTACGCGGCGAGATCTTCGAACTAACGACCTTGAGCGTTATTAGGGGCCGAAAAAGTAAAAGGATTGCAAAATGATAGTATATACTCCCGCCGTGATTAGTGCCGCGAATAATAATCTCAGCTAATAGCTAAAAGCCTACTATGTATGGAGAACAGCCGGAGTAAAGTTATCGCCTAGCTTGAGTACTTCCGGTAAACTATTATACTAGGTAAGGTACTGCTCGTAGATACTAAGGAGATCGCGGCTCGTTAAAGGCCCCCCCGGCGAATAGAGAATATACAGAGACTAGTGCATAAGTCCGCTGAGTTCATAGAAATACTTATAAACCGAGCGTATATTAGACGGCTGTTTTAATGGACGCTAGAGAGATACTTCCTCTCGTAGTGTTAGTAAAGAATATACAAGCATGTGCAGGCTAGTGATTATTACGATATACTAGAGGGTCCGCCGATATAAGCTGTCCAGAGAGTTGCCTTAATCTTGTCGATAATAGTAGGTTTTAGAGGTAAGTCGAGGTCGCGAGAACACCCAGGAAGCGTGCCTTTAATAAGAGACTAGGTACTAGATATTATTAGCTACTATTGGTATTAAAGCCTCTGGATGCTCGATTAAGCGTAGAAACTCACTGATTAAGTCTAAAAATGCCCTAGAACGTAGGAGTTCGGACGGCAAGCTTATCTGCGTCACCCTCGCCGCTAAGTTTATGTAAGCCCATCTCTATCGCGAGTCGGTAACCCTAGCCGGCATAAAATGAGCTCTTCGAATCGCGCCTATAACTGGCCTCGCGGATCGATATGATGCCTAGGGCTTAGACGGTTGTTAAGGTATAGTGGTCCTGTTCTAGATAGAAAAGCCGTTCGCTTTCTTTGAAGAACTGATCCCCGGAAATGCATCGGTCGTTATAGATAGCACCCGTTGAGAGCTTAGCAGAAAGACGGTAACCGAGCGCGAGTAGAGCGTTCAGGAGAGTTGACGAGTAGTAACGAGGCCTTCCGTCTAGGATATCCTTGGTGAAGTGTTCCTTACTTAGGGTTGCAAATACAGGATATTCCTAGCAGAAATACAGGGAAAGAAGGTGCTGGATAAGCATGATGTCTCCCGTGATTGTGGACTACTTACTTACTGCCGCTTCCAACTTCGGAGCTTCCAAGGGCGCCAATACTAGGTCGTGGCCTAGGGCGGTGCTAGCACTGTTCCTGACCTGTCTGCTGTAGAGCACATCGTGCCAGCCCCCGTATATAGTTCTAGGCGCCCTATCACTGCGTACGGTCCAGTCCATCGTGTGGAGTTGGGAGTCGATGCTTGCGCTGTGGCTGTGAGAGGTGAACATCGAAGCAGTGTTGCCCCCCGATCAAACAAGTCAAATACAGCGTTCGTATTTGACTATTTGGCTCGCTGAAATCGACGTATTTATTTATTTAGCTCTATTTACAAATATTTAACTTATTTATTAGATAATAAAGCTCTCACGATAGTCAGGGACTCACCTATTGCCTAGAATCGTTAGTGTTAACGCCGTTAATACCCTAATACAGCCCTCCCAATTAAATAGCCCTCCCAATTAAACAGCCCTCCCAATTAAATAGCCTCTCGACGAAGCCAGTTATTAAGGTACTGAAGCTCTTCCAACGTCTCTAGAGCCCTTCCTCGTAATAATCGCGTCGAGAGTAAAGCGCCGGCCGTAGTAAATCGCCGTAGGGAGGTCGGAATTAGACTGCGTAGGGAGGTCGGAATCAGACTGCGTAGGGCGTAAAAGTTAGGTTTGAATTAAGTCTGGCAGACGCGCTCTAAAGACCGTTATAGATATATCGATAATAGTAATAGTAGTAGCGATAGCTTTAATAGCGTAGGTAGTATCGCGGTAATATTATAGATAGTTCCGCTAATAGAATTACTACTTTAGTAGGGGATTTACGCCTTAGTAATTTTTAGGGTAGGAGACTAAACTAGCTAATTAGTAGATTAATATATATAGGTCTTTTCCCCTATTAGTAATAGTAGTTAATAGCCTAATTAGTTAAGGTCTCTACTTTACTATAGAGGGTCTAGGTTCGATTCCTAGTATTAGCGCTTATATTACTAGTAATATAAAGTTTTAATTAGCTTAGTTACTCTTTTTTTATAGGTCTCGAGTCTCGATATCTATTTAAACGTTTGCTAAACATCCAAACATTGTAAATCTATGTATTTGGCTATTTGACTATAGGAAAATGGGTTGTTTGTTTGGTTGTTTAATGATTTGACTTATTAGATTTAATCGGGGTGCATCACTGCATCGAAGGGCTGTTTGAGTCCAAATCTTGCCTCAACCCAAACGGCTGACTTTTTCTAAGCGCTACGGTAGAAACGAGAGCCATCGTAGGTGGTGAACGTTCAGGAAGCTCTTCGGGTTGCCGGTCTAACAATACCATTGCATCACCGTTACATAGCGTACTTCCGAGCAACCCAGATATGGCCTCGATAGACTAGCCGTTGCGTAAATGCTTCAGGACATCATCGCTTATATCCGGCCGTATCAAAAGAGTCATCGAGAGTTGTGGCACCGTCCTCGGGCGATTCTCCATCAGTAGGAGCCAAGCTGTGGCGGGGGCCAGGGATGTGGGGGGTGGTATTAACTTGTGCTTGGGACTGTACCCCATCACTGGGCGATGACATCGACTCTTCGCGCTGAGACCAATCCGCCCACATGCAAGGTTTATAGTCGTTGCGGTAAAGGCTGGCCGGCCTACCCTCAGGTACCTTTTTGTAGGTGGCAAAGCTGGCATACGGTAGGAGTATGGTTAATTTGAGATTCATCTTGACGGTACCTGTATGAATGACGAGCTGATAAAGGGCTGAACAGCAGAGCGGCTAGCGACGCTAATCACGGGATCAAAAGCTGCTGCACAGTCGAGTCTAGTCGAGTAGCCAAGACTTCTTTCTGTCCGCACCCTGAGCGAAGTCCGAGCACCGAGATATCAAGGGACCAGGTCCGGGGATTTGTGCTGCTTTCCTGTCTGTCATGGTCAAAACTACTCTGAAATACCTCCATGGACTCCTGATTACGTGGAGCACCCATGTACTGATTGGCATGGGCTCCGCTGGGTACCGACCTCGAGATCATGTCTGCAGCCAAGAGAGCAGCTCGTGAGAGCACGAACGAGGGTCAGAAAACGAGGCGAAGGCCGCTCCGAGCGGCTTCGACATCGCCATAGGGACGCGTATTACACCCAGCGAGTCGTGAATACTTTAAAAGCGGCGTGTAACAATACATGCATGCGTCGGTCATCATCGAGTAATGAAGTACATCCGGCGGGGAGAGGCATGGCCCAGCTCGATGAGGTTTGATACACGACCTGCAGTTACCATGCGACCATGGCTAGGCGTGAACAATCAATAAATCACGTGAAGTGAAACCGAAACTATCATGTAGCTATTTCTACGTTCTTCGGCTACTGCTTTCTCTTTGAATTTATAGAACATGCCCCTAGCGCTCTCTATGCCATGCCAAAATTTGCACACGAGAAGCCTCGCGCCCAAACAGCCCGCGACTTAGGCTACCAGCATCACACAGAATTGAGTCTCATCGTCCGTTTGGGAGCCCCCCCTTCCTCATTCCGACTGAACCCGTGACTGTCCGGCTTCCGTTCCCGGTTCTGGGCGTCCTATTACCCGTCTAAGCTCGGGTTGAGGGCTCATCCCTGCGGCGCGATCTAACTCTGGATCCTTCCGGCCTACCTTCACCACTATCAGCTAATAGTTCGCTTATGGCATCCGACCCCTTTCTTTTCGTGGCGTTTGACCCAGCATCACTGACGGTTTTGAAGGAATTGTTCCTTTCCGCGCCCAGATCTGAATCAGCGCCAGAGTTACCTCGGCGAAGCCCGCTCCCGTAGCTGCCATAGTGGTACACTTCTCTTGGTGCGTCGAGCACGCTGCCGCTTTGCGAGTTGTATGACACAGAGCGCGTGACAAACTTCTCGGCGTCGGTACCTAACAGATGCCGCTCCACAACGCCGCCTGGCTCGTCATCCAGAGCCGCGCCCGGCCGGAAGCTGTGCAGCTCCAGTGATACGGCGCCCATTCGCGACTTCCCTGTGGTCCCCATCTGTGCTGTGATTCCCCCTGCGAAGCCAGAATCATAATCAAACACACCCCTGCTGTCGCGACTGAGGTTGCCGGTGCCGTTGCCGGAACAAAGGGTCGAATCGCAACCGGTCGAGTTGAAGGTTCCTTCGGAGATGGCGCCGCAGTTGCGGTTGCGGGCGATCTTGGCGATGAGGTCCGCCATGGTCATTTCAATATTAAGTTTGACGATATATGCCAAGGGATGGAATTGCTTTGGTCGTGTTAGATTTGGTCGTTCGCAGGCATCCGGAGACATTCGACAGGATTGCACGCACTAGAATCCACCGCAAAAGAGAAAATGGGACTCACCATGTAAACAAAGGTATTAGGTAAGCTCATCATAGCTATTATTAAGACATCCATACTCAAGGAAAAACAGACGATGAATTCGTTAAACCGGGTCAAGGTCTTATACTTTGTTAAGCCGTGCACGATCAGGTTGCGTTTGACGATCCGAATAAAGTAGATGTTGAGCGTGCCGTCAACGAGAAGATAGATAGCCTTCTCAACGCGGTCCCACCACTCATTGATCCAGATATAGTGCTCCGATATTTGCAGGCGCGCCGGGATCCAGATATTATAAACGCTGATATTGACGGCAGTGATAAGAACGGCGACGCCAATCTTAATGCGGTTCGAAAGCTTTGGATCCGATAGGAGGATGGCGCAGCGGTTGACAATAATCTGGAGGAGGAACTGGACTTGTAGCGCCCAAGTGGTTACTGAGTGAGGATGTGTTAGTAGAGATTGTAGTTCAACCTAACATCCATCCCGAAACGATACGTTGATGCGGAGCATGCAATGCAGCGTAAGGCGATACAAGGTAATGAAAAGGGGTTGAATGATAGGAGCAAGCTCACAAATCGTGAAATAGAACGCAAAGCTTGGGGGTATAAAGTGCAAAAGGTACAAGAAACAAATGACGCCAAAGATGAGGCAGACGAGGATCTCCAGCCAGATCATCCATATGTAGGCGTTGCGAAACGTGCGCCTCTTTTGCCGCTTCCACGTCTGCTTCGTCTGCTTAAGCGCCTTCGAGGTCGTCAACCACCCAAAGCCAATCGTGAAGCCCCATGCCAGAGAGGCAATGACGAGATCGTTCGAGGTCACCTCCTCCAGCACGAAATGTGGAGGGATAAGTGTCTGCATTGTGAGGGATGTGCCAGCGGCGGCCGCGGCGGCCAGAGGTGCATATGGCAAAGGAGGGAGAACGGGGAAAAGGGATAGAGGAGCCGAGAGAGCCGCCCAGAAAACATCGACTATGGACGAACCAAGAGAAAAGCAGCGCAGGCAAAGTGCTGAGCGGTATATACGGCTCGAGAATATAAGCAATTTAATTGTTTTGGCAGGGGTCTAATATTTTTCCAGGACCAGCCTAGTCGCAAGACCGCTCAAGGGTCGTAGTGCGGTTACACAGGACGACCCTAGAGCGGGTGGGGTGCGTTTGCAACTAGTTGGGGCGGCGCGGGACAAGCCATTACAGGGAAACCAAATCTTTCAACTCGCTCACCTCGAACCCGTCCAGCCTGAGGCAGCACAGTTACTGATGGTGTCCCCGCGATGGCTGTCGGGTTTGCCGAGACGTTGGGCTCCAGTCCGCTGGTAGCTTGTCGTTTTCAGCCACGGGGACGTGGACGACGAAGAAGCTAGCGATGGTCATGACCAGGACCCAGCTGGGCTTGGCGCCGTCGTCGGCGGCGACGATGTGGAGGCGCGAGTAGAAAACGACGGAGAAGCCCCTCACCATGCCGTACCAGCTGACGCAGGTGAGGACGGCGAGGGCGAAGTTTGGCCCGAGGGCGTGATATCGGAGTAATACGACGATAGAGTAGATGAGGATGCCCAGGGTATAGACTAGTATGCTCTAGAAGTAAAGGCTATTATACCTCTTAAAACGGTCGAGGAGGGTGATGAGTATCTCGATATAGTTATAGCAGGCGATGGCGAAAAAGCCTGCTACGGTCATTTCAATCGGGAGCGAGGCTTTATCGGGCCCGTTTCCCTAGCTATGCCTCCGATACGCGTCTGGGGCAGCAGAGGGGAAACATGGCAGGTGGAAGAGATGAGGATGAGGGCAGCCCGAAGTTTCTGTGGATGTAGTGAAGAGGGGAGACAAGAGAGTAGCTCTGCCGTCCGAGCCCGAGTTAGCGCCTAGTAAGAAATAAATTACTTCCGGCCTAGCTCGTGGAGGCGCCGGAATCTCGTTAGGCTGAGCCATAAGGCTGCGTCGGGCCCGTCCTTGCAGCCCTTTCGCTGGCAGGGTGTGTAACTTCCTGGCTGCCGCCACTAGCAGGGAGGTGCACCTTGGCGCTACCTGGCAGCGCGGCATACACTACCCTGTTAGTTAAGATATCATAGTAATTTCGTAGCACTTTTAGAGTTTCCGTAGCTATCGTTAATAGTATTTTTCTCGCAGGTCCGTGCATTGTGTCCGACGCATTTCCTGCCTTAACTGCTCATCGGCGTTATTCTAGGATACTATATGCACGGTAGCTACTGCGGTCGCGGAAGCCGAGGCGACCATCCGAGCCGCCCGGAAACGGTTCGCCTGGAGGGCCACGAAGCTTTAGATCAACCTCTCACCTTGCCGAAAACCCCCTCCTCCCGATAGGTGACGACACGCAGCTTCACGTGATTTTAAGTCGCCGCTGCAGCTCATCGCCACGGCGCATGAGGAGGTGCTGGCCAATAAGATGGAAAGGATTCATCCGTACGCGTTGGAGCCATGGAAAGGACGAATACCGACGACTTTCGTGGTGACATGGCAGGTAATATTCGAGCAGATCAAGCGGGATCATCCGCGTGCTGCCAATCTTCTGCGCTCATGGATTGGCTACTTCCAGGCCCAAAATATACCTGAGAGTATGCTGCACGACTATGATGACGTCGCGACCGGCGAGAGGGTAGATCGCGGCAGTGGCGGTAAAGACACCGACACCGACAAATTTAACAGACAAGCAGACTTCGAAGACGACATAGACGTACTCCAGGGCTACTCGCTTATTACTTTACTAGCTACGGGGCTCTGCGAGATGCATTGCCTGATCCAATTCTGCACTCGCTCGTAGATATCAGAGTTTAGGGACCCAAGGCGATAGCATCGGTTATTCATCCAGCTAGCTGCAGACCGTTTCCCGTCCGGCGCATTTGAAATATAGGAGGAGTGCCAACGATTGCTAACGCATATCGAACCTATATAGAGGCAAAAAGGGATAGAACTAGTGATGTGTGTGTATTCCCCTAGAGGCAGGCAGGTGGGCCTGGAACTACGGACTTAGTGGGTGACGGGGCGCACGGACCCCAGGGCGTGGGGCACGGACTACTAACACCCCCTACAGGCAAAACTGCTAGCTAATAATAGCTGTAAGGGCTTTCTATAGGCACCTTATAATAGGCCACTTCCCTAATTCTAGTACTCTAAAAATACTATCTCCTACCTAATTAGAACGTAGGATTCCTCTATAAAAATAGGAAACCTAAAAATAGTAATAGGAATCGAACCCTAGTAGACTTATCCGGTCGCGGCGATAAGGCGTAACTATTATACGAATTTAACGTATTTATTAATTCTAAGGCCTTTAGTAAGGCCGTTAGCAGGCATTTCCGTAGAGGGTACGTAGTAAAGCTCGAAATCGCCTATAGCTATATATTTCTATACCTATTTATACTAAATATCGATATAACGATTACGCGCTGCGTTTAGTAGATTAAGGGTAATTATAATAGTATTCTAGCTATTAGTTAGGAGGATAAGAGACTTTAGAATTACTACTTTAAAAGCTAAAATCGTATCTCTAATCTAATTAAGGGTAATACCCGTAGGAGTAAGGTTAATAAATTTAGCTTCCGAAGTACGAAGTATAACGAACTATTATTTACGAGCCTTCTAGGTAATAGGGGTATTAGCTAAGAAGATAACGTATCCTCCCGTAGAAACCCTTCTAGTATAGTCTCCGTATAAGGTATTACTTATAGTAAAGAGCTCAATATTAGGAGCCTTATAATATTTAATACCTATCGAGGTAGTACCTTTAAAGTACTAAAATATACGCTTAATAGCTATAAAGTACTCGTAAGTTAGTCTATTATTACTTTTATAGAGCTTCGAGACTATAAAACTAATATTAGGGCGGCTATTATAGCTAAGGTAATTAAGGGCTCTAGTTATCTCTTAATACTTCTTTATAATATTAGTATTATAAGTAGAATTAGGAAGAAGTAGTATAGTACCTATAGTCTAAGGAGTCTTAATAGTATTCGCCTAGTTAAAGCTAAAACGCTATAGGATCTTATAAGTATAGTCTCGTTAGTATAATAGAGTAAAGCCTCCCGCGCGGTCGTAAATAACGTATATACTAATAAACTTATTAATAGAGGGCATTTTCTTAAGGTCGTAGATAGTCTTTAGTATCGTTATAGCGCTATAAATAGCTATAGAAGAGGGTCTAGCGATAGCGACGTCGTTAACGTATATAAGAAGAATAATATTAGTAGACTTATTACGTAGATGGTATAGGTTTCTAGCTATACTAGTATATCTAAGGTTCTTTAGCTTACTAAATAGGAATTAGAACTACTATAAGGGGGATTCGTAGAGGCTATAGAGGGTACTATTAAGAAGGTAAACCCTATTAGTTCTATCCTTATATCTATAGAGCTATTAAACGTAAATATAACTACTTTTAAGGGCAGGGGCTACGAGGAATATACTCTTAAAGTCGACGACTATAAGGTAAAGGCCTAGGTATATTACTAAGGTAAGAAATAAGGGTACTAATATAGAGTAAGCTACTATAGTATAGAGATCTTAAGCCGACTATTCGCCCTATTAATAGTTTCTGTATACTACCTACCTAGCTCGCAGGCGTTAAGGCGAGGTCTTAATATCTAGTACCTATATACCTAGAAGGACCTTAATACTAGTTAGGGGACTTACTAGGGACTAAGTCTTATAGTCGAGAAGGTTCTAAATCTACTTATTAAAGGTAGGCTTCTAGAAGTACTACTTAAGGCTATTCTTTATAGCGTTAATCGTCTTTAGGGTGTTAATATCTAAGGAGATAGCCGTAGCTTAGAGAACGGAACAGGTAATAGGCTATTATAATAGAAGTATAAGGAGGTTCTCTTCGTAATAGATAGCTTATTCTACTAAGAAGAGAGCTCGGCTACTTAAGAAGCTATCGTTAATACGGGTAGTAGTATACTGCCTTCTAATATATAGGGCGTTATACCTAGATCTACGGATTAGAGGTGCTATAGTAGTGCGAGGCTCCGGGGATAGAGGAGAAGCCTCTATAAGAGGGTCTAAGGACTCTGAATAGATTACGTTTAGGGGGAGGACCTCGTCCGGTTCTATAATAGTATCCTTAAAGTTATTAGAGTATAAGGTATCTAAGTTAGTAGAAGCTATAGGGCTATTCTCTTAGAGAGGGTAAGGAATTAAAGTTATTAAGGGAATTAACTTATTAGGTAGAAGTATAACTTCCTATTTGCTAATCCTAATAGTCTCGGAATTAGTAACCTTAGCTATAACCCTATCTATAGGCTCTTTAAGAAGCTATTTAGGGGTATAGTTATTAAAGGGAATCTTAATAAACTTAGAGATATTATAGTTAGTGAAAATAGCGTTATACTTAACGATTTCTATAGAAGAATCTTATATAGGAGGGAGTTAGCCTTTAAAGAAGTATATATCCCTATAGCGAATAATAGCTTCGCGTTCTATAGTATATATATTAAAGATATAGCCGTAAGGGCTATCGAAGCCTATAAGGAAGCCCTTCTAGGCGCGTGCTTTAGTCTTATTAGTACGGGGAGGGGGGAGAATACCCTTCTTATAAATATAGGTAACGTACCTATAAGTATAGAAGTATTAAATAAATAGGGTCTAATAAGACTATAGTAGGCCGAGAGCTTTAGTAAGACGCTCTTAAGGAGCTTTACTATAGGGGTTAGAGGCTATAAGTAGTAGGTTAATAACTTCTACTATAGTCTTTATAGCGTATAGCTATAGAGTCTCCGGGAGACTTATAGCGATAATAATAGTACGCGTGCCCTCCGAAATAGTATAGCTAGCGCGTTCCGCTATACTATTCTAGGCTAGAGTATTTAGTACCGAGGGTCGGAAGGTAACGCCTTCGTTAGCTAGTATTAGCTTAACTTTAAGGTTATTAAATTCGCTACCTCTATCGTAGGTTATAGAGACGATAAGTAGACTAGTAGAGGCCTTAAAGTATCGAATAAACTTCTTAATAGTAAAGTAGGACTCCTACTTAGTCTTAGTCTTTATAAATAGGATCTAACAGAAGCTACTATACTTATTAATTAAGTAGAAGGTATAATAGAAGCTATTCTTAAGACTTAAGGGCTTAAATTTAATAAGATCTATAAAGATTTCGTAATCTAGGGTAAGAGCCTTATAAAGAATAGAATAGCTAACGATCTTAGTACTTTTTCCGAGGTAATAAGCCTTATAGTAGAAGTCGCTAACCTCCTACTAATCGAAGAGGATACCGACTTTCTTATAAGTATCGATAACGTAGCGCTTTCTAGCGTAAAAGAGACGTTTATATATAATACAAAAAGGTACCTAGGTCTTCGCAGTAAGCTAAGTAATAGAGGCTATACTATAAGTAGTCTCTAGTAGTAGTACCTTTAAGGGGGCCGTAAGTATAACTATAATACCTTAAATCTAAGTAGCTACTATAATAGGAAGGCCGTTACTAACGTAAACTATTAAATTAGTACGATAGTCGTATTCGATTCCGTTAGTACTTAAGAGGCCTAGTAATAGAAGGTTACTAGGGCTCTCCGGGAGATATCGGATATCCGAGATAACCTAATTAATAACTACGGAAGGATTAAGAGGATTACGGACCTAGAAGAATACCTTACTAATACTTAGAGGCTTTATAACCTAACCGTTTACTATATTAATAGGAGGTAGGTACGCGTTCTCGATATATTTAGAGAACTACGAGAGGTTATTAAAGGTATTAATATTACTACTAGAGTCGAGGATAATAGTATCTCGGCCTTAAGCTTTAACTATTATTATTATACTCTATAATACCTATTTAGTAGGTACCTTTAATAGTCCTTCCCTATTCTACTTATAGGGGGAAAAGTTTACTTAGTACCTTAGGCTCTAAGCTAGAAAAACCCCTATACCCTAGTTATTTTAGGTTCTCTACGTACCCTACCCGTACCCTAGCTATTACTAGAGTAATAATCTTCTATTACTATCTAGATCCTGCTTCTAGTCTAATAGCTAATAGGAATCGGCTTTACTACTTTTATTAATAATTAGGGTTATAGTATAACGGCCCGGACCCGTACTAGGGCTAGGGCCTCTACCCCCTTAATATACCTAATCTAGTACTAGCGCGTACCCTTTATATGCCCGCCCTATAGGGCTTTTCTCTAGCTACCTATTATTTCCCCTACCCTCTACGTTCCTTCCTTTCTAGTCTACTCCTCCTTTCTCTATTACTTATTATTCTCTATTATATTTTAGTATTAAATAAGGAGCGCTTTCCTTCCGAGCGCTCTCCTTCCCTAGGCCGTTCCCCTCCTTCCTTTAATCTTATAGGTTTCGGTTACTACTACGCCCGGGCCCTAGCCGATCGGGTAACGATACCCTAATAAGTAGGCGCTAGTCGGGGCGGCCTTCGACGTTTCAGCGCCTTCCTTTATTACTATCCCCTATTTATAGGTACCTTAAATCGATTCTAGGCGCCTTCTCTCTACTATATCCCTGTCTACTTTCCTGCCTCGTTTAGAGGGACTATATATATTATAGATTTCCCTCTTATTCTTCTTCTTCCTCTTCTTCTCTTCCCTAATAATAATAATAATAATAGTAGTAGTAATAGTAGTAATAGTTATAATAGTACTAGTACGTCCCCCTCCCCTCTCTACCCTAGGCTAGGGCCTAGCCGTACTTAGTCCTTTTCCCCCCTTATTTAATAGCTGCTTTTACTATATTTCTATAGCGGGACTATTATAGGCCCGGCTAACCTTCCGCCTTAGATACCTCGTCGTCCCCCTTCCTAGAAGACTCTAGCTAAGAAGAAGTTATATCCCCCTATAGCTCCCTAAACCTAGCCCCCTTACCCCCTAGTCCTATATAGTTCCTTATATTCCGAGCTATAAGTTACTCCCCCCCCCTAGTCCTAGGTTAGGCCCTACTAACTTTCCTAGCTATATCTATTATATTAAGTATACTAGGACTAATAATAAGCCTAGCTTTAAGGGGTACTATAATACTATTAGTAAGCTACTTCCTTATTCCGGACCTAGTCCGTCCCTATTCTAACTATAGTTTTTCTAGGTAATAGCGGCGCTTATTATTATTATTTAAACCTTTATAGTACTTATCTTCCTATAAGTCCTAGCCTCCCGCGCTCTAGGCCCTAGCCTTACCCGCTAATTTCCTTTTAGATTCTATTTATTTCTAGTAATATTAGCTAGGCTATTCTCCGTACTACCGCCCGCCTATATAAGGCTACTACGGCCCCTGCCCGGGCCTAGGCCGAGGGTACCTTAAAGGTTACTACCTATTAGTTTAACCGTACTATATACGGAATTAAGAAAGTCCTAGCCCGGACCCTTACTTCTAGCGGCCCCCTTACTAATATAAATTCCGCCTAGCTCTCGTATATAAAAGATATACTTAAGGCCCTCCTTACTTATAATATTAGTGTCTCTCCCCTTCTAGTCCCCTACTAGTCCTACTACTAACGTCCTCTAGCGGATTACTATTCCTAGTACTATAACTAAGTACGAGTCTATTAAGGGCCCTAGTAGTAACCTAGGTAATAACGAGGATTTTAATAATAGCCTCTCTAATATTACTAATAACTCCGAGGACGCTTTAATCCCTAGCCGGCCCCCCCCCGGGCCCGAGGATAGAAGTAGTAAGTCTAGTACTACTCCCTAGAAAGTAACTATAGAGTAAGGA
>NMXI01000114.1:0-52561 GCA_002851675.1 Verticillium nubilum
CTAGAACAGCAGTTGGAACAGGCACGACCTAGGAAGAAGAAGAGGGTCCGGATTAGCCCAAATTCGAAGTTTGCCGACATTGAAGCTATCCACAGGGCCCAAATCGAGGCAGGCGATAAAGAGGATAGTCTAGGTGAAATCAGCGGCCCTGAATTACCTAGTGACTCGGAGGACTGTATTATCGTTGCATCGGAACGGGTCGAAAATTCGGGTTGAATTGAGGGTATAATATTGAGGGGTCTGATTTTGGGGTGGCCCACATGGGGGGGTGGCCCGTAAGTGGGTGAGCAACGTTAGTCATTACGAACATAAAGTTGCATGCATCCATCGAACAAACGCACAGTACAAGCTGATTTTATGAGCTTGCTTGAAAACGCCTTGAGCGTACGGTAGCCATGATCGCTCTCACCCTCGTGCCCGTGTGAGTGTCACCCGCAGCATTACCGACTAATCGGTTGTCCAAAACGGCTGCCAGGGCAAAGTAGACTCATCAGGCGAGCACAGGAGGAGATATTTCCAGGCAGAACTCGTGTTCCATAGCAATGTAATCGTCCTCTCCAGGGTAAACTGTGCCGAGTATTTGCCGAGAGCGATGCTTCGGTGAGACCGTTGTGACCTGCTTTGGCACTCTCGCTAAACTTATCATGGCGCTTATCTCTCCAAAGGCTTTTCGTCATATAAACCTTCACAACCCGAGGTAACATCTTCCGCGTAGCCTTCTGCTTCTACAATACCATGGCTGCCGTACAAAAAAAAGGCGATGTGAAAGCGCTCAGGCTGTCAAGTCAATCACAGTGTGTAAATCCCTCTCAGGCTTTCTCTTCCAAGTCGGTTAAATGGAAACCGGCCCGCTCGAAAGCGGCATCGAAGGATCAGACTCCATGAAAACACATCTCGAGACCGGAATCGACGTTACATCACATTGCAAACCCCGCAAAATCCATCGCTACAGTCTCGTCGTACGCGTATAGAAATGACGACGCCCTACTTAAAGGACGCCAGGTGATTGTCGGTTCAATAGCGAAGCTGGTGCTAAGATCCACGAACTCGAGCTTCTCTACCGTCTGGCCACCCAGCTTTGAAGGTTACCCTCCACCTTTGAGTCCAGGGTAACACATGCAAACCCACGGGCAAAACTGTCATTGGCGACATTGAAACTCCTCCGAAACGCAAACAGCATCGGGCTTTGTAGAGACGACAGTTGTACATTGAGCCAAGCAAATATGAGGGGCTTCCATATTACCACCGGGGTTCAACTCATGCTGAGATTGGTCTTTGCCAAATCGCATGTACCACGAAGTGACGAGCCACAGTGGGCTGGAGTAAGTCATCGGTCATTGATCCTCTATTTCCTTACTTGGCAAGACATTGGTCGCACAAATGCCAATCTTTACTGCTAGATTCCTGCCTCCTCAACCCTAAATTGGGTTCCATGCTATACCAAGGTAGAATGCGCTCGCCTTGAGGTGCCCATGGATTACGAAGATCCGGATGGAAAGAAAGTCATCTAGCGGTCATTCGTCATCCCGCGACAGACACCAAAACTTACAAGGGACCTGTTTTCTTTAACTCTGGTGCAAGTGCCACGGCCAGCAACTTGTCTGATATGTTGAGTCTATATGGCCACATGGGAGCTAAATATTAAAGCAGGGACCAAGAAACTCTGGCGTAGACTGGTCCATCGAGTGGGGAGACAAGCTTCTTCACGACACAGTCGGCCGCAATCATGTCAGTCATGTTCATTTGATGACCTCTGATCAACTTGGTTGCCCCCTTCTAACAAGATGTCAGGATATCATCAGCTGGGACCCTCGTTCATTCTCTCGGTCTGTCCCACGCATCTCGTGCTGGGCTACGGAACAGCGTCGAAATCTTTGGGCGGCCACGTCGCCAGGCCAGCCTCATCAGTACGACGATTTCTCTTTCCTCACCACAGTGAGACATCGCGCCAATATTGAGAATTCTGCATGCATGGATATGATGGGCGAGTCCGGCATTCTGGAACATGTCAGCTCCACCCACACGGCGCGCGATCTTCGCGCCCTGATGCAAGCCGCTGGACAAGAAAAGTTGAGATACATGGCCCAAAGCTACGGATGTCTTCTTGGCACATATTTTGCATCCATGTTCCCAGACAAGGTCGAAAGACTAGTCTGTGACGGCAATATTGACCCCCGAGAAGTTGTCAATGGAAAGTTCATCACCGAGCCCACTGACTCGAACCTTCTTCTAGACTTCTTCGCGGAGAGTTGCGCAGCCGACAAGGGCTGTAGGCTTCACAACTCCACCGCCAAAGCCGTCCGGAAGCGTGTAGACTCGATCCTTCGGAATGCCCGTTACGCACCAGCCTTTGTCCCTGTACCGTCTGCATTCGATTACTTGACGCAGCCCCCGACCTTCACCATGGCCATCGGCATCCTGGCCACTGCAGTCACGGACCCGTACTCTGCGTTTCCTCTCATAGCTACGTTGCTGGCCACCATCGAGAGCGGAGGCCAAGGAACTGCCGAGAATCTACTATCCTCCACTCCTTGGGCCGGGGCTTCCGCGTACACCGACACAACGTACCGGTCCCCATACGACCCCGATGCAGGGAGGAAAGGTTTCAGCAATAAGTATCCGGCCTCGGAGGACTGGACAGTCTGTAATGACCTGCCTTATTTACCGGATGATCTGGGGGCATTCAAAAAAGAGATGGACAAAGTGAAACCTCTTGGACCGTTGGCGACCGCTGAGCGCGTTCGCTCACTCAACTGCATGGGCCGTGAGCTACGGGCCAAGGGAATGTACACAGGTGGGTTATCTTCGCCGCAACATTGCATGGAAAAGATCGACCCGAGAGACTCGAGCTAACGTACAAAAGGACCGTTTGGTGGTAACACAAGCCACCCAATCCTCTTCACCAACGCTCGCGTTGATCCTTCAACGTCAGTGAGAATGGCCTATACCAATTCAAAGAAGTTCTCTGGCTCTGGAATTCTCGTATATGAGACTTACGGTGTAAGTGTCCTCGCGGTATCCCTCCTATACCGATGGCGGATGGAACATGATGCTCATACGTTCTTAAAGCACAGCTTGGTGTTCTGCAGTCCCTGCGTCCGGAAACACATCAACAATTACTTCCAGACAGGCAATCTGCCATCAGCAGATGTCAAATGCGAGGACAATTTTGAGATTCAATGGGCGAATTTGACGCCCAGCGGTCCTTGTCCCAAATTAAGCGATTCTTCCTAAGGCATGAAGCGACCAAGTCCAATGAAGGCACGGAGGATAGCAGGCTGGGTTGAGGTTTTGCTCTTTAAATCCATTTGGGATTTTGCATGCGGCTATCAACATGTAAGGCTTGTTGAAGACATTCGTTCTGTCTCCAATGTTCAACTTGCTCCAGCTTTCGACCACAGGCCAACATAAGGTACGGTTGAAACTTGAAATGCTCATGATTGGAATTCCTGTCTCCTCTTGTGCATGTACTTAAGAATGCACGTTAGATAGAGGCCAGACAGAGTGAATGGGTGAGATGCTAGTCTAATCACTGCTGTGTTTGGGTATTTCTCTGTAAAGTGCCTGGGTCTTCATCAGCATGCGTTTTCACTGATTTCCCCTCAGGTGGGCGTCGATGAGCCTCTTGTGGCGTCTTGTTGTCAGGAATTGAGGCGAGACACGTTATGTGTGGCTGTGTTGCACATGAAGCGTTCGGGGCAGCGAGCCTTCATTCACATATTTCGTTCCGTGGATGCCTCTACTTGAAAAAAAAAAAAAAAAAAAAAAAACTCATATCGAAACTTGTGGCCCGCCTCTCCTATCCTTCGGGCTTTGAGAGGCATGGATTCATGATCACCCAGGCAAATAGTGTGCTGAATGTGGCTACCTTTCCACAAGAGTAAGGTAAGATGGTGAACACGATGCCGTCGTTGAGTGAAGACCGGATGGCAGGGCCGACTGCGACTAGGGCGTCTCAGTGGCGCCATCTGTCAGTTTAGCGAAATGGGTCAAGGACATGGCAGTGGCTCGAGCTTCGGCGCACCTTCTTCCATCCTTCGATGCCTTCTGGCCTGCCAGTCAGTGCCAGTCAGTGCCAGTCAGTGCCAGTCGGTGCCAAACATCCAGCCCAACACCAAGACCCTTCTCGGCTCAAATCTGAAACCTGATTTTGCTTCAAACTCCCTCTGCCCATGTCAACATCATCCCGACCTTCATGGATGCCACCTCGAGCCGTCTGGGCAGTCTCCCCGCCTAGCCAGCCTCAGGCCCAGGAACGGGACCAACGGCACAGACCCAAGCTTCCAAGAACACCACACCCACCTATTGCTGGCTGCTGGGTGCTGGCCAGGCACTTCGGCGAGCCGCCGTCCCGTTGGGTGCCACACGCATCTTAGGATGTCGCCTATGATCGTGCAGCGAGCTATGTTGCGTATGAGGTGACGGCCCTGATCCTGAGCTTGATCTTGATCGATTTAGATCTCGCATGGCCTGCTCCTCCCGTTTCAACTCCCACATTCCCGGTTCCTTGTTGTCTCGTCAAAGTCATCTTCTGTCGTCTTCATCAACGACCTGAACACCAAATCGACAACTTGTCGCCAGCCTCATCCAGCTTAGCGGCTCATTTCCGGGACCCTCCTTCTGCCCTGCCAGATTGACACTCCACCCTTCCGCTTCCCAGACCCTGGCCCATCGCCTCGCATCGCAGCGCAGTCGCGCATCTGTCGGATCGCTGCACCGCTCCGAGGGGGCCGTTCCAACTGCAAAAGTGCTCCGCGCCCACTGAACGGGCGGCGCATCGTGGTTATCTGCTGCTCGTCTGTGTTTGCCTCCTATCCCGCCCTCCGGTCGTTGAACGCCGTCGTTCCCTTCGCCTACGTTCCTTCGATATGCTCTCGTTTCTTTCTCTCGTGGCCTTGCTGCCGCTGTTGGTCGCCGCTGACGAGAGCGACTATGCGCGCAACTTTACCATCAACAACGGCCAAATCTACACTCCTGGTCTCGCCATCCTAAATGCGCCCCAACCAGGAACCCCTCTTGGAGGAGGTATGCCAAACACCATCTGCCTTGAAGTGAATTCGATACTAATAGACGCAGAAAACCTCCATGTCTCGCTGGACGTGACCACCAATGGCGAGATCCCCCTGCCGCCCTACGCCGACGACAGCCCCACGGCCATCTTCAACATCACCATGTTCCTCTCGAGCTACGTCACGGGCCGCAACTTCACAATCTCCAACGGCACAGCCACCGAGAACAACTACACACTCGGTCCCATCATGCTCCAGGAGCCCGGCAGCACCGTAAAGCACGTCAACTGGCTCTTCCCCGCCTGCCTCGTCGGCGACGGCCAGCCGTCGGACGACGACAGCGACCGCGGCGCCTACAACATCTCGATCAGGCAAAGCTTCCGCCTCAACGGCGAGGATCACTACACCATCTTCGACGTCCCCATCCAGCTGACGAACCGCATCGAAGAAAGGGACGACCGCCCCGATTGCGATGCTCTCAACAACCCGCTGCTCTCGCCCGAGGAGCTCGACATTGAGTCGGCGAACGCCGTCGGCATCTTCGCGGCCCCCGGCGGGTCTACGGAGATTGAAGTCAAGCCCGCGGGCGAGGACGGTGATGGCAATGGAGACGGAGACTTTGGCGAGCTGAAGCCTGATGCGCGCCCAGGCGATGGGCTTGGCGCGGCCGGCACGCTGAGCTGGAGGAGTGGTGCTAGCTGGCTGTCTGTTGCGGCTATCGGGTGTGCTTTGGTGATGTAGGGGGGTGATTACTTGTACTGCGTATGAGTTTGTTCTCTTCATGATACCCGGCGGTGTTTTTTGTTACTCAATCTAGGGCGTCATGTCAGACTGTTTGCCTGTGCATGGTCAGCCTGGCAGACTTGGGTGAAGTATCAGCTGCATCAACACAAATAGTCGGCTCTCAAAGCTTGATGTCTAGATTGACCCGAGGTTATTTTTTTATGATTGTTGTCGCACTTACCTGTCGACCTGTGTTACCTCATCCGAATCTCAGGTAACATCACAGATCATCTCATGTGTGTGTCCACCAATTGAAGGGTCCCATCCCCCTGGCCAGTGTAACTATTAATTGCCGTAGCCCATCCTCAGGATGAAAGCCGTCCCCGCAACGAGCTGGTTCCCCTAAACGGGTTAACACGCGCAGCGCTCCCCTTCACATGCACGATCGGGCTAGTGCCGCCACCGCAACTGTTGCTGTCGCTACTCACTCGCCTCCTCCTGGGGGGGCCCTCCATCGCCAGCATCCCCCGCATTTCGCAAGTAGCTTTTGCATGGACCTCGGCGTGTTTTTGAACTGAGGGGACGAATAGCTTGCTCGACTGAGCAGTCGTCCGATCTGGATGTTACGAGGGTCGCACTTGGTACATCCGGGGCATTGAAGAGTCACTAGAAGCCCAGTAGTCACGATGTACCTGGCCTGTTTCGACTAACAACAGCTATGATCCCGTCCCCTTGCCTGGTGGCAAAGGAGCTCGAGCTTGCCTGTGGATTCTCCCTGGGGATGAGCTGGAGACGTATTAGTAGCCTTGGACGCCTCGTGTCTTCTTTCAGCTGTTCTTCACGCCCTCCACCCCATCTTTCGACGTGCGAAGCAGTGATCTGACCTACGTCTCCATCGACTGATCATCAGTGCATCACCATCACCCTCACACCCTAAACCCAGACCACCCAGCATGCCTATGCACCAGGGTCTCCTCCCCCGCGAGGGCCTCACCGCGGACCCCGTCTTCTCTCTACTCGGCCGCACAGCCCTCAATCCCAGCATCATCCTCCCCCTCGTGCTCCTCGCGCGCTACACCAAGAAGGGCGGCGACCTCGCCATCCTACACCCGACGGCCTTCGCCCGCATCAAGTTCCTCCTCTACGCCTCTCTCGCCCGCTGGGCCAACGCCTGGCTCTCAGATCGCGTCCTCAACAACTGGACCACAGACCGCTACGACTGGCGCCGCGAAATCGTCGTCGTAACGGGCGGCGCCGGCGGCATCGGCGGGCACATGGTCCGCCTCTTCGCCGAGCGCGGCACAAAGGTCGTCGTCCTTGACATCCAGCCCATGACCTTCTCCGCGGGGCCCAACGTGACGTACATCCAGTGCGACCTCACGTCGACCTCGAACGTCAAGGCCGCGGCGGACGAGGTGCGCCGACGCGTCGGCGACCCGACGGTCCTCATCAACAACGCCGGCGTCGCGCGCGGCAAGACGGTGCTCGACTCGTCGGAGCGCGACATCCGCTTCACGTTCGACGTCAACGCGCTGGCGCACTACTGGACGACCAAGGAGTTCCTGCCCGCCATGGTCAAGGCGAACCACGGGACCATCGTGACGGTTGCGTCGTTCGCGGCCTTCCTCGCCGTGCCGAACATGGTCGACTATGGCGCGTCCAAGGCGGCGGCCATGGCGTTCCACGAGGGCCTGACGGCCGAGCTGACGACGAGGTACAAGGCGCCCAGGATCAGGACCGTGCTCGTCAACCAGGGCTACACCAAGACGGCGCTGTTCACGGGGTATAACCAGGACACGCCGTTCCTGATGCCGCCGCTCGAGCCGGAGACCGTGGCCGAGGCCGTGGTGAGGCAGGTCCTCACGGGGCGGAGCGGCCAGGTCATCGTGCCGGGGGCCGGCGCGAGCCTTGCGGGCCTGAGGGCGTATCCCCACTGGTGGCAGGTGAGGCTGCGGGCGCAGAGCGAGAAGCTGATGTCGGGGTTCTCGGGACGCCAGGTGGTGAAGGATCTGGATAAGCACTATGAGGGCAAGGAGAATGAGGCCGAGGAGAGCACTGTGTTGGTGAAGTAGAGAGGGGGCTGAGCTGTACGAGTGAGACGCGAGATGCTGTTGGAATACGTTTATTGTGGTAGCGAAGTCTGGTTCGATGAGATCTGACTCGGGGTTTGGGTTGCATTACGCGGCTCGACTGCAGCAGTATGCGAGTTTGGTGGTACAGAGAATATGTAGCCTAATGCAGTACCGTGCACCTTGACGCGAAAACCGCCTTGATTCATCATCTTCGTGATGCTGTGCACTCTGACTGTAGGATCACGGGATGCCAGGCATATGCACTTCCAATGAGGCCATCACGAGACAGGACTTCCTCAGGTGGGTAGCCCTCAAAGCCACAGCGCTGGTCCAGGGGCCTGCCCGCTACCCTCCCGCTAAAGTGCCGTGACAGGCCCCACGAAGTCCCCAAAAGGCCCATGTACAGAGGCACCAGAAACCCACAGCAGCTCAGAACAGCCCGCGCCTAAGGAGGTAGGCGCGACCTGATGGAGGCCTGGACCCGCCGCGACGGGAAAGAACATGGGAAAGACGGGGCCCGCTTGCAGGCAAGAATACCCCGCGGAGAGGGGCATCCTCCATTGTGGCCAATCACCGGGCGATGAAATGTCGCGGCGCGCCGTGGGGAAACAGGAACGTGGCCAGGGTGGTCCCTTCTGCGAAAATCAGCCCATTCTCACTCCACGAGCCTCGTGAAGTCATGCCATTTTTTGGCAAGACCACCACGCCTTGCCCCGGGCTTGCCTGCGATCTGCCCTTCTTCTTTTCCCACCCTCCGCTCCTAAAGTCCGCTGTTCTCCGGCTAGTCCGATTGATACACAATTGACGTTGCATCTCTTGTTCTGGGTCCCTGGATTTGTTTCTATCCTCTCTTTGCTCTCGAAGTCGTCGAACCTATTGAGCTCGATCTTCCCTCGAATCGCGCGGCTGACTCCAAAAGCCACGACCGAGTTAAAATAGGCCACCCCCCAGCGCATCCCGACCGCCGGCCCCCTCCGCTCCACCTCCGAGTGTGAGCTCATCCATCTGGTGCCTCTCGCCGGATCGACAGCCCTCCTGAAACCGATATCCCAGCCGGCTCATGCTACCCCCGAACCACATCGAACCCTTGCGCGAACCGCTGGAGCGAGGACGTGCCCGCCAATAACTCGACACTTAAGAGGCAAACCAACAAGAGCCAGGACGGGACAAGAGACAGCGCATCACGATCGCCGTTGCAACCCTGAAGACCACAAGGCCGCCGACGACTACGACGACGATCCCAGCAATGGCTCCGAGCGCCGTACAGTCGGAACCCTCCATGGAGGACCGGCAATCTGGCGTTGACCGCCTGCAGACCAACTTCGACAGTTCGTCCGACACCCTGACCCTTTTGCGCAGCTTGCCCGAGCCTCCAATTGAGTCGCAGGTATGCGTAGTAGGTGCTGGTCCTGCAGGTCTCATGCTGGCCGCCAACCTGGGACGCATGGGTGTCAAGGTTGAAGTTGTCGACGACAGGGCTGATCAGACGCCCGTGGGAAGGTGAGCCTCCTTCCATTGAACCGCCCAACATGTCACAGCGGCATGCTAACACATATCTCTGCGCAGGGCAGACGGTCTGCAACCCAAAACCATCGAAACGTTCCGACAGATGCGCCTGGCGGATCCTCTACTGAAGCGCGGCGTTCGCGTGTACGATATTTCCTTCTGGAGGAGTACGGCCGAGGAGCCTTTGCGCAGGCTGGGTCGCGAGGTGCACTACCCGCCCGTCATTGACGTCCTGGACCCGTACATTCTGCTGGTGCATCAGGGTATGGTCGAGAGCCTCTTCATCGACGACCTGAAGAAACGCGGCGTCGAGGTGCGGAGGAACACGGCCTTTGAGTCGTACAGCGTCCCGGAAAACAAGGCTGGTCCGTTGCAGGTGAACTGCCGGACGAATGTCAACCAGGACCGCAGGACGATTTTGACACAGTACCTTGTTGGATGTGAGTCCATGATCTAGCGATACCGCTCTGGAACACGGTGACTGACTTCGCAGGTGACGGCGCACATTCCAAGGTTCGCAAAAGTATACCCGAGGCGCGAGCCATCGGCCTTTCGCAAGCCGCTATCTGGGGTGTGCTTGACGGCGAGCTCATCACTGACTTCCCCGACATCTGGTCCAAAACTCTTGTTTACTCCCAGGAGTATGGGTCTATCCTCATCATTCCTCGAGAGCGCAACATGACACGTTTCTACATCGAGCTCAAACCTGCAGGCGCAAAGGTCGACAGACAACAGCTTGGCCAGGAGTTCGTCATGCGCCGCGCAAAGCAGATCATGGCGCCCTACAACGTCGATTGGAAATACATCGAGTGGTTCGGCCGCTACCAGATCGGCCAGCGCGTCGCCAGCCGCTTCTGCGACTCGCACCTGCGCGCTTTCCTCGCCGGTGACGCTTCGCACACTCACTCGCCCAAGGCTGCCCAAGGCATGAACACGTCCATGCACGACTCGTGGAACCTCGCCTGGAAGCTAAACCTTGCGGTAAGGGGTCTTTCCAAGCCCTGCCTACTTGAGAGCTACGAAGAGGAGAGGAGGAAGATTGCTCTCGATCTCGTCAACTTTGATTACGAGCACGCCAACCGCATTGCCGGTGGTGACGCCGTTGCCCTGTCCGAGAACTTCAAGACCAACGTGCGCTTCATCTCCGGCATCGGCGCTGAGTACTCCGAAAGTCCCCTCAACCAGACGGAGCCGCAGGGCATGATCATGGGCGAAGCACGTCCCGGTTGTCTGCTGCCGCCGGCCAAGGTGACGCGCTACATTGACTCGAACCCTGTTGACATCCAGCTCGACATTCCAATGATGGGCCAGTTCAGAATCTACCTTCTCATGTGGGATGTTCAAGCATCCAACCCCTTCCTCGAGACCTTCTGCCAGGCCATCGCCTCGACAAACTCGTTCATCAGCAAGCTGTCCGCCGCCGCCAGCTCCTCATACGCCGCGCAGCCCCGTCTGCCCTCTTCGGAAGACATCTACTCGCGACCGGAGCGATACACCGCTGTCAGCCACCTCTTTACCTTTGCCCTCATCAGTAAGTTTCCTCTACTTTGCGACGCCGAGTCAACGAAGCTAACAGCACAGCCACGATGCCAAAAACGGACGTCGAGATCTCCGACCTGCCTGCGCTTTTGCAGGACAGCAGGTGGACTTTCTACCTCGACGACATACCCGAGCAGGACACGCGCGGCTCCCTCTGCACGAACAAGTGGCTAGGTAGTCTCGGCCCCGGCGAGGTCGCCATTGTCAACGTACGGCCCGATGGTTATGTTGGGTCCCTTGGAAGATGGGACTCCAGCGTTGATGACTCGGGTGTTGAAGCGGCGAGATGGCTGGACAGGTACTATGATGCTTTCCTGCAGCTACCCGGTGGGGGTTCGCCGGCGGCGCCGGCAGCGAGGTCACCTACTGCGTCTGCGGCGGGAACGACGCCTATGGCGACGGAGTAGCTTCTTACGAAAGGGAGGAATGATGCCGTGCTATGTTGGGCTTGGTGTTGGGGCGCCTCTATTCTTACTTACCGGCCTTGTTGCTGTTTTGGCGTTCTTTTTCTGAGATTACGTGAAGTCGGACCAGACTAGACAACCATCCGCTCAGTGGATTTCGCCTGGGGAATCTTGCTCAGAGGGGAACACATCTTTTGAGTGGGTGCTATGAAGGACTTGGATATGCTCTGCTAGATGAGAAGATGAAGAAATGGAATATTCATTAATATGGATACTGTCGACTCTTCTAATGCGTGATGTTGGGATGTTGGTGATGGGACTGCTCAATGGGACCAACTAGGTTGATGGCATCCTTATTGTATCAATTTCATCCGAAATGGGGGAAGAGGTTGCAGTTTCGGCAACGTCTGGCAATAGCAGCAATGACATGTGAGAGGCAAAATGGCAAAAGAGTTCAGGACAAGCTGGTCCCTACATCTCTGCCGCCGTCTCGAACTCGCGTTCTCGTGGATCAGGGGACCGGCCATCAGGGTTAATCACAGCATTCGTTTCTGGAATCGCGGGGTGGACATTTGGGACGTTTCGCCGGGAGTGCGACGGGGGGGACCGCTCGACCATGGGGGCGCCGGGTGTCGTTGGGACGGTAAGGATGACTTGAACTTATAAAGGGCGGTGGGAGGCTTGGCTGATTGGTGTTGGTGATGAGGGGGATGGTTAGGTTGGGCACCGTGAGGGGTCACGAGGGTTATCCTTACTGGGCGGCCGTGTTCGAGACCTGCGCTATGCAAGGTACCTTGAAAAGATGTGAAGGGAGGGGGGTCGAATCATGATGGCCAGCATGGCTGTCTATCTGTTTGAACTGTCACAGATGTTCAACAGGTTCAAAAATGAAGGACTGTGATCTTTCTCCCAGTACCCTCACCAATAAGCCACCGCTCATCACCTGCGATCTGTCCCCTTTCCATAATTCGTCCCCAAATCTCATCGGAGAACCGAGCTTCCCTCTCCAGGCCTGAATCATCCGCTTCCTCTCTCGCATGCTCCTCGGCCTCCTCTGTAGTCTGCTTCCCCGCCACATCACCCTCACTTGGTTTCCCAGTCATCCGCCTCGCATCCCGGTCCAAGTGCCTGTTAACGCTCACCACCTCCATCATGAAGCACCGCCGCGCGCAGAAGCGCAAGCCGGCCGCGCGATCCACGACCTGCGAAACAGTCGGGTACGGGAAATTCTCGTGGCGCCAGCATGGCGCCCAGCCGGGCCACTCGTCCTCCTCCCCCGCGTGCATTCCCTCTCGACAGGCTGCGTCGAAGGCGTCACCGCTGCACTCGTGCGCCCAGACGGGTCCGTGACCCTGTAGCGGAACGCCTGTGGCGCGCACGCGGTGCAGGCGGGACGGGGCGAGGGGAGACTGCGTGCCCTCGGCCCAGCAGTGTTCTTCCGTTATGAAGAAGAGGTGGCCCGCTGTTTGGCCGGTAAGAGGATCGTGGGTCTTCTTGTCGAGGGCGAGGGAGCGGAGTGATGGGGTATCGGACTGGCGGAGGCCCCAGGGGTCGAGGTCTTCGTTTGTGAGACTGCGGATGATTTGCGGCTCAGCGGCGGCGGAGAGATCGGATTCTGAGTGCTTGGGGTCCCCGAGGTCCCAGATAGTGAGACGCTCGAGAGGACTGTCCTCTCCCCAGGGAGAACGGTTGGGCTGCCAGACGTAGAGAACGAAATGGGTTGCGTTGTGGGCGGAGAAGGGGCGGTCGCTGGCAGCGAGGGGGAGCCCTAGGTAATGTATCTTCCACTCGGCACGTAGGGCGAAGCGCCAGTATGGCTTGGGCTGATCGTCTGCGACAGTACCAAGCATTGTTACTTGTAAGTCTGGCAGCGAGTCGTATTCCCCCTTGTCTGTCCAGACATCGAAGGCCGTTGCAAAGTGGCGATGGACGACCTCGTTCTCGTTCAGCTGGTGGAAGGCCTTTGCCTCTGCCCACTCGAACACCAGCACCCCATCGTTGAGTCTCACCCGTCTGATGATCCTGCCTTTCAGGCCGAATGGCACAGGTTGTGAGCGGCCCGTTGCCAAAACAAGGGCGCAATACTCCTGAGCTGGTCTCGGGTAGACGAGCAGCCCTTCTCTGACGCCATACGTCCAGACAGGATCCTGGTGGTGGAGGGGCATGATGTGCTCATTAAAACGCAAATGCATATCCCAGGGTGATACGCCTTTGAATATCGCTGGGTCTTGCAGCAACGGAAGATCCTGGATGAAGAATGGCACGGCTCGGGTCTGATGGTGATGACGACGGGCAGCGACGGCGAATATCGAGGGCCAGTCTTTCATTGGCATCTTGGTGTCCTCCACGCTGTCACGCATAGATCTAAGCAATCTCGTTTCTCGCGAACGCGGCAGCAAGGAGAGCAGCAGGTGCTGGCAGAGGCCTAGACGGGTCAGGGCATGATGGATGTCACGGCTGATGCGGCGGCATAGTACCACTTCGGAAGGGGAGAGATACTCGAATATCTCAAGGAAAAGTGTCTCCGGGAGGTCTGTCAGAGGACCCATGGCGCTGGCTGGCAAAAAAGATGGAAGCCGCGGGTGAAGGAATGACAGGCATCATGCTCTACGTCCCAGAACACAGCTCTGAGGCTATTCGGTGGCGCGTGCTTGTTGTGATTGAGAAGCTGAAGTCGGGGAACTCAATCATTGCTGGCACTTCGAATCATGTCTCTGAATGTTCGCATTTCTCAGCTGAGTTGGACGTGGGACCCAGCAGAGTAGTCTGGAATCATGGAATCATTGCCGATGTGTGCAAGATGGACGCAGGCTTTCGTCCGGAGGAGGTAGGTGTAGTTGGATCGTGAGGGCCGCTGAAGTGGGGTGAGAGGGGCGGACATGTCTTCATCCAGCCTTGCAGAGCACGCTAAAGTGATTGGCCACTACGGGAAGAGGCTTGGAGAAATATCCAATCAAACTGCCTGCACCACATGCAAGGCTGGCCTGGATCTGAGAAAAAAAAACTTCTGGAGTACACTCTTGAGTGGTGCATTCAGTAGCGCCTGCCGACCGTCACCACCGCCAAACAACATATTCACATACCAGCCATGGCCGACAAGCAGGATTTTGAAGATTTCTCAGACGAGTCCTCCATTGCGGAGGAGGTCGACCTCTCCGACGACGAGTCCGACCAGGAAGTCGACGTCTTCAACCTCAAGAAGGCCCCCGTCGCAGAGAAGGACGCTGAGGAACAGGAGCTCGAGCGCCTGGTCCTCGGAAGCAAAGCGAGCTTCCGCCAAAATCTTTTCAGCAATGATACCCTGGCCGATTTCGACCTCCTTGAGAAGGAACGACAACTGCAGCTTACCAAAGCCGACGAACCCGACCTTGAAGGTGTGGACGATGCCGATCTCTTCTTTGTCGATGCTGCACCAAGTGCACCCGGCCAGCAGACCACACAATCGAAGAAGACTGAGAAGGAGGCTGCTGCAGCCAGTGCGCCGGCTTGGGAGGACAGTGATGACGAGCGATTGACCGTGTCGCTGGCTGGCGTCTCACAGCTCCGCAAGCTGCGCATCGCTGAGAGTGAGGATGTCGTCACAGGCGCCGAGTACTCCCAGAGGCTTCGACGACAGTACCTGGCGCTGAACCCTCTACCGAAGTGGGCAAAGGAGGCAGAGGGCAGACCCGCCAAGAGGAGGAGACGGTCGTCGGCCGCGGCATCAGATTCGTCCAGCAGCTCTGACGACGACGACGCCGAGGAGAGTGACAGTGAGCTTTCAGCTGCGCCGCTCGACAAGCTGCTGAGAGACGTCGGGCGTCTCGCAGGCAAGGATGACGGCAAAAAGAGGAGGTTGCGGCCCGAGGTCATCGACATTCAGCGGACCCGCCCGATACCCGACACACACAAGGCCGCCGTCGGCAACATCTCTTTCCACCCCGAGTACCCTGTCTTACTGTCGTCCAGCGTCGCGTCGGTGCTCTTCCTTCATCACATCAACCCCACGGCACACCCGACACCAAACCCTATGTTGACCTCGGTGCAGGCCAAGCAGATCGACGTCAGGAGAGCCGAGTTCCTATACCCCGGTGGTGATCAGATCTTCTTCGCCGGCCGCCGAAAGTACTTCCACAGCTGGGACCTGCAGTCCGGCCTGGTGCAGAAGACGTCACAGATCCAAGGTCACAACGCGGAACACAAGTCGATGGAGCTCTTCAAGCTCAGCCCCTGCGGACGTTATATGGGTATTGTTGCGTCGTCGAGGAAAGGCGGAGGTATTATCAACATCATCAGCGTCGGCTCCAGGCAATGGATCGCCGCCGCACGCTTGGACAGCCGTCACGGCATCGCGGACTTTGCGTGGTGGAGCACGGGCGACGGCCTCACAATCCTTGGAAGGGGTGGCCAGGTCGGCGAGTACAGCATGGAGGAGCGAAAGTTTCTCGGCATCTGGCACGATGAGGGCTGCATCGGTGGCATTGTCGTCGCGCTCGGCGGCCACCAGGGCCCTGCCTCTATCGGCAATGACCGCTGGGTCGCCGTCGGCTCCAACAGCGGCGTCACCAACATCTACGACCGCGCCGAGCTCTTCACGACGAACAAATCGGGCGACGGCACGATCAAGGCGAACCCGGAACCTACGCGGCGCTTCGAGCAGCTCGTCACACCCGTCACAGTCCTTACCTTCTCGCCCGACGGCCAGCTTCTTGCCTTTGGCAGCCAACACAAGAAGGATGCACTCAAGCTCGCGCACCTGCCCAGTTGCACCGTGTACAGGAATTGGCCGACGGAGAACACGCCCCTGGGTCGCGTAACGTGTGTTGCATTTGGGAGAAAGAGCGACTTGCTCGCCGTCGGTAATGACGTTGGCAAGATCAGACTATGGGATATTATGAGCTAGGCGTGGGGTCCAGGTGATAGGGTTGCAGATGGGCACTGGGATGCCGCCCGAGCTGAGGAAGAGGAAGAGGAGTATCTCCGGTAGATGTAGGAAGAGACACCATTCCCATGCCATCCGCGCGCGTTCACCCATCCATGGCTGCTCTGCCTTCTCCAGTCCCTCGTCCACCGGTCTTTCGAAACCCCCGTGCACCACTTCCTCGTCCGTCACTTCCGCGATTCCTTCGATCTTTGGTGTCTCCTCAAGTGTCCCAGTAGCTGCCTCAGAGGGCTCTGGCTCGCAATCGCCCTCTTCGAGAAAGTCATATTCATCTTCGTCGCGTAGATGCTCAGCGCTCTCTCGCTCGTAAAGAATATGACGTCCTCCGGTTTCCTCTCCGCGACTAGAAACTGCGGAAGGCATATCCATATCGTCAACAGGGCCTGCAGATGATGTTAGTTTCATGTTGAATACGCTTTGATGGCACATGATGAGAATTCGACGTCGCGAGGCGCTGCGTACCTTGCGGCACTGGGTCCGGCTCTGGAAGACGCCTAGGAAGCCCAGGTCTGCCATCAAGCGCTGCCAGTCGTGGATGCCTCCTTCATGAAAGTAGAGGGCCCATTGTTGGTCGAAGTCGAGATGATGCGTACCTTGGTCTTCTTCGTCATCCTCCCCGTCACCCTCCGAGTGACTGGGGATGTACATGAAGGTGCAAGGGGATCCGGTGCTGGACGCCGGGTGGGAGTGCCGGACGCCGAGAACCGGACAGGGACCGGGAGTGGGCGAGGTTGTGACGCCGGGGGCAGAAATGCGCGCGGTGTTGTTGTCGTTATGTGTTGCCCTTTGGGTGTCTTGAGCTCTCGCCGGTTCCTTGACATTCATTGCGCCAGCCATTTTCGCTGCGCTCAAAGCTGCCGAAACTCCTGCTACTTGGGCACCTTGAATATTCTCAAGCAATGTGGCCTGGCTGGCCATCTTTGCGGCCTCGTCATAAGTAGTCGATGGGGTCCTTTCGACGTATGTTATGTCTTCGGAGTGCATAAATGCCATCACTGCATCCTTGCCCTTCTCCCATGCTGCAAGGAAGTAGGTCCACATGTCGCCGCTGACCTCGAACCTAGCGTGGAAGATGTACCTTAAAAATGCTTGTGTTATTGCGTTGGCTTTGGGGTATTTGTGTGAAGTGTCTGGGGCTTTTGCGAATCTTTGGGTATGATGTGATGAGCAGGCTTGGATGGTCTCAGCCCAAGGATTAACTGTGAACGAGAGCTGTCGGAGTTCGTGAAAAGGCATTTTCTGCTGGTCATGATGCTACGACCTTGGTGATCGGGCAAAGGTGATTTGTAAATCTTAAAAGACAGACTCTATATAAAGTCATGAACTTAAAATCTCCTTGAGGACCTTCTATGACCTCCTTGCCAATCGATTCACTACGCTTACAGCTCGACGAACTTCGCTTCAGCCTGACAGCCGAACTTCAATGGCAAGTGATCAGCGTTGTCGCGGCCTGAGACGCGCAAACTGGTTCAAGCACTGACTATGACTTATCGTGTCTGGTGTCCCAGAGGCACGTCACCATTAAAGCGCCTCGATTTGATTGTCTTGGCCCTCAGAGGTAGGGATGCTTGTGTTATGAGTTTGTCAAAATCGCCAGCGGCCGTCATCGCATGTGCAGCCGCCCTTCTGGTTATCAGGGGGAGGTTGACCACAGGGATACCTGATGACCTCGCAGCCTCTTCATCGCATTCAGCCCAGGCTGCTGTAGGCTCTGGCCAATCTTGAACTCGACATTGGGCTGCATGGTCATGTAAATATCTTCCCTGCGTGTCAAAGTGCTATCCATCGAGAGTCTGTCATCCTGTGTGCAAATTTCGTGAATGGCTGAACGTTTCGCCCAAAGCAGTGAAATTCCCAATGGCCATATTCTGTCCCAGTCGATAGCCTCGATCAAGCACACCAAAACGCCCCTCGGACCCTATTACCACAAGGGTGTAAAGGCCGATTGAGCGATTGTCACGCCGCATACCGTGCCGCTGCCCTTTTGATCCCATCTGTTCTGAATTCGGGGGCAGTGCCCGATCTCGCATCTGAAGTTCCCAGTTTGACCACAGACCCAGGAAGTACTCTGATTCTATTTCGGATACAATCTTGCATGCATTTATTCTAACCTTCACAGGAGATTCCCTTGCGGATCATCTAAATGAAGAACGATGCAGTCCCGGATCGCGTGGCACCCTCATCGAATCCGGGAGTAGCCCCTGTCAGCTGCACGAGGGATCGGCAGCTGGTCTAGCCTTAACGATCTCTCATCCGCCCAAAAGTTCCAGTGGTGGCTGAAGCGGCGAACAGTGGCGACTTGTGGTCGAAAAGGGTAGCGCCTTTTGGCTACCCTTGTATCGTTGTTCGACATCGTGAGGATCAACGTCCAGACTCCAGAGTGACGCTCCATCAATCCCAAGATAGGACTGCCATGACCAGGTCAATACTGGATCGGCAACAAAATCCAGATTTAGTAGATTTAGTGACAGCAATGTCAAGGACTATCACAGATAGACATCCCATCGTGTATATAATCCAAGGACGCACCACTCGGTTGAGTTATTCCCTTCTCTTTCCATCATCATCAGCATCAGCATTAAAGACGATTCCTTAGCACCTTCTTCCACCATCTTGCCCCTCCACACTCGAAAACTATTCAAACACAGTGATTTGTCGAAAAAAATGAAGGACTTCATTGTCTCACTCTTTGCTTTGGCCATGGCCTCCACCTCGTTTGCTCAGGACACGCCGTGGGTCAACCCCGCTGGCGGCAACATTGAAGCCGAAATCGGCGACACCAGGATGGACTTCGGTACGACTCCCCCTTGGATGGTCCTCGATGCCATCAAGGAGCATTGCTCCAACACCGGTTGTGCTTCGGGTGAATCCATAGACGTCGGCACCATCCTCGTGGAAGGGGGATTCGGCGGCGACACCCGAGTCAAGATGGACGTCTCCGGCACCTTCAACAACGTAGGCCAACCAGGAGATAAGAACCAGCTCGTGGAAATCGCAAAGGCCATTGTCGCCAGCAACCACGGTTTCGAGGCGGCCCAGCCTTATCAGCCGGGTGCTTGCATCGTTACCAGAGATGGCTGTCGGTGTAAGTTCGGTGACATCACATTCGATCTGCGGACATATTAGCTGACAGTATTGACGTAGATAACGAAGACCTCATTCGTGTTGACCAATACACCGGCACCAAGTCCGTGATCGTCAGATGGGAGGACGACGATGGGAACCTGATTTCGTTCCTCAACGTTGGGTTTTCGCTACCAGACGCCATGGAACAGGATGGCATCTGTGCCGGCATCATCGGTATTGCTGGTGCCATTGCTGCAGCGGTTCAACCACTCACTGGAGGACTATTTGCCCTTCTTTCGATTGGCTGCCTTGGTTTGAAGAAGCCGGAGTGAACAGAGGTTCTCATAAGCGCACATGACGATGTCCATACTAGTACTATAGTTCCGTTGAGCCAGCAATGGGAGTTTGAGCGTTTGGTTCAGGGTGGTGTTCTTGAAGATAAGGGGCGATCAACCATGTCATTTGGTTCCTTGGTAAAGAAGTTCAAAAGATTTCTTGGCATTGATGAATGTATTCAAGCGGATAATAGATGTGGTTCTATCGTTTATCGTAAATCTTTCTCCTCTGTTCAAGGATATCTACTTGGATAGATTCAGCTGTGTCTTTTCTTGAAACATGAGATAATTCAATTCATCATTCCCGGCACAACTGTTTGTCCTTGGGAAAACTGATAATACGTGGACAGCGGACTGCCCATCTAATTAAATACCATTCCAACCTCCTTCTGCTTAGACAACACAGATGGACCCAGAGTCGACGCTAAGCCCGTGATCTGCCAGTGCACGTGCTAGCAAGTTCGATTCACAGACCGACACAAGCCCATCTCTAGCTCAATGCCGTAGCAGGAGATTTTGCGGTGGTTTCGATTGCCTGGATTCGTCTGGGGCTTCGGGACTGATTGTGAATGTCGCCCCATCATTAGCACTGATGTCATGATGTATACTTTAATTCCACCTTTCATCAACCGGCCGCATGGCCCAATGGCAAGGCGTCTGACTACGAATCAGGAGATTGCAGGTTCGAGCCCTGCTGTGGTCATCAAACACTCAACGGAGTGTACGATATTTTGCCCATTCCCCCCAAATTGGGCACACCTCTTTTTGAACTTGCCTTTCCACATCCATCCGACACCTCTCTTGCACTCCTCATCGAGACCAAGCCTGGGCTACATTGTCTTTGTGTTCTTGAAGGCACAGAACATGTCACAACCCAACATGTCTTTGTACATCTGCTCTCTCTGTGGGAAGTCATTCGACCAAGGCATGAGCCCCTTTATCTCACATTCCTCACGTGTGACAAATCTCACCCTCAGGCTTATGCACTTCGTTTGGAGATTTGGTGTCATCGCTGATTTTAATGAATGGGTACTTTGGCTGACATTGCGACCAGAAACACCCCATGATCGCCATTTTCAATACTGCCGCCGGCGAGCTGCCAGAAAGCAGCCCGCCCGCCCGAGTGCTTGCCATGCATGCCGAAGTAGCAAGAACAAATGCGACTTTCACCAACCATGTGCCCGATGTGTCGCGAAGCAAATATACTGCATGTATGGCCGAGGCTCGGGCAACCCGCATGTCCCGGCGACAAGTCCTGAGATGGCCATGACGACAGCAGTGGCAACGGGAGACCAAGATCCCACCATGCTCACGGACGAAAGATGGTCACTCGCAGACGACCAGATGGATCTCGGTCTCGTCAACCCCGAAGACTACATCTACAGCGACACTATCTTCAATCCCGAGACATCCAGCCCGGCCATGTTCGAACCGCTCCTTGCCTCGCCCCCTACGGTTCCAAAATCCGTCTTCCCAAACTTCTTCCCCCAGCCCGCAGACCTCATGCGCTCCCCCCAAAACTCCCAGCAGCTCATCTCCCTCGCATGTCGACCACCCGCCCAGAAAAGAACACTAGGCCAGTGTCTCTCCCCAAGCTGCCGCCGCTTCATCACCGCCACGCTTCGCACGTTTCCCCGCCTCATGGCCCAGCCGACCAAGTGGCCGCCCTTCATCCACCCCGTCGCCAGCGGCCTACACTTCAACGAGCGAGACGCGAACCCACGGCCTGCTACGCTGCAGCCCCTGAGACCGCTGGCCGCGTGTCGCGTCATCGCGCAGGGATTCGTCGCGCGGACAGAGGAGTCCATGGACTTCCTGTGGCGGAGTATCGAGGCCGAGGAGCGGTGGATGAAGAGCCAGGTCAGTATGAGGCTCCGTGAGGCGGAGACATGCATCGCTGATGGGTGAGCAGGTGCAGAGCTTTTCGCCCGGGGAGCTGCTAGCTGCTACGCAGGCAATGGTGATTTATACGATCATGCGGATGATTGGGTCGGGGCCCGATTACTTCATTGAGAATCAGGGGATGGTCAAAACCATGCTTGTTCGTCCACCTGTTTCTTTAAGTTCCTGTTGACGGGCCTTAGCTGATGAACCGTTGCCCAGGATTTTGCTGCTGCGTTTTCGGTATACATTCCGGGACCGTTCAGTCCGCCGCACGAAAGGAGGGTTGGGCATAGATGGGAGGACTGGCTGTGCGAGGAGGCGCGGCGACGGTATGTTTCATTTATTTTTGGCAATTTTTTCTCATTGAACTTGACATGGGGTCTATAATCCATGTTCTCCGACTGACGTGATGGTGACTAGGATGACGACTACCTGCGTTTGCCTGGCTCTCGTCGTCGGCGACGGCAGCACTGAAGGCCTGGGAGATCCTTTCCAGATACCCTTGCCGGACAATAGGACCGTGTGGGAAGCAGAATGTGAGTGGGACTGGGAAAGAGAATATATATCATCCTGGGGTCCCGAGGGGGATGGCAGAGGCAAGTTGAGGAACATGTGTGACTTGGCACTGGCAACGAGGCGGCGGGTAGAGTCGGAGGGTGCAGTGGTGACTGGGGGCGAGAGTCGCGCGGCCGAGAACGCACTTGATGAATGGCAAACAGGTGCGGACGCGCTGGGAATGATGCTGTCGGCGATGATGGGGGATTCTGGTGGTACCTATCCGGAGGACATGGCTATGCATTGCTGACCAACACCCGAATGTCTTCTCCGCGCAATGACCCAACCAAGATATCTAGTCAGTTTTTGCGTTCGCATTGATCGCCTTGCGCCCGCAATATGTTGTTGCGTCGGGCTGATTGCGTGGTGTCGCCGTTCAAGGCCTAGCACCGGCCAATTCGCCGTACGCAATTATCACCACTTCGCCGCCGCTGGCTCCACGACCATTTGGCCGCAACAATCAATTCGCCGCGAAACTTGAATTCGACTCGCGCAGTTTCTAGGAAGAAGGCTGGAAATATTTGCCTGGCATTAGAAATCATCGTTGTATGTGATGTGTTGATGTGATGCGTCGTTGTCGATGACTTCAAAGCCATGTACAAGGCTCGAGCTGTCCGGGGCTCCGACCTCTCTGAACTTTCGTATAAAACATGAGGATTGCAGGTCCATTTGGACACGAAAAGATGTCAGTTTATCACAGCCAGCAGCAGCACCGTCACCAAACCATATCACCAACACACCATTTCCCGTCCACGAAAATCCTCACAGCAAGATGGCCAAACAAACCTCTCACCTTGCGGCCCTCATGCCCGCCATCATGAGCAACCTGACTGTTGCCAGTCGTCAGACACCTACCCCTGGCGTTGGTGAAATCCTGGTCCGCACCAGGGTCATCGCCGTGAACCCCATTGACTGGAAACGCCAGGCTTGGGGCTTCATGACACCCGCACTGCCAGCCGTCCTCGGCGCAGGTAAGACGGCAAAGCCAAGACCCATTCGCAGTCGATACATGCTAATAGCGACACCACAGACCTCGCGGGTGAAGTCACCGAGGTTGGGCCCTCCGTCAAAGGCTTCCAACCTGGCGACCGAGTCCTAGCCATGGCCCACGGGCTCCTCACGGGAAATAACGACAACGGCGCATACCAGGAATATGCGGTTGTCAAGGCCTCGACAGCCTCCAAGGTGCCTCAGAATATGCCCTTCACGCAGGCGGCCACACTGCCGACAGCCGTGGGCACCGCGATGATGATGCTGGTTGATGTCCTCGGGCTGCCCTGCGCGGCTCTCGAGACAGGCAGAGCCTCCGCGTCCTCGTCTTCGCCCTCGTCAATCTTCATCTGGGGTGGCTCCTCGGCGGTCGGAACCCTGGCGATCCAGCTGGCGCATAAGGCGGGCCTCACTGTTTACGCGACGGCGAGCGCCAAGCATCATGTGCGGCTTCGAGAGCTAGGCGCGGACGTGGTAGTCGACTACAGCTCGGGTGACGCGGCGCGGGAGATTCTTGCGGCGTCCGAAAAGGTTGGTAAGCCCATCGCGTGGGCCGTGGACGCCATCGCCAGTGAGCAGACGCTGGAGCAGGTGGTGAGGGTGCTGAAGGGGTCGACCGCGACGGAACCGAAGAAGCTAGCGACCGTCGTGCCCTGGGCTGCTACTCTGGATAAGCCGCAGGGGATTGAGACTCAGGATGTCAGGGGTGATGCACTCTGGGATCGCAGGGCGGATCTGGCTGAGTGGCTCTGCTGGGAGGCCCTGCCTGCATGGCTGGAATCGGGCGAGATCAAGCCGCTTCAGCACAGGGTCGTGGAAGGCGGACTCGAGGGACTCCAGAGTGCCATGGATCAAGTTCAGAAGGGCGTCAGCGGCGAGAAACTGGTGGTCGAGGTTTGAGGACCGAGGCGATGGACTTGATTGCTATCTGTAGAAGCCATCAGACCCCAAGCACTGCAGGAAGCAATAGACTGCCGTGTCGATATTTGTAGGGGCAAGCCACATGGTGCCAGCATCAGAGTGGCTGCGGGCCGTTTCCCTGTGGCTCAACAAGACGTGCCGAAATGAGGTGGTCCGCCTTCCTGGGAAAAAGTCGAGGAAGCATGGACCTCTCGACACCACCTCACCCCACCACACCCACCCAAACAATCCATCACAGGACCCTGTCCATCCATCGAATCGAGTCGAGTCCAGGGATGCTGTCACTGGAGAATCAATGCTTCATCAAGATGGTCATTCAACGAGGAATCCAAGCGAATTGATGTCAGACCCCCCGAGCCCTCGAGCCGCCCAAAAAAGACCCGGCGCTAAGAAGCGGTGGGAGTCAAGGATGCACCTTTTAAGGTAACCCTTGGATCTGCTATTTGTTTTGTTTACCTTACCTGAGGCTTCTCTTAGGTTCCCTATCATCAGATCAGCCGCCTTACGTACTCGTCATTCGTCTCACAAACTCAGCATCACCATGGCGATGCATTACGAGCGCATACTTCTCCTCACCCAAGCTCCTCCCTTGGGTCTCCAGATCGCCAGGTCGCCCAGGCCCCTCCACTTGGGCACTCCCTGCGACATAGCCAACACATACCATGCAGAGCAGCCCATGTCTGCGGAGCACAAAGTACAAGCACAGGCGCAGTCGAAAAATATCATGCGATAGAGGCCCACTTGCCCCCAACCTCGCCGCCCATCGAGAACCCACGTCCTTGTTTCTCTCTCTCCCGACCCTCGGATCACCTGTCAAGAACGCGTCTGGCTTCGTCTGTCGTCACGGTTCCCACGTCGCGAACACACCACGTCGTCCGGCGAACATCTCACATTCTTCCTTCCCGCATCTACTCCGCTGGCCGCCGATATCTCACCCCATTCCTGTCATCCATTCTCCTGCCGGTTCTCTTTCGTTTCCTAGGTTTCCCCTCTCCCCGTCAATCTCTCCGCCTATCCGCCTCGGCCTTGGACGCGGCATCTTATGGGGCGCCTGCATTAGACATACCTGCTTGGTCGATCCCCAGCCGCCTCTGCCTCCACTGTTTGCCTCGCCTTTTGCTTCTAGAGTTCGTCCACCGCTCATTGAAAAAGTCCCTATCCTGCCCACCCTCGCTCCGCACCTGTCAACTCGTGGAGCTGAGCTTCATTTCCTTCTCCTCGAAACAACCCCGATTTACCATGGCCATGGATCCCAGGGCCGCTGTACCGCCATGCGAGCCGCCCACTCCCGATGTTGACGTCCGGAGGAGATTTCCCCTCATCGGGAGGAGGCCTTCGACACCAGGTGCTGCCTCTTCAACACCGCCAGCAACACCAAAAAGAGCTTCGCCTGCACCTCCATCACAACAATCTCCAGCTCATACACCAACACCACCAGCAGGCCTGGCCATTCGCGTTCTCATCAAGTTCGGCCCGCCATTACTTGCGAACTACGACACCATTTATGAGGCCTGCAGAGACTTTGTCCCCTCTGACAACATCTGCCAAGGTTTACTCCGCCGCCTCGACCACGGCTGCCATGACCTGATCACCCGCCGCGACTCGTCTGCTTTGGACCCCAAGTCAGGCAGGAAACCTCTTCGCTTCGAAGCGCATTTCACCATCACCCGTTCTGGTTCTCACTTGACCACTGTCACCTACAGATCTTACCAGAAACTTCCCTTGGACAGGCAGGCCGCTGTCGATGTCGCACTTGCAACCGATCGCATTATCGGGACTTTCCTTCGCCGCCATGATAGAGGCTTCACATGGCAGGCACCTGATCGCCTCTCGATCGATTCTCGCACCGTCAGGCCTCGTACACGCCATAGCTCATCGCTCTTCCCTCCCGCCACCCAGGACCGTCTTGTTGTGACCAAACAAGAGGAGCGATTCGCCCCTGGTTACGCCGTTGTTCTCCACTTCCGCTCAAGATGCAGGTCACGTCAGCCTGCCACCTGGGACCGCCGGATCACCATCAAGAGCACGCAAACCACGGCACTCACACCTCGTCTGATCGAAGGGCTAACATGGAAGCTGTCTAAATGCATGCATGATGCGCTTGATGCCAGGAAAAGAGTATTCGACGACCGTCAGGCAGTTAGCGATGATTTGGACGAGGTTGAAGACTCATTTGAGGACGAGGCCGTCTCGATTGATTTCCAGCTGCATAACCACAATGGCGCCAACCACTCACCACTCTGCCGTTCCGTTACCAGCAGATTCCCTCTATTCCAAGATTCGGATGCCCACGATGCGCGCGAATTCGCTGAGCAGCTGAACAAGTCTCTCTGCAGCCTACGTGACGAGACTGACGCAGCTCTCAGCTCCCTCGACGATCTCAAGATCGTCGTCCGTGAGATTACTGGTCGAGACCAAACGATCAAGAACCCATTTGCTGTTGTTCTCGACTCATCAATCTGCTACGCATCACGGACCATCGAAGCTGCTTTGGACAGAGTCCAGTCTGGAATCGCCCATGTTTTGTATGGCAAGGACGTGACCCTAGTCATGACTGCCACTAAGCGTGGGCATTTGGTTCTTGAAAAGACCTTCGTTGGTCGACCAGCCTCTCTCAGCTCCCTCACCTCCTTGCATTCACTCCCTGAAGAGCCTCAGACGGAACAAGAGGTTCTCTTGTCGAGCCTCAAAGAATGCATTCAGCGCGACGTCGCCATGATTATTCTTGATACCAGATCATTGAGCGACATGCAGGCAAGACCCCAGAACCTCCGCCTGATCGAGCGCAACGCACCCGTCTCGGCCCGTCAAGCTGTCGACGAAAGTGTTGCAACCCCTTCGCCAACTCAGCTCACCTTTGCATCCGTCGTAGGGCCCTGCGGCCCGTCCGTCGCACCATCTGAACCTTGGGTCGAGACGAATGAGACGCGTCCCGAAACAAGCGTCTCAACGGCTCCAGCCGCGCTCCCACATCGGCCTGAAACCCCAATCAAGACGATCGCCAGGTATCGCGATCAAGCGCCCGAGACCCCGTCGATCAGTCGCGAGAGCAGCGCCGATATTTCTTCGCCCCCTGCCGACAACGAATTCGTCCATTCTACCCCGCCATCCACACCCAGCCTGAGCGACTACGCCATCGAGACTCCCCGTCACAGCTATCCAAATACGCCTCCCGCGCTGCAAGCCTTTGCTGGCGCGACTGAAGACGTTCGCGTTAGACACGATTCGGACGCTTCGGACGAGGAGTGTGAGGACAGCATCGCTGACCAAGACGTTCAGAAGGAAGCTGAGCCGGCCATGGGGAGGGAGCCGCGCAGATTCGGACTTCTTGGCAGGCGACTTCGTCCGGCAGCCCCTGTGTCTGAGGATGTCGCTAAGCCTATCGAAGTCGAGAAACCTGCTCAATCCATCGAGCATGTCGAGATTCCGAAGCCTGCCGATGCCCTCGAAGTCCTGGCGCCTACTGTGCAGGAAGCCACCAGCGAAGCAACATTTGAAGGATGGCTTGGGTACTCATGTGAGCCTATCAAGGAAGAGTCCGTCGTCGACGAGCAAGCTATCACGACCTCAGATGAGCCAGCTGTGGGAGATGTTGCGCCTGTCGAGCTTGCAGCTCTCAACGATGAGATTTTCGCAGCTAAGCCAGCCGCGGTGACACCTGCAGGCGCACCTCTCGAGATGGAGCCGATTGTTGCCGCTACTGTCGAGGTTGTTCCTGTCGAGCCAAATGTTGCCAATGATATACCTTCGAACCACGCTTACACTGTTGAATCAACGCCCGACTTCGAAGGCTGGCTTGGGTACAGCTGCGAGCCTCTTGATGAAGCCGAGTCTGGCAGTGACGTGGCATTTGCGAAGCAAGTGTCTCCTGTTGCGAGCGAATCTGTTATGGCAACTGAGGACGTCAAGGCGTCAGAAATCCCGGCGGAAGTACTTTCAGCGGCAGTCACTAGGCCTGTCACAGCTGTGACTATTCTCGAGAATCGCGAGCCTTTGGAAGAAGCTGAGAAGAATGGCAACGTTGAGGCCGCAGAGACGGCCGAAGTCGTTGCAGTCAAGGAGCCTCTAGCGGCCTTGGAAGATGTCGAAGGGGCAGAGCCTTCGGAACAAGAGGCAATTGTGCAAACCGCGGAGCTCACCGCCGCTGTCGAATCAGTCGAGTTCTCCAAGGCCGCTGTAGCCGCTGCGCCCACCGAGGCAGAACCCATCACGGAGGCTCCCATTCTTCTCAAGACCCTCACTCTCACTACCGACTACTCCGAAGGCTTCCGACCCGCATCCGACGACTTCAACGATACTCCCAAAACTCCCACCGACGTCCAGTCAAACGAGCCTGCTGAGCCCCATACTCCAGCGATGACCGACGACTCGGGCGCCAGCGACTCTTTCGCAAACCAAGATCACTCTCCTAGTCCGTTCCCCGAGCTTGAGCGACCCAACCTCACTGGGTCCGCCTCCTCAACCTCCCTCACACTCTGGTCGCACAACCGTTCTCCTTTCCTCCCAGACGACTTCGACTTCGCCCTCAAGGGCATCGAGTCCCCTTCTAAATACTCCCGTCCCTCCTTCTCCCGCCCCCAAACTTCCTACGGATCAGGGCTCTCCTCCATTGCCCCGCCGCTCCGCCGACCCCAGCTGCAGCCCCATAAACGCCAGTTCTCCACCCCCACCGCTGGCTACCTAGGCCTCCTCCACGGCCACGGTTCTCCACTGCGCATGACGAGCTACGTCTGCTCCCAGCTCGTGGACAACACCCAGGATGAGGGTCCTGCAGTGCGTCGCCGCAGCCTGCACCGCAGCCCCTCAAGCGTGCTCCTTGGTCTCGGGTATGAGCAGACCGTCGAGGCGCAGTCGCGGCCTGGTTCGGCAGCTGGGTTCCGGACACGGACCGATAGCATGAGTTCCTTTGGTGGCAGGTCCAGGACGGGGTCAATCCTTGGTGGTGCTGGGATCTGGATGAAGTAGGAGGTATGCATCCTGCCGAGATTCGGAAAAGCTGTCTAGGCATTTCTTCCGTTCATTTTTGTGGATAGCCTATTTGTTGTTTTGATTTTGTGGCCCGAGGGCCTGGAGTCTGGTTAACGGCTGGTGCATGGTTCAGGAAAAGGATCAGAGCGCTCTAAGCATTTTCAAGCGTTTGTTTATAGCATCAAGTCGTCACACAAGATTCATTTTTAAGCCTTTCTTGTGCAAGTCGTGCTTCTTAACGTCCACAGCTGTCGTTTTGGCCTAGATCAGGTCTGAACACAGCGGGCTGCACAATGAATGCGTATGAGGCGAGGAGACTTCAGATTTGGCAACATGGCTGTCCGGCAAACGACCACCCCAGATGCATTCAAGATACTGTGATGGCAGGGGTATGAACCCTCGGCCGAGGAACCACATCGGCCCTTGCTCACCGAGGGCCCTCCAGTGTGTAAGTGGATCAAGATGGACTGTCTCAAGATGCTTTTCTCCGTCTGTTCCCTGCTACGGCACGTCCGCACTCAGTCGGGAATCGTCACCTGCCCAAGAAGAGTAGGTGCAAAGCACATGCATACTCACCGGTCACATCCATGCGGATCTGAATTCCTGATTCCGGCAACCTTGGGGGCGGGAAGCGCAAGCGAGCGTGCGCGAGACCCTATTCCACGGCCATGGTCCGCGGACCACTTCCGGTCTGCCTTGCCTGTTGGTGGCTCAGGCTTGGCGAGACGGAGTCGGCGCTGCAGGTCATCACGTTTGGGTTCGCGCGCGGGAGGGTCGTTTGTGCGAGGCCTGTCTCGAAAGCAGGGAGAAATACCCCAGCTGATGAACTGGCTGGGGCTTCGAAGGCAAGGGTTATAGCATTGCTTGCGTGCGATTGGTGTGACTGGGATTGAAATAGAGCATCACTTTCCCAAACAGTGTGGTTGAAGTTGGGCTAGCAACCAACAGCATAAAGATGGTTACATGCAGATTTATATGTGGGGGCTCTCGAGGGCCGCCTGGGAAAGGCACCCACCCCCCCTTGGGCCGTCCCAGCCATCGCATTGTAGAATGGAGGCCCTGTGCCAGCTTCTGCGTTCCGTGTGTCTGCCTGGTCCTCTCGTTCTGGGTCCCTCCTACTTCTCCTGGGTATATGAGTTGAGAAGCCCATCGGTCGTGGAACGCATGTCCCTCTTTCTGGGCCTTTTCGACAACTCGTGATCCCAACCGCGAACCCGCCTGCCATTGCATCATCACTGAACATTTGCATTATTTTTGGAAATGGCTCCCTCCGCTATTCCGGTCGTGGTGCGGGCATTATTTGCCATCCATGGGACTCAAGGATTCGGCCCAGGCATCACGGAGGGGTGGGCATTCGATCGCGTTGCGATGGAGCAATGGGACTTTACCAAGTGCTCAGGACTCACGCTGAAAGGCCAAAAATGCCGATCACCAGTCCTGAAAGCTGAAAGGGGGGACACCGAGACAGGAAAGGCTGTCTTTCAGGAGTTCCTCCTCTTGAAGACTTTTGTCATGACGGCACCGGTCCTCAAGAGACTTGAGCTCTTCCTCAGGAAGTCCCACTGCATGATCCATGGGCATGTAGCAGTCGAAAGGCTCAAGCTGTGGATCGAAAACCCCATTGGCATGGATTCGGAACAAGACGATTTGGAAGTGGAGGATGACGAACCGGACGAGAGATTTGAAGAATCCTATTCCGAGAGCGAAGCTTCAGACCCAGGCTCTGACGATTCCGACAGCGAAGACGACTCGACACGAGCAACCGAAGTGGATGAAGACTACGAGCCTAGTCACAGGCGCGTCAAGACCCCGAAGAGAAGCCCGCAGTCGGCGCGGCGAGCCGTTCCAGCCTCGGGCTATCGCTCCGCTGGAAAGTCGATTGCTGCGATCAATTACGATTCGATTCCTGCCGTCACGAATCGTATTTCAGGATTGAAGCTCAACTCTTACAACGATTACGATTCTGACGAGGACGACGACAGCGAGGAAGCCATCTCGGATGAGAGGATTGTTGTAGCAATCAACAGTCTCGCAAAACACGTCGGCCAGACAGCGCGGAACGTCAAAGAAGACCCCAGGAGCCCGGCCGCCTTTTTGGCGGAGGTGTACAAGTACCTCACTCCTCGCCAACAGGAACGCGGCATTGTGTATATCCTCAAGCATAACACCGTGAGGGATGTGTTCAAGATTGGCTTCTCATCAATCTCAGCAGCAGAGAGGATGGATCAGCGGGAAAACTGCTACAGTAAAAACACGAGCATCGTCTACCAGTCATCAATGGGGCACTTCCTCGGTGCGCACAAGGCCGAAAGGCTGGCGCACAAGATCTTGAACTTCCACAACGTACGGATCACGGGATGTGAGTACTGTGGCGGGGGCCACAGGGAATATTACATCGGGACGTGGGAGGAGGTGCTTTCAGCAGTCCAGACCGCGGAGTTCCTTATGCGGATGCCGGCATACGAACGTGTTTATGGAGGGCAATGGAGGCTCACTGATGCTGTGCACGACATGCTCAGCCAATCCTCTGTGCAGGCTCTCCTTAACGCGGTCATGTCCTCGAGCCCATCGTTCAAGGGCGATAGCCACGCTGCGCCGTTTGAGGTCATTGATCTTACGCAGGACTCATACCCGCCTCCTTTTGGAGCCAAGAAGGCGGGGGTGTGGCAGGCGGTGACGGATATTGAAGCTTCACTTGGGCGCAGGCGAGCTGATGCCGGGCAAGGCAGCCGCCGATCCACAGGCGCCAAGTTCACAATGGACGAAGCGAGGATACCGCAGAAGCCCAGAAGGAAGACTCAAGACTTCAACGGGCCTCAGGATCAGTTCGATGCTTTCAAGAGCCTCTTGATGGGCATGGTGAGTGAGGGTGCGATGGATCGAGAGGACTCTTACGACTACCAACGTCGCGAACCTCCATACGTCGTTAATTTTTTCATGGGCAGTAATAACCAGATCGGCAATGGTAACCAAGCCGGTAATGGTAATCGAGTCGGCAGGGGTTCCCAAGTCGGCAATGGATTCAGGACGCTGCCGCGCAGGTGACGCGATCTGGACCTCTCTGCTGATGCAGTCATTGATGTTATTTTCCAGTCTGATAGTTTTTTACCTTGATGTCAATTTTCCAAATTTAAGTGTGGAGTTTCACCGGATGACTGGATGGCTTTTCCTGTGAATTGAGGTTTTCCCTGTGGGTTGTGTTCTGAACAATGTTCGGAACAACCTGACGTTAAGAAGCACCAGCCTTGTTAATTATTTGAGTGATGGACGGGACGCAAAAGTGCATATTGTGGCCAGCCTTGGGATCCAAGGTAGGTAGGTAGATAGAACTCATGGTGGGTCATTTGGTAACTTGAATACATCTCCGTACCTTAATTCACGTACCTTACCTTAGGAAATTCAGATATCGTTCAGGAGCAATTAAGGCAGAAAATGCTACAGCGCCGAGAAGCTCGAGTGAATATACATTTCCTTCCATCTATCGCTATCGGCCGCCTCCGCCAGCGACGGCGGAAATGCACGCATCGGCGTTTCCGTGGCGTCCACCATGTCACACAGCATGCAGAGATAAGACAGCGATCTCACAACACTGACAATCTGTGTAACGGCAGGGACGGGCGCGATTCGGCCGAGGCCGGCGGAGGTGTGCGGAGCTCGAAAGATAAGATGCCGCTCCGGCCAATCGGCATCGTCCGAGGCATTACTAGTACCCTTGATTCGCACCTCCATGGCGCCTGCCTGCGACCATTTATAAAACCATGACTTCAACACTTCCGAATCTTGTCTCCTCCGAATCTTGTCTCCTCCGAATCTTGTCTCCTCCGAATCTTGTCTCCTCCGAATCTCGTCTCCTCCAAAACTCGTCTCCTCCAAATCTCGTCTCCTCATCAAATCAACGTCTTCAACTGCCATCATCATCCTGACAGAAACACGTTCTTCCATCGAGATCATCTTCGCAAATCACCGCACAATGCCGTCCGCCATGCCATCTCCCACTGTCAGCCCCATCTCTTTTCCGGGCGGGGGCCCATCGCTGGGTGCCATCATCTCCAACATTGACATTGAGAACCTCACTGGTAAGACTGATATCTCTGAATGAACCCACCCATCGTGACATGCCATGCTACTTGAATTGGGAGAATACCCGTACAATCGGTAACCTCCTTTGGTAAGTCTCCTCAGCTCTCGCATTCAGCATGAGCAAATGCTGATCTCCCTTTCAGATGCCGACTTCAACGTCATCCAAGACGCTCTGTATCACCATCAAGTGGTCGTCTTCAAGAACCAGGGCCACGTTTCACCAAAGGCCCAATACGAGGTCACCCAGCGCTTCGACCCCGCCGCTGCTGGTGCCTACGGCCACGGCAAGACCTTGGACGCCAAGCGCTCCATCCTTCATCCCGACCTCAAGACCATTCCCCACCAGCCCCAGGTCCAGGTCATCGGCAACGGCTTCGTCGAGAGCTACGAGGGTCTCGAGAACATCACCCTCCGCCACCCCCACCACCGCACATTCCATGCCACGCGCATCCCCGACGAGGATGACCTTGACTTCACCCGCTTCTACCGCTGGCACATCGACGCCGCCCTCTACGGCCTCGCGCCTCCGGTCGCCACCTCCCTCCTCGCCGTCCGCGTCCCCGGCGGCCGCACGCAGACCCTTCGCTACGACGACGGCACCGGCGACGAGAAGACTGTACCTCTCGGCACCACCGCCTTCGTCTCCGGCGCCGCCATGTACGATGCCCTCTCTCCCGAAGACCAGGCTTTCTGCCGCAGCACTAAAGTCGAGTACGCCCCCCACCCCTACGTCTGGATGAGCACCGCCCGCTCCCGCTCCGACGGTCTCGGCCTCGTCTCTGAAGGCCGCGAGCTGCCTCTATCCGACCTCCCGCCCATCGAGGACGACAAGATCCAGATCCTGCCCATGCTCTGGCGCAACCCCGTCACCGGCGCCCTGGCTCTGCAGGTCCACCCGTCGGCCGTGCGCAAGCTGCATCTCGCCGACGATACTGTGCTTGACGATCTCGCTGAAGTCAGGGAGATCGTGCACAGGCTGCAGAGGCCGGGGATCGCGCCCGAGAGGGTGTATGCGCATGACTGGGAGGAGGGCGACTTTGTCATCTTCCACAACCGGGGAGTTCTGCATTCTGTTGTCGGTGCTTTTGCGGAGGATGAGGTCAGGCTGTTTAGGCAGTGTAACATTGCGGGGAGTGAGCTGCCGGGCGGGCCAGGGGCGGGGCAGTGAACTATACGACTTAAAGAGGGTATGTCAGGAGTGGTTGTCAAAATATTCGCAAAATTCAGATCGGTTCATAAGAGTCTCTGTTAACGATGATGCGTCCTTGTAACTACGCCTTATGTTGATAGTCATGGAACATCCTGTAATCTAAGGCAATACAAAGACGTTGACTTGTCAAGCGAGCTAAATGCCAATGTGGCCATACATTTGTATGCTCCGCATCAAAATCTGCCATCTCCCTTCTTGACAGTTCCCGTTCCATCCTTGTAGATATGACAAGTTTTAGATTCTTTCGAGCCAACGATGTGGGCGCTGATAACGATCTCTTTGTCGTTAGGGTCATAGCGTAATTGGTGAACAGGATTGCCGTCTCGGGCTCTATGCGTAACGAGGAAGTAATCTGGAGTCAGTGAAGTTTGCATCGTAAATAGGCTTACTTTATAGTGGTCGTCTTCAGTGTGCCAAGGCGCCGAGAGTAGTCTGTTTAGCGAGAGGCAAGTCCTTTAGCGACAGAAACTACATGTTTCGGTTTATTTATTCCAGTTTCCATCAGTCATACCTGCTCGGCGCTACCACCAGCTTCCGTAAGCTTGAGGGCAGCGCGTTTATAGACTGGGTCCAGTTTCTGGACGTCAAAGCCAAGCCACTTGACCAGTACTTTCGCCGAGGTGCTAATGCTGCGAGACATATTAAGTATGTTACTTGTTCAATATTGTGATTCTCGACTACGAGGATTTCTTAGTATGATGATTGAGGTTTGTGGTAAAGCTCGTCTTCTCCCACGTCAGTCAACTGTGCCTGGTGAGCGACCTTTTATCTTGTCAAGCTGGCGGGGAAGCAAAGACGTATCATGTCTGTGGATGTATACGGTCTTCATGGCATCCAACGGAGCCAACTCAGCTTACGGATATAACAGGCCCTACAGGCCATGAAAAACAGGCGTGAGAAGATCATTGTGTTAACACATCAGGCTTTTCGAGCAACCCAACACATCAACACCTCCCCGTAACATGCTTGTCACTAGAACGAAAGTCCAGGCTGTTTTCGAATGCCTTATTTCCATTGTATGATTTTTTTTTTGACTCTTTGACGTCTTTTAATGGCAAAACGTCCAAGTAACATACAAAACTTACCAGCTTGCCCTTTGTCATCAGTTGTGCCGGTTGCGACATTCTGACTATGGGATCCGTGATGAATCCGTGATGGTGAAACCCGGTGTACTAAAGAACTATTATGTTAGAGATCGAATAACCCAGATGCAGCCAAGTTCTTTGATCGAAATCATCGAGATCAAAGATGAAGGGTACGTTGGGTTTGAGAGCTGGTGTCCTTGCTAATAGTTTAGGCAACTAGGTGTGTCCCGAACATTTTTCGGGAAAGCTCAGGCCACCCTCACCCTGGGTTTCTGACTAACACCTGAAGAAAGGCTCCTTTCCCTCCTCCCCCTTGCCTCCTCTATTGCCTGCTCGGCATTTCCATCATATCTGTCTCCAGCGACTAGACGAACCTAATGATACGAAGAACGAGTCTTGCGCTACGAAGACTCAAATCTTCTGTATCTGCTCGTAAACATTAAGTCCTTTCTAGGCTTGATGAACCACGCGTCGAGGCGGACTCCTTTGAGACCCATTCAATTTCCGACCAGTGGCTTCTCTGTCATTCCAGATCAGGATCTTGTCGAAGAAGAGAACTTTGAAGAGTTCAAAGCGGGAAAATATTTTCCCGTTAATATTGGCGATGTTTTTGCAGCCCAGTATCAAATCCTCGGTAAATTGGGGTGTGGTTCGACATCCACAGTCTGGCTCGCACGTAACTTACAGTAAGTCAGAGTGGCCATGAGCCAATGACGTTGTTCTCCGGAAGGTCGAACACGAGTTCTGAGAAGATGGCATAACGCTGTATAGTGACCATAATTACGTTACTTTGAAGGTTTTCAGGCGAGGGGGGGATATGGATGAGTTTGAGATGCACAAGCTTCTGAGCCAAGTCAACATCTCCCATCCAGGTCATCACCATGTTCGAAAAGCCTTGGACACATTCGAGTTAAAGCGCGACAACGTCATTCACCACTGCCTCGTACAGAAGCCGATGTGGGATAGCTGGAATGACATGCTACGCCGCAATCATTCTCGCCGTTTCACAGTCGAGCTCCTAAAGGGAGGCTTGGTTCAACTACTTCTTGCACTGGATTACGTTCATACGGAATGCCATCTCGTACATACAGGTATGTGCTGTGGATCTTTCGTATTGAAGCAAGTTCTTATTCTCTAAGATATCAAGGGCGACAACATCCTGTCGGAACTGGAAGACAATTCAGTTTTCGAAGCATTTACGACTTCGGAGTTGAAGAATCCATCGCCAAGAAAGACAACACCACAGGGCACAGTGTACGCCTCAAGAATCTTCGACCGACCAAGGGTGATGGGGAATGCTGTCCTTGGCGACTTTGGTGCCGCAGTTCAGGGGGATTTGAAGAGAAATCACGATGCTCAGCCGGCTGTCTACAGATCGCCCGAGGTGATGCTGAAGACCAAATGGAGTTATCCCCGGGATATATGGAATGTTGGGGTCATGGTATGTACTCACCGAATCAAACAGGCTATGACAGATGAAGATCCACTAATTGCCTGGCTTAAGATATGGGATCTTTTTGAGGGCAGGCATCTCTTCTATGGCCATGACCCTAAGATGAATCAGTACACTACTCGGGCACACCTTGCGGAAGTCGTGGGTATATTGGGACCTCCGCCCCTCGACCTCATTCAACGAGGAGAGCGGAGCCCGGATTTCTTCACTGATTGCGGTACGAAGTCGTCCATCAAGAGTATGTAACTATCGAACTTGACGCTAAAACATCACAGGAAAATGGAAAGCTGAAGTCGAGATACCCCAAGGTACAAGTCTAGAAAAGTCGATAACTCGTCTTGAGGGCGAGGAGAAGCCAGAGCTCTTGGCCTTCATCCGAGGGAGGCTGCAGTGGCGTCCCGAAGATCGCAAGACAGCTGCACAGCTTCTCGATGATCCTTGGCTGAGGGACACGACGCTACAAGAAAGACTTGCCCGAGAAGGTCAATACGGACGGATGAAAAGTGTTTGCCACCTCCGTGATAGACACGCTTAATCCCTTCGGCCAGCACAAAGCTTGATCGATCAGGATACCTGAGAATTCGCCACAGATCTCAATAGTTGGTGGTGCCAGAAGTTAGTTGTTCAGTTGTGTACCTTATCGTCGACGTTCTACGAACATTGCCCTTGTGAATGAGCTGTACTGTCAGACCCGATGAAGCGAGTGTTTCTAATACAGGACGAACATCGCAATGTGTCAAACAACAAAGGTGCATTGTTTGGAGCAGTGATTTATGCTCGACTGCATGATAAAATTATCAAATTGGCTGCTTTTCGTCCCGAATCAACAGGCACTAAGCCCCTCGAAGCCTCCTCCTCTTCCCAATAGAAGCTGCAATTTCGATCTCAGGTCCCGTGATGTTAGACAGCGTAAACGCAACCAGTTATACGAAGCGTATGATAACGCTGTTCTGGACATGTGATGTTCTGAGCTGCAGTACAGAACAGCCGCCTAGACTATTCCGTTTGAGCTCGACCACGGTGTGTTTCTCTCGAACGGAAGCAGAAACAGTGTGCTTGTACAACGCTAGGACAAGCGGCCAGTCAACACAAGAACATCTTTACTGATTAGAAACTTAAAAGCGACTTGTGACAATGGAGTCCACAAGCAAAGGTCATTTTATGAACCAGTCTAATGATTCAGGGCCGAGAAGCATGTTCACGCTTTGAAATGACCTCTCGAACGCGATTGTATTTAAAGGGTCAACCACTTGACAGATTTTATTCTTCACCCAACACTGGATATAGAATTTTTTAAGCAAACGCATCAACGCCAGATCACGAACCTGAGATTCATCAGGCAAGGTGAAATGGCCATCACTTACCTCTGCAACCGCTGCGGCAACGCCCTTCACACTTATAGGTTCATCAACATATTCAACGAAAAGTCGACCGCCGATCCGGATGCACCAGTCTACATCACTGAGCTGTACGAGCGCGGCCGATGCACGGATCATCTCATCTGCGATAGCTGCAGGAAGGTGTTTGAGAACCTCCATCAGGAGCTTCAGCACACAGTCCCCGAGTCGGAAATCATCATGGGAATGGAAGTGCGGATGCTGGATCAGCTACGCAACGGAGTGACGTGGGCTAACCCAATGTGTTCGTCGAAGAACATGCTGGAGCCGGCGTACTTGGCCCCGAAAGGGGAGGACGAGGAATGCGATGAGCCGTATTATCCACCTTTAGAAGAGGAGGATGAAGATGAAGACGACGAAGCAATTTTGGAGGACATGGCAGATGAAAGTCTGGCAGAACTAATAAGGGCGGATTTCGTTGAGAGAGAGACCAGAGCCGGCAAGTCAGCCAGTGTTGGCGAGCCGAAACAAAAGCGCTCGGTGTTCTCCTGGTCTGACGTCAGGAAGAATTTCCAACAGTAGGCGAAATAAGCATCAAATTACGGCAGATTTCCGGTGTCCAATGCGGTGTGAGTGTGATGTTGATCATGATGTTGGTGATGTTAAATTATCAGCTGTGAAGTGCTCAGAAGCAAAGCCAGCACAGTAGAGTCAGAGCGCAGTCAAAAACTATGACCAAAAGCATCGGCGGCGTTTTGCAACATGGCCTCTAAATTCATTCAATTCTATCAAATGCATCTCCCTTACGCGTGCAGAGGCCCCTTCTCAGCCAGCCCCTTGACAGCGCCAGCATTGACCTCATCAGCCCGCTGGATGCACTCCTCCAATACCTTCCAGAACTTAGGCACATCAATCCCCCTCGGGATACCAACACCGCTGCTCCCAGCCTCGAGCTTCTTGCAAATCGTCCTTCCCGTCTGCGTCCTCCCCTCAAGGGCATCCGCGTAGCTACCCTCAGTGACAACCTTCACCTCGAATCGCTCACGGTACTTGACGCTCCCGCTCTTCTCAGCCGAGGCATCAAAGTCGCGGAACGCAATCTCATACGGCGTGCCGACGAGCGCAATGGCAACGGCAAGCGGATCGTGCAGCGGCGGGCCCTCAGTGATGCCGAACACATCGCTATACGTCTTGGCAAAGAACATGAGCAGCTCAACGAGCATCTGGCGCAGCGTCGTCTTGCCGGTGCCCGTCTTCTCGCCGCCCTCGCCGTAGAGAAGCAGGTCGCGCACCTGCTCGGTGGCGAGGACCTGATGGGTGAGGTCGAGGGGGATGAAGGTCAGCTTCTGGCTTACGACGGGGTCGTCGCAGAGGAAGGCGGCGGCCTCGGGGTCGGCGATGATGTTGAACTCGGCCCAGGGGGTGTAGTTGCCGATGCGCTCCTCGTCGCCGACCTTACCGAGGGGAATGTCGGTGAAGCCGTCGCCGAATGCGCCGCCCATGACGGTGACGGCCTTGACGTGGGCTTTGAGGTTGGGGTGGGCCTGGAAGAGGGCGGCGACGTTGGTGAAGGAGCCGGTGGCGACGAGGTGGACTGTGTTGGGGGCCTCGGCGAGGATGGCCTCGGCCATGGCTTCGACGGCGGGACGGGTCATGTTGGGCTGGACGAGGGGCTGGGGGAGGAGGGTGGTGCCGTCGAGGCCGGACTCGCCGTGGATGTCGGTTGGGTGGTGCATGCGCGGCCGCGTCAGGGCATGGGATGCGCCGGCGTAGACGGGGATCTCATTGTGCTTAGCGATTGAGGTGAGGATGGAGGCGGCGTTCATGGTGGTTTTGCTGATTTGTTAGCTGGGAGGATCCGATGCGACTTTCATCTTATCGATGAGAGTGCCGTGGTGAAGGTTCATTCATACTCGAGGGCGGCATTTCCGAAGACAGTGGAGATGCCCATTAGCCTGATGGCGGGGTGGTATGCGGCCAGGAGAATGGCGAATGTGTCCTGAACAAAGGTTAGAGATCGAGTCTGAGATGAGGTGGCAAACAGAGCCCCTGAATGAGGTTCACTTACATCGTGGCCAGGATCGCAGTCCAGCCAGAGGGGGATCTTGGGGGAGAGAGGGATCGACATGTTGGCGACGGCTGATAAGATGACGAGGGATTGAGCAAGGTGGAGTGATAACAGGACAGACACACGACACGATGGAGGGATGGAAGTGATGTTGCAGTGCTAGCAGAATCAAAGTGAAGATGTAAATGTAGATGAGTGAAGGTGGTGGGTGTGAGGTTGCGGGGGGAAAGAGTTGGAGTCGGTCTTCGGTCTTTGGTGGACACCAGCTAATACAGTGAGTGAGTGGACCTCAAACGCGGGGAACGAATGGAGTGGAAATCAGATTCAGAAACAGTCTCTTGGCTTCCACATTACATGAAAGTCGATTTGGTCAATCACCAGTAGTTTCGACAAATTCCAGCAAGCCTTTCACCCCGACCCGACCGGCGAACTCGGGGCCCCGCGACAATAGACAAGGGCCAAGCCGGCCAAAGACGATGTTGCGGTCGGAGGTCGCCGCATTGCTGGTGCGTATGCCATTCGACAGCCGACGGATCCCGTAATTGAGCGATACCGAGATTGGCAGGTCAGAGTTGTGTTTGCTAATGGCAACTGGATGACTCAGCCGACTTTCTAGGTGGATCAGGATCAAGATCGTGACTTGTCTTGACTTGGTGTTTTGGGACTCATAAAGATTGATTGGGCACTTGGTCTGATTTCGATGGTATGTCTGATCATCAATTCATCCCTCAGAGTACCAGCAACAGCTCACGCACCCGCCGCCTTGCGTTGCTCCATCACCCGCAACACGTCTGCCGCGTTATTGGCGTCGCCCTTTCTCTTTTTCGGGCCCCTCTTGCGTTTCCCTTTGCCGCCTTTGCCATCTTCGTCATCGTCGTCATTGCCCCATTCTGACAATTTGACCTTGGTGTCGTCAAAGTCTTCTTCGTCTTCGAACCTGCTGGTACCGAAACCCATGTCCAAGTCGGCATCGTCTCGGTTGGAAGACTCGAGCATCTTCTTGTGTTTCTCCGCCCGTGAACGGGCCTCCTCGTCTGTGATGTCGTCGTCTTCGCCTTCTCCCTTGCGGTCCTTGGCTGCCGCACCGAGTTGGGCCGCCCTTTTGAAGGCCGCCTGAATGTCTGGGTCCGACATGGAGGGTGCCTTGCGGGTTTGCGAGGATAGCAGCTCCGTCTTGGACCCTTTGAAGTAATCCTTCGCCTCCGCTGGCTTTGGTCTCGGCGGCGGTGGCATCGCCTGTTTGGCCTCTGTCTCTTGCTTTGTTTGCGCGTCTTCCGGTTTCGCCGCCTTGCCCTCGTCTTCGTTCTCTTCGTCAGAGTCAGAGTCAGAGTCCATACCGGCCAGAGGGTCGTAATCATCCCCCGCATCGGCAAAAATGTCGTCATCCTCTTCATCCTCTGGTTCCGGTTGCCTCTGGTATATCTCCGGAACCTCCATACCCAGAGGCTTGGCGTCCTTGTCCGGCCTCATGAGCTCGCGTTGTCGTTCATCTTCCTCGAGATCATGCTGCACCTTGCGCACTTTCCGCTTCTCGTGGCCGTCTTCATCCACAATGATCATGACCTCGCGGCCCCTGCTGTCCCTCTCGATTCTTGTGCCGGCCTTCTGTTTTGCACCAATCTTCTTGAACCTGTCGCCGAGGCTCGCCTCCTTGGCCGCCTGGGCTGCCGCAAGCCGCGCTGCCTTCATCTCGGCGATGATCTGGTCTCGTGTCCGCTTCTTCCCGGGTATCAGCGCCACCTGACCCTTCTTCTTCTCAGCCTTCTCCGGGTTCGCGACAGCCTCCACCTCCTTCACTTCGATTTTGTCGAACTCGTCCTCGAGATCTTCAGCAGGTAACGCTTCCTCCTCGGTCGGTTCCGCCTCCTTGTTGTCACCGTACACATCCTCGCCCTGTCGTATCCTCGCCAAAAGTTTGCGATCCAACCCCTTGACCAAGTGCGTGCTCGACAAGTCACCGCCCGCAATCTGATCTCGCTGCTTGTCAAACGTCTCCTGGTCAATCTCCTCGTTCTTGAGTAGCTCCTCCAGCGCCTTGATCCGCGCCGCGCGCTCGTCTTCCTCCTCGGCCTCCCTCGCTTTCGACCTGTCGACGTAGCCCTCGGCGAGACGGGATCCTTTCGGCGTAGAGGTTCGATATTTCTTCTGCGCTTGGTCGGGGTTGTTGCGGGCGGCAAGCTGGCGGGCGAAATCGTTGCGACTGCTGTAGCCGCCGACAGAGCGACTGCATGGTATGGTTAGCATGCGATGTGGAAACGGCGGCAGACGCAGGCGACTTGCGGTGTCATGGGGATGCTGGCGCGCTGGCGTGAGCCGAGTGCGCTGGGTGTTGCGCCGGCCGGGCTCGAGACGCTGGGGGTCGCTCCATTGCTGGTGCTGCCAGACTTGGACGAGCTGGAGCCCACGAGCCTTCGAAACTGGTCGTTGTTCATGGTTGCATGGTGTGATGGGCCAGCAAGGAAAGAAGAGAGCTTTCGTCAACAGATGGGAGAGGTCGAATGAACTTCTGGATGGCTACTGCGGGCTAGAAGCGCCGGTTTGCATTTCGCTCCACCCGGAGCTTTTGCTCACGTGATGACGTGTGCTCATGGCGCTGGTCTCCACTTGACGCGTGCTTGACTTCACCTGCCGTTCACCCCACCACGGCACGGCTCATCCAACCACTTCTCATGACGGCGATGAGACTATCGCGGAGCTCAACGCCACCGCTCTAGGCAGCAGTCTCACGGTTTTCGTACTCTATTAATCACACAACAAGATGATAGAACCTTATCGCATCAATCCGGCGGAGCTTCATCCTTGATACCTATCTGAGCGTGTAGCGACCCATCCGCCTGTCCCGAGCTCTGCGCACTCTGCGCCGGGTCGGGCCTTCAACCTCAAGATGGGCTCGCGCCTCGAGAAGAACTCATCGCAAGTGAGAAAACGCATAGAAGGGCACAGCTTTGAAGATGAGGAGGGCGAGGAGTATGAGCCAAGCAAATTCGGCGGCTTCGGCGATTACTTTCGGAGGAAGAAGATCAAGCTCCAGAACCTGGATGCGAACCTGCGAGAATCATCATCTGATAAGCCGCAAATCTTCAAGGGAATCGTCGCCCATGTGTCGGGTTACACTCAGCCCTCTTTAAGCGTGTGAGTGACCCTCCTACTGGATATTGAAATCCTGCGACTGACGGCTACCAAGTCTTCACCGCGAGCTTGTCCAGCATGGCGCCGGCTTTCTCCAGTACCTCGACGGAAAGACCATGGCAACGCACATCGTCGCCTCGACGCTTCCGCCCAAAAAGGCAGTCGAGTTCAGTCGGTATAGGATCGTCAAGCCCGCCTGGGTGATGGATTCCATCAAGGCCGGCAAACTCCTGCCCTGGACGGACTACCGGGTCTTGGATGATGGCCCGAAGCAGAAGATAATGAACTTCAGCGGGGGCAGTCTTCTCAGCCAGGCGACGCCTAGGAATCAGACCGGGTACAAGGAGCAATCTCGCGACAGCTTCTACACGAATGAGTTTGTCACTTCCGCAAGCAAATCGTCTACTCCGGTCAAGATGCAGAGTGCCAGCACGTATCAGGTGACGCCTTCAAGGGCTCCGACGCAGAAAACACAGAGCTCCGCCACACCGAGCCATCCGACTTCGTCCGGTCAGTACAGTGATGGATTCGATGACTCGATTTTCGATCAAATGGATATCGACATGCCAGATGCTCCAATCAACCCGCAGAGAACTACGCCGACGGCAAAGCCTCTCTCAAACCGATCACCAGCGCCACTTGCTGCTATCCAGGAAGAAGTGTCAAGGCCTGGGTCGAAGCAGCTTGAAGCGGAATATACTGAAGTGAAGCTGCCTGAGACCAAGGCGGGGCAATCTGACTTGCCCGACTCCAGGGCAGACGCGTCAGCGATGCATGAGCAACAACTTCCTGACGCCAAAATGCCTGAGAATATGACCTCTGAAGAACATAATGCATGGCTACTTTCCGACCCCCGCATGCGGAAGTCCTCAACGGCAAACCCAAACTTCTTGCAACAATACTACTCCGAAAGTCGACTCCATCATTTGTCAACATGGAAAGCCGAACTTAAATCGAAGATGCAACGACTGACCAACGAAGCAGAATCAGGGCTCAAAGTCGCGAAACGCAAGCCAGGGTCCCGACGATACATCCTCCACGTCGACTTTGACAGTTTCTTCTGTGCCATATCGCTGAAGAAGCACCCGGAGCTTGTCGACAAGCCAGTGGTCATCGCGCACAGTCCGGGCCATGGCTCCGAGATTGCCAGCTGCAACTACCCGTCCAGGAAGTTTGGCGTCAAGAATGGCATGTGGATGAAGAAGGCTGTAGAGCTCTGCCCTGACCTGAAGGTCCTGCCGTATGACTTTCCTGCTTACGAGGAAGCGAGCGAGTTGTTTTACGAAGCAATTTTGACAGTTGGCGGTATTGTGCAGAGCGTTAGCGTGGATGAGGCACTGTTGGACGTTACAGCCGTGGTTTACGATGCAGTTGGCTCGGATGGTGGGACTGTCGACGAAGGCAGTATCTGGCGGGAGCAAGAGTATGTCGAGGCCCTGGCTCTCGACCTGCGCAAGAAGATCAAGGCGAAGACGGATTGCGAGGTGTCTGTCGGCATTGGCGGAAACATTCTGCAAGCAAAGGTTGCACTGCGACGGGCGAAACCCGCCGGTCAATACCAGCTCAAGCCAGAAGATGTCCTCGACATGATTGGAGAGCTGGAGGTCAGGAGCCTGCCTGGGGTTGCTCACAGCATGAGCGGGAAGCTGGAGGAGATCGGCGTCAAGTTCGTCAAGGACATTCGATCCTTTTCAAAAGAGAAGCTCTCGGGCACTCTGGGACCGAAGACGGGGGAGAAACTCTGGGAGTATGCCCGAGGCATCGATCGCACCGAAGTTGGCGAGCAAGCGGCCCGTAAGTCTGTCTCGGCGGAGGTCAACTGGGGCATCCGCTTCATCAACCAGCCAGAAGCTGATGAGTTCATTATGAATCTCTGCAAAGAACTTGAGCGCCGATTGCTGAACGAGCAGGTCAAAGGCAAGCAGTTGACGCTGAAGGTCATGCGGAGATCGCTCGATGCCCCTCTGGACCCTGTTAAGCATCTCGGACACGGCAAGTGCGATACCTTCAACAAGAGTGTAGTGTTTGGGGTTGCCACAAATCACGCCGAGACCATCGGCAAAGAAGCGGTGTCGATACTACGTTCTCTCAAGCTGAGGCCTGGAGATTTACGAGGACTTGGTGCGCAGATGACGAAGCTGGAACCAATCAAGATTGGGCCATCGGCTGTGGATGGAAGCCAGAAGCGACTTGCCTTCCCAACCTTCAGTGCTCCAGTGTCAGCCAAGAAGGTCAGGACTGACCCAATTGAGGAGTCGGAGAGCCCGCAAAAGAAGAATTTATCGTTTGGCAATGATTGCGCACAAGATCCTATTGCCGACGATCCCCTGACGCCAAAAAAGCCAAAACCTGTGCACCCAGCACTGGCGATCGCGCGCGCTGGTGAATTTGATGTCAAGGCAACGACACCTTTGAATATTGCGGGCACACAGTTCATCATGCCAACACAGGTCGACCCGTCCGTCCTTGCAGAGCTGCCACAAGACATCAGAGCCAAACTCCAGGCAAGACAGCAACCTCTTTCGTTTGCCAAAGCAGCATCCCCGATAGCCAGGCCTCGCAGGGAAAGCCCGGCTGTGTTCGATGCGCCGCCGCCTTCCCAAGTCGACCCCGAAGTCTTCAACGCCCTGCCTGACGACATGAAAGCCGAGGTTCTCGCCTCCTACGGCCGCAAACCTATACCGGTGCCACCACCACAGTCGCCACGCCGCGATCGGATCATCCAGGCCAAAAAGTCAACGACTCCCACGAAGCGGGGCCGCGGTGGCGCACGCAAGACACGGGAGCGTCTGCACGACGCCGCCGCCAACCGCATGCAGACCAACTTTGTCGCGCGTCGAGCGGACTTCAGCGCCGCACCGGACGAGTTGCAGGATCTGGACCCGGAGTTCCTGGCAGAGCTGCCGGAAGAACTGCGCCGTGAGGTCGTCGAGGATCATCGGCGGAAGCGGCTCGCGCAGAAGGGCGGCCTCAACCTTGCGGCGCCGGCGCGGAGGCCTCAGCAAGCGGAGGCGTCGGGTGCGCAGTCTGCGGGGGGCAAGCTGCGGTTTCCGGTGCCGCCGGCGAAGGTTGACTTTACCGGCACAGGGGTGACGGCACTGGCGGATGTCAAGGACATGCTCGAGGCATGGCATGAGCAGTCGAAGGAGGACGGGCCGCACAAGGCGGATGTGCAGATGTTCGAGACGTATCTTGGCAGGGTCGTCCTCGAGGAAAGGGACATGAGCAAGGTCGTGCAGCTGATGAAGTGGATGGACTTCCTCGTCGGCGCAGATCCGGGGAGTGGGCCGGGCAAACGCGGATGGCAGAGGGCTTTGGCCGGGGCGAAGCACGAGGTGCAACAGGCCGTAAAGCAGAGGGGGTTGGCTCCGATCAGCTTTTGAGGTCGGAACTGGGCGATTTACGATTAACGATAGGATACCATTGCTTTGCGTTGGAGAAGTGCTGGTGTATGATGTATGTATTAGCTCTGAGGCGTCGCGCCTCGAGAACATTAGTGAGGGTATTCCCACCCCAAAAATCAAGGAACGTCGGGGATATCTATTCCAATCCAACCCGTCGGCGAAACTCCTCCCATATATACCTAATCCCATCTATTTATTCCAATCGTTCACTGTGCTTGATTCACAGCATCAAAACCGAAACAGCCAGACCTCCAGCCAAAACGCCCCATCCCGCCGTCCTGGAAATAGCACCGCTCTCAATCATATAAAGACTCAACCTCATCTCCCCCCCACAGACCATGCCCGTATCACCATCGCAGGTCAAATTGCAATCCCCATCCGGCATCTTCTCGCTCAACCCCGAAAGGCGCTGCGCGCACCAGCACTCGCGCGAATACTGCAACCCGGCATACTTGTACTCGTCGTCTGTGCCGTCCTTGCAGTACTCTAGGCACAGCGGGGCGGTCATGTTGCCGAAGCCGAGCTGAGAGACGCCGCCGGAGAGGGCGCGGGTGTTGCTCGAGGACAGGGTCGTTGTTTCGTTGAAGCAGCCTTGGTAGGTGTAGGGGCCGTTTTCGGGGGTGTAGACTGTTGGCGATTGGGCTGCTGATAGGGCTGCTAGGGCCAGGAGGAGGAGTTTGGACGCCATGGCAGGTACGGTTGTTGTGAAAGGGAGCCTTGATTTGCTTGCTTTTGGGTGTTGCGAGAAGAATGATGATGCGCCGGATGATTCGGAGATTGGTGTCAGGACTCGGTCAAAGACGAAGAGGCGGAGGTATGAAGACAGGATCGAGGCATCGCCGGCGATAAGAGGGGGAAAAAGAGGGAACTGGCAACAAGGCTGGCTGACGGACGGGCGGTGGTATGCTCAGCTGAGGCAAAGCAAAAGCAGCTTTTCTTTGTATTGGACGTTGGGGCTGGAGATTGGGGCCCGTTGAGCCGGTCAGCTCCAGTGGTTTTGCCTCGCATTCAGGCCCTTGGAAAACAATAAACGGTTGGTGGGGGTGCTTCAATAAGCGGCGACGGCGGCGGCGCCTCGCCAGGGGGTGGTGGTGCCGTGCGCCTTGCTATGTGTGCCATGCGCATTGCTACCGGGTACCTACGTGTGCTGTGGCTGGACTCGGGTGCATCTGCCGCCCGGTCTGGAACGTGAGATCTTCCAGGGGTTTTAGGTGTCGATCATTGGGCTGTTCTACGCTACGACGTCACGGCTGTGATTTGTGGTTGCGATTTGAGGCTGACATTTCCTATTGATGTGTTTATTCAAGCAGAAGTGGTTCTCATTTCGTCTATTCTATGATGTGACAGATTGTAGTACAGCAGTGGTACATCGTGGTATCCTTCAGAGACATGCGAATGCTCACACGCGGGTATCTTCAGAACCAGAACCGTCACTCCGGATCAGCCAGTTCAACATCCTCTCGTACGTCCAGACCGTGACGGCGCTTCCCGGCGCAGCCTTTACAAGACTCACAACCAGCCCACGATACATACCCCTTACTCCCTCCACTTTGAAGATGGTCTTCAGCGCCCCGAATGCGCCCTGATATTCGGGGATGTTCTTGTGCACGTACCGCGCCCTAGTCGGACCCTGCACCTGAATGCGCTTCCTCACGAGATCAAGCGGGAACACAACCGTTTTCGCAATGACGCTCGCCATGACACCAGCCGTCGCGTCGCCTCCACCCCACGGCAGTTCTAGCTCTCCCATGTGTAGACGGAACCCCTCGTACGCAGCAAAGAACATGCCCATGTAGGGCACGATTTGCGCAACGCCAGGTCCGAGTCCACGGAAGAAACCCTTGGGCCCCTCGTCGCGGTATATCTCCTTGATGGCACCCCTCAACGAAGCGTAAACCCTCTCGTTGCCCTGCGCTGCGAACCGCGTCCTCAGTAGGTCGAGGGGATACGTCGCCGTCGTCGCTGCCGCTCCCGCCGCTGCGCCGGCGACGAACGATTCGACGGCGTGCGGTAGCAAGCGGTCGTCCTCGGAGCCACGCCCGCCGCGGAGCAGCTGTGTCACCGAGCGGTAGGCTGTGAACTGGATGCCGCCGTAGCAGAGATACATGAGCTCTGCGGGTACATTTCCTTTCCAGAGTCCGGGTAGGCCTTCGTTGCGGAGGATGTGGCGGAGGGTCGAGAGGGTGCCCTTGTAGATGGGACCGCCCTGGGCGGCGGGGTGGGAGAGGGGATCGGAGAGGGAGTGGGATTGGAGCTGAAGGCGGATCTTGACGACGTCTAGAGGGGCGATGACGAAGCTGGGGAAGGAGCTCATTAGTATGCGACTTGAAAGGCTGGAAGGGAGGGCTGTTGGAGGAGACTCACCGTGAGACGAGGCCGGCGGTGGCGCCCGCCGTTACGACCTGAAGCTTGGATCCCTCATCCTTGAGGCGTGCAGCGCTTGTGGACATGCATCCGGCTCTCCTTTTGTGGCCGATAGGAGCGCGGCAAAGGGGAGGGAGAGGGTTGTTGACAGCCTCCGAGAAATCGGCTGGCGCTTCCGATGTTTGGGGGCAGCCGATGTGATCTGAGGTTCAGGGGGATCGGATTGTCGCTCAGTTGATAACTTGATTTATTTTTCGGCTGCGATTGATGCGCCTAGTCGTGGATGTCGTGCAATGAGTTAATGGTAATGACTGAGATGTTGCTGTTGCGAGCAAATGTTTTCTTTCGATGGCAAAAATGCGTGCCTTCCCTTTCCTTATCGATGGACCCCAGGAATTTGTGACGACATGGTCACGAAAGGACCGCCTATCGGCGGCTGTTGTCCCGCTGCAGGCCGCTGTTGTCTCCTTCCGGCTACGGCAGGCCCTAGGGACCAGACAATACCTTAGATGATATGCCCCACCACCCCAATGCCCAGGCATCTCGATGTTGTTCCGTCCACTGAGGGAGGGGCCCTGAAGATGCGCCCTATAATTATAACACGGGCAGTCTGTGAGAGGATTTGGCTCCATGTACCATCAATTTGTTGCCAGAGATGTACACTAGCACTGGACTTTGACGCGGCATCAGAAGGTGCCTCCGTAAATATCAGCTGAAGCGTTCGAACCAAATGGCAAAATTGTTCAGAAAAAGTCTCAGCAGCCAGCACAAGCAAAATAATAATGCAGTGGGTAATGCAGACGGGATGCATCCGGAAGGCAGTGCATCGTGAGATTCCTCTTCACAAGCCAAAACCAGCCAGCAAAAGACGGCAAATCCTGGAGTTCGATTTCCGGCACCACTTTAGAGCCCGCGCACGAGCCACACAACCCCCCCCAAATCCCCACTTGGGTCACAACCGCAATTCCTCGCCCGATTACTGGCTCCTCTCGCCCGAAACCAAGCCTCTCTGCGGTACACGATTGGCCAAAAGAGAGCCACCTGCGACCTCCAGTTAGGTACCTAAGGTACCAAGGGAAGCAGGGACCCATCAGGTCCGGGCCAGAGGGAGTTGCCCTCGAGCCTTTTGCGGTGCAGTGGTTGTGCTTTCCGCAGCAGATTCCGACGCGGACGTCAGGACCAGACCAGACGAGACGAGACGACACCTGCCTTGCGCGACTTGACTGAGCTTCACTTCTTATCTTCTCGCTTCACTCTCTTCCTTTTGCCTCATTTTCTCACTCCCATCATATCTATCCATCTTCCTCTCTCACGACACCTAGCAGCATCTTTAAACCCTCACCACGAAGCCCAGATACGAGACCAGGCTCTTCCGTTGGTGACCCCCTGCACGAGGCATGTGCATGTGACACTCGCCCACCACACACCACCACCACCACCACCAGTCTCGACATCATCACTGCCTGCAGTCCTCGCCAGAATCGTCACTCACCTTTGGATACCCCGCTCTGGTCGACATCTCTCTCCCTCATCGTCCTCAACATCCTCATCGCCGGTCACCCATTCATTTGTCGTCGGATATCACACCTTCATCCATCATGTCTTCCAGAGTCGAGATGCCTAACATTGGCGCCCTTCTCGCCCCCATCCTCCCCGCCCTCCCCGCAGCCGCCGTCTCAAAACAGCCCGCCCTCGGCGTCCTGCCCCTTCTCTCGCCCATCCTAAGGCAAAGAGTCCAGCTTCTCGGTCTCAACAGCACAGAACCCTGGCTGCGTCTCCTCAGCTACGATGCCGCCAAGACTGCCCGTCTCACAGAGGTCGTCCAGAGCGGACGCCTCGAGCCTCATCAGGTATCCGGCGAAGTCGAGGTCGACTGGGAATACGACGCCAGGACCAAGTACCGCCGCCTCGACCTAGAAACTCTCAACGCATTCGTAGTATTGGAAGAGCTTGAGTTAGCCTTCAAGCTTGTGTACTGCGTTGGCGACCAGGATGGCGGTGGTGATGGATGGAGGGTCGGAGAGGTGACTGTTGCGGAGAAGCCAAACCCTTTCGCAGAATTTGCTGGTCACTCGACTATCGCAGAGGCTGACAAGGCGTTTGAGGAGGGCAAGACAGCATCCGCCACGCCGGGATTCTCTGGCACGCCTGACATTGATGATGGCAACGACGACTATTGGAATCAGTACAATGAGACACCCGCGCGCTCACCAGCTCCGCAGCGCTCACCCGCGCCGATGGCTGCACCCCAACCCTCCCATCTGGGCATGTACCGCAGCGACTCGGCGGAGGACAGCTACTACGCCCAGTACGACGACGTACAGCCTGCCATGGACAACCACGACCCGGACGAGGAGCCGCTCGCCCAATCCCAGCAGCAGGCTGAGGTCTCGCCGCCCGCCCGCATGCTCGTTCAGCCCCAGGCAGAGAAGCCCGCGAGCCCCGGCCCTGACCTTGAAGCAGAGCGCCGCGCCGCCCAGCTGCTGCACCCCCGTCCGGCGTCCAGCGCCAGCAGCAACGGCAGCCGCACCGTCGAGCGCTTCGAGGAGATGGCTGGGAAGCAGGAGGCAAGCGGGTTCGCCGTCAAGCAGCATCTATCCAAGAGTATTCGCAGCCTGTGGCAGCTGTCGCAAGCCTCGGGGATCGATCGGGAGGATTTCGAGAGGTTGGTGCAGAACGAGCTCGATCTCGCGAGCATGACGCAGGATTCGTAAGCGGCATCATCACATTCAAATGTGACAGGCGTGTGTAGGGAATTTGTCGAAAGAATGTGGGTGGTTGCGTTGTAAATGTAGGATATCCCCCTTTGCTTTGGGCTATTATCGGGCATCGGATCGCTGTGCTGGTTTTCGGTGGGGATCTCCGGCGGATCGTCCGGGGTCTTGGGCGTGGGCATCACTTCATGCTTGGCGTTTGGGTGTCTTTGTGGTAGATAGTTCAATACAGGGTAGCATTCGACAACATGATGCTAAATCAACTGACTGAGCAAATTGAGAGCAAATGAGAATGATTGGAGAAGGGGGCGGTTGAGCACCTTTGCAATTTCGACGATTCCAGGACTGTGTACGAATAGCGGGCTAACTCTACGATTACGAGTCCAAATGAGCCACCAACACCCCCCCTACGTGGAATCGCTATTAAGCTCTGTCAAACTGAGTATATAGGTTTTTTAGGGGCCTGCGCCCAACATTCAAATGGCCAAGGTAAGTTATGGTAAAATGGCTGTGACAGATTGACTTTCTTAACGTTGCTCACCCACTTACGGGCCACCCCCCCATGTGGGCCACCCCAAAATCCCTCACCGCCACCCCAACCACCCTTCTACAACCTAACGTATCTTTACTAATTCTGCACCAATTCCTTCCAAATTCAGGATATCATTACTTCAGTTACCAATGCCTCGATATACAGAAGATGAAGTCAACCAGGCCCTCGAGGCTATTACAAACGGCGAATCTATCCGGAAGGCTTCCATACAGTGGGGAATTCCGAGGGCTACCCTTCAACGCCGTTTACAAGGAACGCAACCAAGGAATAT
>NMXI01000115.1:0-52236 GCA_002851675.1 Verticillium nubilum
TCAACGCGAAACGGATTGTGAACTGTCAGTCAGGGCCAGGTTTTGGGATATGGCTCAATTCGGTAAGCGGTGACTGAAGGACAAGTCCAGGGACCTGGATGGATTGGGAAAGTGTCAAACACTGGGCCAAAATCCAGGAAATCAATTGGGAAAGCGGTAAAGACAAAGGCCATTTTGGGAAAGCGGTCTCTCAGCTGACTCATTGTGGAGCTTTCCTTGTCGTGGGAAGACCACCCAAAATGGCGATGTGTGCCTGCCGAAAAGGGCGGCCATTCCACAAGGAATCACTTTCTAGTAGGAATAGCGTATTATTCTATTTCGTATAGTTATAGCCCTCCCGTATATCTAATAGCCTCTTCTAGTCTCCGAGTCTCCTATTCTCTTCTTCTTTAATAATAATAACGATAATAATAGTAAGTAGCTCTTCCCTAGGCTTATCTCGGCCTTAGTCTAGGAGTCCTAGGTCCTAATAGTTAGTTACCTAGGGTTCTTTTACTAACTTCGTATAGATTTTCGTTTCTTTTAAATTTCTAATTACCTACTTATAAGTTTACTATAGTCTAGTAGTAGTCTAGGTACTAATATTACTATAGTTCGTTAAACTTAATTATATACCCTCTCTCTCGTAAGTAGTCCGCTAGTAATCCCCTAGTAGCTCGCCGCTAATCCGCTATACAACTATAGCTCCCCTTATCCGGAACCCTACTCGTAACGCTACTAATACGCCCTATACTACTAGAGGCATACTATGCCTCCGCTATATAGACCGTATAGCTAAGTAGTAGGTCCCGGCTAGCGCCTAGGACTACCTCTACTACGAGAACGACGGATATAAGTCTCTAAGCGGTCTACTAGTATCCCCCCCGTACCCTACTAACTATAAGTAGCCGCCTCTATTAAATACTCGTACTATAATATTTCCTAGAAAGGGAAAGCGTATATCCCTATAAGTACCTCTAGTACCCCCTTAGTAGTCTATAGCTAACCCGCTATAGCCCCCTATTAAGGACTAGCCCGTCTTTCGGGCTCTTTAACTAGCTATAGAGGCTATAGCCGCTAACGGCTATACTAGTAACTTTAAGGTATATCTTCCTTCGTTATCTCTTAGTAGTCTGCTGCTAATACCCTATAAGCTAACCTTAATAAGGCTAGGGCCGACGCTACTAAGGCCCTCTAGTAGGGTAAGAACGATAAGGCTACTAGTACCGAGAAACGGGCCGCCTCGGAGAAGGAGGACGCTAAGTAATACTAGGCTCGCCGCCTAGCTATTATAGAGCGCCTCGCCTAGGCCGCCGAGCGCTCTGCCTAGGCTACTAAGGCCTCCGCTACTACCCTATAATAGATTATTAGTAGTATTAGTAATATTTTTACTATACTCTCCGAAGTCTATAAGAGCTATAACCTCGTCGTAAGTCTTTTCTTAGTAGTCTACTAGTAATCCGCTACTAACCCGCTATAGAACTATAATACCCTTACTAACGAGGAGGAGGTAGAGGATAATACTATTAGTAGTAATAGCCTTAGGGGTAAGGATAGCCTAGATAGCTAGGATAGCTAGGATAAGTAAATTATACTATATACTCCTACTACTACTACTACTAGCCTACTAGTAGTCTACTATCTATTTTCTTTTTTTTTATTACTTTACTTTTACTTAGCTTCTAGTAAGATAGTAGCTAGTCCCCCGTTAATACCCTATAACTATCTACTACTACTCTCCTAGTAACCCGCTATTATAATCCTTCTATCTATTCTACTCCTCGTAGTAGCTATCGATTACGTCGTCCGCGATATTTCTAGCTAGGTCCTACGAATTTTCGCTCTCGGGGTAACTAGCCTACTTGATAAGGTACTATCTATTACGTAGTAGCCCCTTATAAACTACGATCTCCTATACTAAGTATATATCTTCTATCCCTGCGATTAGGTTAACTTCTATCGTCTATAGGTTTAGTATCGGCTCTTATAGCTGCGGCTTCTAGTCTTCTAAGTAGGATATATAGAAGATATCGTAGATTCTATAGCTAGTAAGTAGCTATAGCCTATATACGAGGCTATAGTCCCTGACTTTCCTAATAATCTTAAATAGTCTTAGGTACTTATCCGATAGCTTCCTACTTAGTCGCTACTATTTAACCGTTTTTACTAATAGTAAGACTATATCGCTTTTTTCGTATTACTTTAGTTTATAGTTCTTATTATAGTATCTAGCTTATTATCTACTATATTCCTATAGTAGATCTCGTATCCTTCTCCTATTCCCCTCCTATTCTATACTACGTTCTTCTACTATAACTATATTTCCCTAGTATTACTAATATCGTAATAAGTTACTAGGACTAGCTAGGATATACCCTATTAGGGCTTCTGCTAGGGACTATTAGATAGTTGAATAGAACGATATATTATATACGAACTCTACTAATAGGAGTAGCTAGGCTTAGTTCGATTATTCCGTATTATAGAACGTTCTAAGGTAGTATTTAAGGTTCTAGTTCTATTATTCCGTCTAACCGTCTATCTACGGGTAAAACGCTATAGATAGGCGTCTCTCTATCCCTATCCGTCTATAAAGTATTATCTAGAACTTACTTATAAAGAGGGATCCTCTATCCGATACTATTTCTCTAGGGAGGCCGTATATCTTAAAGATATTATCCTATAAGGTTATTACGAGACCCTCTACTATAAGTCTATTACTTATAGGGAGGTACTATATATACTTCGTAAATCGGTCTACTATAATAAATATAGAGTCTTACTTTACTATTAGTAGGAGGCCCGTTATAAAGTCTATAGAGAGCTCTTAGAACGGCCCGCCTAGTAGTAATAGACTAGCGAGGGTACTATAAGGCTTATATTATCGTAGTTTCGTAATTTAGTAGGTTAAGTAGGTCGGGATATAAGTCCTAACGTCTTTTAATAAGTTATTCTAGAAGTAAGTATTTCGCAGTCGTATAATCGTCTTTCTATATCCTTAATACCCTACTATTAGGCTATCGTATACTCGTTATAAGATTTCCTTCCTTAGGTCGTTATTCTATAATATAAATACCTTCCCTTAGTATTATAGTAGCCTATCCGTATCCTCCTAGTCCTTCTTCCCCTTCTATTTCTCTAATAAATAGAATTTATCTCTTCGTTATTCGTCCTAGATAATCTCTTATAGTAGCTAGTTATCTCCCTACTAGTAGTACTCCGTAACTATGCTAATAAGGTTACTAAACTATTATAACTATAATAGTAGATATCTAGCTCGAGCCTCGTCTTACTCTTCTTTTTATAGCTTATAGTCTAGTTACTATAATAGGCCGTCTACTAGGTTCCTACTACTAGCTCTAAAGTCGATTCTAAAGTTAAAATCTACTAGGGCTTATAGCTATCTAGCTTATCTTCCTAATATCTTTAGTTTATCTAGGAGGTACTTATAGTTTAAGTAATTAGTTAGTACTTCTATAGTATTTCTACTATATACTAGGTACTACTTCTACGTTCTAAATAATTCTATAATCGCTATTATTTCTACTTCCAGGGTATTATATCTTAGTTCTACTCCCTAGAGCTTCCTCGAGAAGAAGGCGACTAGTCTCTAGCTATCCCCTTCTAACTAGGAGATAATAGATCCGATTACGAAGCTCGAAGCGTCTAGCTTAACTCGGGTTCTAAGTAATAGATCGAAGTAGTATAGTACTAGTACTCTTATAAATATAATTTTTAGTTTCTTAAATACTATAATCTCCTTCGTTATTAGTAGTAGGGGTACTATAGGGTTATAGTTACCTCTACTAGTAAGGGGTACTACGATCTTTAAGTAGTTTTTTATAAAGTACCTATAGAACCCTATAAATCTAAGGAAACCCTATAATTCCTTAAGTATCTTAGGTATTAGCTAGTCTCGTACTATAGTAATTCTTTCGTCCGCGATCGAGAGTCCTACTAGGGATATTATAAACTCTAGGAACTCTATTATAGTTATATTAAAGGCGTACTTATCTAGGTTTATATATAACCCCTATTCTCTAAGTCTCTATAGTACGGCTCTAGTACTCTTCTAATATTCTATTATTATTTTCGAGTATATTAGGATATCGTCTATATAGATTATATAAATTATATCTATAAGGCCCGCTAGTACCTTATTAATATATACTTAGAAGGTAGCTAGTATATTTACGAGTCTAAATAGTATAACTAAGTACTTAAAGTATCTATACTTCGTCCTAAAAGCAGTCTTCTATTCGTCTCTAGCCCTAATCCTAAAGTAATAGTATACGTCTTTAAGGTCGAGCTTCGTAAAGAGCCTAGCTATAGATAGCCTATCGAGTATCTTATAGATAAGTAGGAGTACTATATAATCCTTTTTTATAACTTTATTTAATACTCTATAGTCTATATATATCCTAAGTTTACTACCTTTCTTTAGGACGAATAGTACTAGGGCTCTAGCTAGGCTAGTAGAGGGCTTAATTTATCCCTTCTTTAGTAAGTCATCGATATATTCCTAGAATACTTTAAGTTCCTCTTCTATAAGTATATAGATAGGCTTAAATAGAACTCTCTTCCCTTCTTCTATATTGATAGCGTAGTCCTACTTATAGTACTATAGTAGGGTAGCGGCTCTCTCTATATCGAATACGTCTCTGAATTCTTAGAACTATTATAGGATTTATAAGGTTATAGCTTTATTTCTATAGTAATTATCCTACTATACCCCTTATAATAGTATTTAGACGTTTTCTAGGATAATTATTGCGATTATATCCGTCTCCTCTATTACTTTCCTAATTTCCTTCCTTAATACTACGATCTTAATATCTTCTCTCCGTAGTAGGTACTTCTAGTACTTCGACTATTAGTCTTTTATAGGGTTCGTCTAGGTTAGTTAAGGATTACCTAGTATAATATTATAGCCGTTCTAGATCTCGTCTACTACTTTATACTTAGAGTACTAGATCCTCGTAATCCTAGGGTTATTAGTAACCCTATAAGTAAGCTTCCTTATACTAAAGGTTAGGATCCGCTTATTACTTAGGGGGGTAGCTAAAGATTCCTTATCTAGTACGAGCTATATTCCTAACCTCCTTAGTAGGTCGCTGCTTATAACGTTTACGTCTACTCCGTTATCTAGTATTACTTCTACTATAACCTATTAAGTATTTAGCCGTATTTTAATCTTTACTTTAAATCTTCTTTATAATAGTTACGACTACTTATCCTATTCCTAGTTATTATTTACTAGTAGCCTACTACTAATTAGCTCCTAGTTCGTCCTCGAGTTTTTTTAGTAGCCCTTAAACGTATATCCCTATTCGCTATATAAAGTATAGGCCGCTTCTAAGTAATTACTTATATAATAGCTAAACCTATTATAAGCGTAGTATCGGACGTTTTCTAGGCTTCCTAACCTCCTAGTAGTTTACTATTAATCCGCTATTAAGGACCTTAGCTATATCTTTAGGGACTATAGCTATATCTTAGGTACTTTCTATTCTACGCTTTATCCCTTACTTCCTTACTAATAGGTATCTATATACGTATCGGGGATACGTTCCTAGCGTATTACTAGGTACTCGGACTATCTCCTTATCTATTCCTAATTATTCGCGTACTAGGGTTATTTTAGGGTCTATTTCGTCTATAATAGGGTCTTAGCTCGTTTCGCGGTACTATTTAGTTCCGTTCTTATATAGGGAATACTTTAAGCTATAATTTACTAAACGAGGTCTAGGTCTAATTTAGCGAGGAGTAGGGTAACCCTATAGATCTATAGTAAGGGCTCTAGTAGCTCTACTTCTAGGCTATTATACGCGTCCGCGAAGTCCTAATACTTCTATTTAGGGTTTTAGAAATATTAGTTACGGCCGTATAGTTTAATAATAGTTTAGAATACTCGGGTATTATCGTCGTCCGCGTCTTCCTATAGCTAGGTCTCTATTACTTTCTAGGTAATATTATAAATTAAGTCGTAGCTTATTTATACGTTTACTATCTATTTCTATTATAAGTTATCGTAGCTACTTACGTATACTACTTTATTAATATCTCTCTAAAAGCTCTTATTATTAATTTAGAACTTTATATCTAAACTAAATAAGAACGAGTTAAGCTCTACCTAGCTAGCTCTCTTATAATAGATAAATAGTAGCTAGATCTTAGTAAAGGATATACTCTTATAGTTTTCTTTATCGTAGGCTATCCTTAGGGCAGGGGCTATTCTTCTACTACTAGTCGGCCGTTAGGCCGAGGGGTCCTCCCCCCTTCTTAGTAAAGTTAGTTCCTCGATCTTCCTCTTATATACGAATTTCCGTCTTTCCTCTTCTAGTTACCTATCTAGTTCCTTATTAGTTATTATTAGGGTATCTACTATAGCCTCCTAGTCGGTTACTTAGCTATACTCTATTAGTAGCGTATTACCCCTAGTATCGACGTCCTCTTAGTACCCTACTATAGTCTAGCTTCTAGTATTTCGCGTCTCTCTAGTTACTATTATATCTAACGGTCGTTACCTCTTAAAAGATAGATCGATTATTATATTAGGGGAGTAGTTTAGTAATAAGTAAAGGACGAGTAATAAGTCTATTAGTAGGTAGCTATAGAGACGTAGAATAATCGATACTCTCCTTCTCCTTATCTGGGCCTCTGGCCGTATCTATATATATATAATTCTACTAATGCTCGGCCCCTTAGTCTGCCGGTGACCCCTAGGGTCCCGGCCCCCCTGGCCCGTAGTCGCCTGTGCTCATGACACTAGCGACCTAACTCCTAAGAAGCGAAAGCGGGAGAAGAAGAAGAACACGCCCCGCAAGATGCGCAAGCAGCAGCTTCTTCACTAACAAGGATAGAGATTTATGGTCACGCAACCTAGAGTGGCTTGGGTTTGTGATAGCTTGGATGGCCCTAGGAAAGTGCTTCGAGTCCCAGGATAAGGGCATGGAATAGTGCACAGAAGCCGTGGGCGTTTTAGTTTTACTTTTACTTTAGTAGTAAGAAACCAGCTTTCTCATCATAACCAAACACCAATACACATGCTAAATGAACTTGACTAGATGTTTTGAGATTTAGCGTATTAGCGTGTAACTGCTATGGTTATGAAAATATAATAGTCACGAATGAGAAGAACATAGACTCATTATAGAAGTATTAAGCGCGGAAAATCGAGAAAGCAAAATAGCGAAAAGACACTAAAAAAAAAAAGGTAAAGGAAGGGGTTTAAATTGATCCTGGCGTCTACCGAAGAGTTTTGACTATGTGTACGAGCTTCAGAGGGCCTGTGAAGAGATTTGATCTGGGTAGGAGGTTTAGGGAGCTTACCGACTTCTAGAAAACGGGAGGGGTTACTTGTCTCAACTAAGGTACCCACCTATGTGGGTCCTGGAGGGCGGTGTCAGCCGAGTGATCGGCAGAATTGGGGTGCGAGCACAGACCACCCGCTGCCTTCGAATTGATGTCTTCAGTAAATCGTTGCATCATGACTTCATACCGAATCAGACGATGATTTAAGCATCCAGCCAGGCCTGGATCTTACTTTGAGGCAAGTCAAATTCTCGTTGAATTTCTTTCTTCACACGAATGATTACTCGCGAGCATCATTCTTGAATTCAAGTGCTGCCGATGTAAGCTGGGGCTGCCGAACCGCTCGCAGACCAGCCTATTCTTTTACACCCCTTGACCAACTGCCATTAAACTTTATTAGTCGGAGTACCTCAAAATACCTTGGAAGATCGCAGACTACCCAAAGCCTGGTCTATACAACTTACATGAGGTTCTAGAACGCACAACGTCGGGGGCAATGTCGTCTCTCCCACCCGATGCCGAGCCAGGCCTTGCTTATATCCAATCGGGAGCGAAGCCAGACGTTATGGCCTCGCCTCCAAGAGCTGTCACATCACCCAGCGAGCTCAATGAGACATTCAATGGCTCAAGAGGTCCTGTCACAACAGTGCTTCTCGTTTCTGGAACTGGAGGGTTCACTCATGCAGGTTGGTCTACTATCTCTTCGATTCGTACGATGAACGCGTATGCGCGAATGACAGATACATGCTAACGATGCCCAAGCACCGGTGCTGGAACTGGGCCGCATTCTGGCCAGGAGAGGCCATCAGGTCGAATTCGCGACCCACCGGGGACAAGAGAAATGGATCGATTCCCCAAATTATGCCTTTATATCTCGCGCGCACACCATGGGCCACCCGATGACCGCGGAGAAGGAGATCGCTCACTACCTCCACATGCAGCAAACTGACGCCAGGAGAGACTACCGAGACTATTTTCTGCCCAAATTTACCGTCGATGCTTTCTGGGCATCTGACTACCGCTCTCTAAAAGAGGTGGTGAAAGTCTCCAGACCGGACATGATCGTGGCCGACTTCTTCGTCGACGCAGTGAGAGATATCCAGCATCAATTCGGCGTTCCAATCGCGACTCTCTGGCCGCAAATGCCGTACGGAATGGTCGGCGCATCGTACATCCCCGGAATACCGGGCCTACAGATCGATGCTCTGAGCAGCGAGCATGCCTCCCTATGGACGCGCATTCGTGCTGCACTTCGGCCACTACGGACCATCACAGCACTGCTGCCATATTTCTGGTTTATCAGGAAGATGCGACAAGGAGCTGGTGTTGATTATTCTTTACTCACGCTGAACAAGCCGAATTACCTCGTCTTGGTGAATTCATTTTGGGGACTCGAAATACCCAAGGATCTGCCGCCCTTGATAGCCGCTGTTGGTCCCATCCTCGCCGATGAGTATCCTCTTTTGGACGACCAGCTGGAGCTCTTTTTCGCATCACATGCTCGCGTGGCTTTCATCTCTTTCGGGACTCATGTTCAGGTGCCTCCAGATCACTTGGAGCGGATCCTATTTGCGCTCTCATCATTACTTGCTGACGGCCTCATTGACGGTATCATCTGGGCTGCCAAGGGGCCACAACGTGAACTGTTTGACCGGTCTATCCGACTTTCCAGCATGAGCGACGTCCACGTCGGAGAGTTGCTCGACAACAAGGACCGTTCCTGGCTTTTCACACCGTTTGCGCCACAGCGAGCGATCCTCGACAGGCCAGAGACTGTCCTCTTCATGACCCACGGCGGGGGAAGCAGTGTCAATGAGGCCACGTTCCACGGCACGCCGATGCTGGTGCTCGGGTTCTTCTTCGACCAGCTTCTCAATGGGCTGCGCGTCCAGGAGGCGGGCGTGGGCTTGTGCCTCGACAAAGCGGCCTTCACAGGCCAGGAGGTGCTCGATAAGGCGCGGGCTATCTTGAAGGACGAGAAGGGGACGTTTGCGATGGATGTTGAGCGGATGAAGTGCATAGCGCGTGTGTCATCGAGGAAAAAGGAGCATGGTGCGGATTTGATCGAGGAGGTAATGTTCGATGCCAAGTATAGCATGATTGCAGAAGGCAAAAAGGTTGGCTCGGGAAGTGGTACACGGAGGAGGCCTATTCATTTGCAAACAGCTGACTCCAGGATGCCGGTGTGGAAAGCTAGGAACTGGGACCTGACGTTGATTGGGCTTCTGGTCACCGGAAGCTTCGTTGGAGCAGCCTATATTGGGTACGCTCGATTGGCTAGAACTTAAAAAAAGTCTTTCAGATCAGGTGGGAGGGACATTTGGGCAATATCTGTATCATAGACTTCGAGTCAGACTTTCGCTCCTGGCATACAGGATGCGATGAGATGGTAAATTTGAAAGCGGCACGCTTCGGCGAGCACCATTTCCCGGCAACTGTCCAGAGACAATAAGACCATGCTGATAATGGATGGGCAAGATTTCAAGTGTCAAATCGTTAACGTGCTGTTCTCGTCTTCGTTGTCGTCGTCAGCCGGCAACAAATGCAAAGGCCACGATCGGCGCCTGCCAGCCATTATAGTTGTCGGGGTAGATTGATATGTCCGGTTAGCGACGCAGGAGCATTTCTTGCATTGTAACATTAATGGCAAGTAACTGGTAGACGACATGAGTTATTTAGAGATTTCATGCTGGTCTTGACAATACGTCTATCAAGCGATAAGACTTGAGCATCGTTCCCCAGATTGCATAGATACGCAATACCGTGCAACAACAATCCAGTATCGCGGCATGCCGAGCAGACTTTTGCGTTTGTATCCCCTACATTTCCTGTTGTATTCATGGCTCAAAAGAAAACAACACATAGAACGCGTCATCCAACCCACGCGCTCAAGATGATATCTATCCTAAAACTCTGCATGGAAGCATTTCAAGCTCATGAACTAGAATGGAGAAAGGTGATGTGGATCACAGGAGTACGGAATCTTAAAATGTTCATACAGCATATGCATCATTGCTTTTGGACACTACTGCATAGGAAGCACTGGAGCGATCATGCAGCCTCTCAGATAGCTCATGCAGCTGTTGATGAAAGATCACAAGGTACCGTATTATTCAATGCATCGTTCGCCCTAGGACTGTGAAAATGAGAATTCATGAGTGGACGGACGGGAAGTCAGTCACAACATGACCTGCAGCTCGAAATAACAGGAGTTGAGCGGCCTCAGCATCGGAATACTGGATAGCGTTTGGATAAAAGAATACTACGCTACATCTGCTTCTCAATTATTTGAGAAGGTTACAGACACCAGCTATCACGTGTGATTATACTCAGTGCGGCAAAGGTGCTTGTCTGAGACCCGCTCGGCCTGCAGCGCAGCCTTGCCTTCATCGCATGGCACAGTGATTCATCTAGAGTGATGTAGAATCCGAATTTGAAGGACTTTTTGCAAGAGACTGCTGCTACAAGAATCTCTAGTCACGCAACAGGCTGAGGTCGTGTGTATTCATGGCCACGTAAATGGTCACTCAAGTAGCCAACACATTCGCCATCGGACTCATGATAAGCCCCGAAGAATGCGATCCTCCGCCTAAGAAGTGGGCCATTCATAGGCGAGCAGGTCTCGCCAATACAGGGAAATAACAAATCATGAGATGTTCAAGGGTAGAGGAATACAGCCGACACCGCCGCCGAGAAATACCCTGAACTAGACATCGTGACCTCGCCACGTCCCCTTCAGAAGGAACCAACATGCCATGCTTACCTCTCGTGTACCCAAGACAAAAGCGGATTGCCGAGCCAGCTCTAGAACCACTCCAGAACGCGTCCCAGAAGAAATAAGTGGGATTCATCCTTGTTGATCACGCTGCATGAAGAATTTCGGAGAACAGGACTGCAACACGCCCGCGCTGTCTCGATCTCCGACGTGGAGTCCCCAAATCCACAATGATTAAGAAAAGGGGGGAAACAAGTCGGAGACGTTCTCCGCGTCGTCGTTACGAGGAGCATCAAAGCTTCTTCACCGCAGCTGACGACGAGAATTTGCAGCCTTAAGTGGGGGACAATGACCCCCACGCGCCTTACCTACCGTCCGCCTCACGGAAGAGCGGGAACATCGACGGGACTGCGGTATTTGGCGGTCGCTAGAGTGGGATATTCTTGATCAAGGCCCGCAGGAGGTGCTATTCTGGCTTGTTCTGGTCTTTCGCTCGGACTAATGAGGCTCAACACGGAATGGAGCCCAGGGGCATCGTGGCCGGAGGATTATTCGGCGGATCCGCAGGCGCGTTGTGGGCGCGCGGAGCCTCGGCCGGTGCGGCGGGCGTTGGGATTGAAGGTCGGGCCGATGGGCACTGCCTGTGAGTGCGAGTCAGGGGCGTTTCATTGTGAGGGCTGTTGCTGGTTGTCGTGCAACGAGACGACACGCGGGCAACGGGCGACGGTGGTGCGTAGTTGGAAACAGGGTGCGATGAGATGGGATGCTACAGGACCGGCTTTCACATGAGGATGAAAGTAGTGGGACTTTTAGCTGTGAACTTTTGACTGCCGGGTAAGGTAGTGTAAGGATGAAGTAGCGGGTACATGGATGCAGGACGATTAAGCACATCTCGATGTGGGTACGAGTTGCTGGGCGATACGCTGGGATCGCCAGGGGAGGGCCGATGTCGAGGCTTGGTCTCTCGAGCAAGTCCTGCGAGGGACCAAGCAAGCCCTGGACGGGTGGGCTTACGTGTAAATGATGGTCTTTACGCAGATTTGGCGAAGGAGGCTTGGGACTCCTGATGATGAATCGGCCAAGACTTTATACCCTCCCTCGTCTTTTTGAGGCGTCCGTCAGGTGTCGTTGTCGTTGGGTTTGGCATGCCATTTTACCCCAAATCCCCAAATCCTCGAGCAGAAGACGGCAAGCGAAGGGGGGGAGTAAACAGTCCGCGTCAAATAACGTTCAGGCGGTCCATGACGAGGATTTGGCCTTCAGTGGCCAGAGAGGGTGTGGTGGATGAGGTTGATGGGATTAAGAAAGTGAGTGGCTTGGCGTTAGGGACGGCTCCCCACACGCTAGAGGGGCAGACCTCGTGCTGAACGTGTTAATTGGGTGATTCGGGCACTCGAAGGCAATGCTGAGCTGAGAGCGGGGGGGGTCAAGGAATGGTTCTCGCTTCGAAGGCACAGATGCGTCGATGGTCGCGTGAGATGTGTCTCGTAAGGATAGGATGACGCAGATGCACGTGAGTATAACGAGACACGAATCGCTTAATTTTTCGGGGATCAGAGACACGAACAGCGAACAACGAACGGTGAACGGCGAGGGGAGCCTTGGGAGGTGAGACGGAGAGACGAACAGGCAGCTCGTTCGTTGTGTGAGAGAAAACAGAAAACAGACGAAGGGGTGCAAAAAGAGGCAATGATCCACAAATCGAGATCCGCCCAAGGCTGCGAAGCACGAATCATGACGGACAGAAACAGGGACAGCCAGGGTGATTGGATGACGCGGTACCCGCTCGCGCCAAGATCGGCTGCCGCTGCCGGCGTCAAAATGGCAACGCCACAAAGGTGTGCATGACATCATGGCTGCTTCTGGCGCGAAGCCACCAATATCGGTACCGCCTTCCGAGTGGTGTGTCTCTCCTGCCTCGAGTCGTAGCTTGCGCCTTGGGCAGTCACGACCATTTTCATCGTCCCATCAGCAAAAGGGAGCTTCGAGCTTTCTTCAGCTTCACCAGCAGCTTCCACAGGCGGTCCAGTCCACCGCCATCAACTTCCACGACAATTGATCATCAGCATGCACAATAGGATCGCAGATAATTGAGACACATGGGTCCACAGAACGACAACGACTCCTCTTCGGTCTCTTCTCGATGCCCCGTCGGTCTCACTTCGCTGGCTCCATCAACCAAAACCCCATTCGCTCCATCGCGCTTGGTCTTCGGCGTCTCCAGCCATTCATCGACAAGTCATGTGCTCGATCAAGCTCTTGTCTGACTTTTGACCGTTTTCCTTGGCCATGCCGATGCAATGGAAATCAGCACTGCCCTCCCTGTCCTGGTCCGCCATGTTTGCCTTTCTTCCCTGCCGGATCCGCTCTCCACAACGCGGCCGAGTCGGTCTTGTCGACTCCTCTGCAAGTCGCCTCCATCGCGATAGAGGTCTTCTCCTTTCGTCTGACGAGCCTCGGAAGATTGTCCGCTCGATGAAGCAGTCTTTTGCCAGTGTGATTGACAAGGGGGTCACCCATCTGCCGCGGCACCGATCGTAACCGGCAGCAGCAGTAACAGGGGGGGTTCAGCAGAAAGACCAGGACCGGGGCCAAGCAGACGAGTACACGGCCAGCCTTGGAACAACGTCATGCTTTGTACACACTCTGCTTTGAGGACGGAAGTACCTTCCTCAATTCTCGGTGCTGACAGACGACCACAACCGTTTGCCCACCGCCGGGCACTTTCCCAAGACCGGGAGCCCAAGTACCAGGAGTACCCAAACACCAGGACCCCAACGGCCACCACACACCACGCTACACCCCATTGAACCATGACAGATGCAGTCGACCACCCCTGCTTCCTTTCCTACGGCTCCCCCGTGATCGTCCCCGCCTCGCCTTCCCTCGACTCGAACTCGACTCGACTCGCCTCTTTCCCTGAGCCGCGTCCCAGGTGCCCATCATGACAGCCCACCGCCCGGGGTACGTCATGGCCTGTTGAGGCCCCCTCCGCCTTTGGGATCCCGTCAAGCAAGGCCAAGGTCAAGTTGAAGGCCAATACTTCGTCAGGCACCCCTCCAACCTGCCCCAGAACGCCATCCACCTCAGCCAAGCTCCAGGTCCGGGCCCCCAAGCCATCCCGTCCCAATGCCCCAGTGCCCCAAACCCAGATCCCCATCTTTCACACCACGAGGGCCATTCTTAATAAATACTTTACTTTCTGCCCTTCCACTTCTCCAGCAGCACTTTTCGTCTCCGTTCCACCTCTCCAAAGTTAATACCTTACTCCGACAGACGAGGCGCCGTCTATATCTGCTCGTGTCCCGTTGGCCTCCCACCACGTTAGCCAACAACAACCACCAATACACATTAACAAGCAAAGTCACGACCACCTTCAACACAGTCGCCCGCCATGTTGGGCACAAAGTACGCCTGCCAGCCCATCTTTGTTCGTACCATCATCGCTAACAGCTTAGATCCATCACGGTCAATGGCGCCGAGGTTGGCGTCGAGTCAATCATGCTCGGTGTCATCACCAGCATCGGTGGCTTCCTCTTCGGATACGACACCGGCCAGATCTCTTCCATGCTTCTCTTCACCGACTTCCGCAACCGCTTTGCCACCGGTCCTCGCGATGAGGACGGCATCAAGACCTGGGTCTCCATCATCCAGTCCCTCATGGTCTCTCTCATGAGCATCGGAACCCTCATCGGTGCCCTGTCCGGCGCCTACACGGCTGACTGGTGGGGCCGTCGCAAGTCTCTCGCCTTCGGTGTCTGCATCTTCATCATTGGCAACATCATCCAGATCACCGCCATGGATACTTGGGTTCACATGATGATGGGTCGTTTCATCGCCGGTCTCGGTGTTGGTAACCTGTCTGTCGGTGTGCCCATGTACCAGTCCGAGTGCTCGCCTCGCCAGATTCGTGGTGCTGTCGTGGCCTCCTACCAGCTCCTCATCACCATCGGTATCCTCATCTCCAACATTATCAACTACGGCGTGCGCAACATTCAGACCTCTGATGCCTCTTGGCGCATCGTCATCGGCCTCGGCATCGTGTTCTCCCTGCCTCTGGGCTTCGGCATTCTCATGGTCCCCGAGTCGCCCCGCTGGCTCGCTGCCCGTCACGATTGGGAAGGCGCTCGCCAGTCCATGGCTCGCCTTCGCGGCATGAAGAACGACCCCCACAATGCCCTCGTTGAGGACGACATCAGCGAGATGTACAAGGTCCTCGAGGAGGAGTCTCGTGTTGGCGTCGGCTCCTGGATGGAGTGCTTCACTGGCCGCCCCGCTCGCCTGCCCAAGCTCGTCTACCGTACCATCCTTGGCATGACCCTCCACTTCTTGCAGCAGTGGACTGGTGTCAACTACTTCTTCTACTACGGCGCCACCATCTTCGAGTCGGCTGGTGTTGACGATCCCATCCTGGTCCAGCTCATCCTCGGTGCCGTCAACGTCGTCACCACTTTCTACGGTCTCTACGTCGTCGAGAAGTACGGCCGTCGTTGGCCCCTGTTCATCGGTGGTCTTTGGCAGGCTGCTTGGCTCTGCGTGTTTGCCTCCATCGGCGTCGCGCAGCCCCCTGACAACAACTCCACTACTGGTATCGTCATGATCGTCGCTGCTTGCATGTTCATCGCTTCCTTCGCTGGGTAAGTCTTTCGTACTCTCTCTACGAATCTCACAAGTGCTAACCCGTCGCAGTACCTGGGGTCCCATCTGTTGGGTCGTCATTGGCGAGACCTTCCCTGTCCGAACTCGTGCCAAGCAGGCGTCTCTCGCTACCGCTGGCAACTGGCTCGGAAACTTCATGATTGCCTTCCTCTCGCCCCTTGCCGACGAGGGCATCGGTTATGCCTTTGGCTACGTCTTCGTTGCGTGCAATTTGGCAGGCGCTCTCGTTGTCTGGTTCTTCCTCTACGAATCACGCGGTCTGTCCCTTGAGAACGTCGACCGCATGTACGGCCTCCCCGACGTGAAGCCCTGGAACTCCAACAAGTGGGTGCCTCCCGGATACATCACTCGCGAGACTCGCGACGAGGCCGCCTTCCGTCGCGCCAGTGCGGCTCGCGGCAGTGTCGCCGCCCAGACGACCGAGATGGAGAAGGAGAAGAGGCACGATGACAGCCCCAGTGAGAGCCATCACGAGGGCATGTTCAACGGTCGCGACACGCAGGTGTAAAGGCGTCAGGCAGTGGTGTTTTGAATTTTGTGTTTTCGGCAATGGAGTGCCTGATATATCCTCAGATGGCGTTACGCTTGAGTTTCGATTCTTGTAAACCCACTTCAACTGTAAATTGAATAACGACGTTTATGACTCCTTCCTCGATTTATCCGCTCGTATTGTGCATCCATAATTCGCACTGATGAATGCCATACACTCACTATCTGCTTGATAGGCGCCAGGTCGCACGTTCATCCAACTTCTTCGTAAAACATGCTTCCGAGTTAGATCTAGTGTCCACGTTGACACTCCAACGCTGAGTCATAGTTCGCATAAGGATACCTTGTATGGATACACTATTGAAAGCGGCGCTGAGTAGCTAGGACTATTCATCCCATGCTTGGAATTGGCATGCATGGAAACATTCTTGGTTAGCATGAAATTCTGCATGGAAACGTTCCCAGTGGGCATGACATTGCTGGTCGAGGTATGAAATGCTCGCGCAAGAATTGAAAGCATATCTGAACTACTAGCCTAGTGAAGCCATACCAGACAGTCAATGACTGGGTGCAGTGCTACGGGGTCTAGCTTCAAGGCCGAGCAAGAAGCCGCATTCCACCAGATGCTCCAGACTTCTTCCGACAGCCAGTCTTGCGTCTGCGTTGTCAACATCCGAAATATTTCCCTTTTCCGGTGGTTCGGTACCCATGAACCCTCCAGATTCGACCATCCAGTCCTTCAGCGGGAAAAGAGGGTGCTCCCTACCAACTGACTCCATGCTGCTGTTCATCTTGCTTAGCCAGACCTCGTGCTCCGTAGGGTTGAGACTCAGACCGAGGCCAGCTATGATGTCCCAGATATCTTGCAGGTAGCAGCCAACAAGCACCTTGTGACACCACCCCTTTGTATCCTGACGGCGTTCCACAGGCATATCGGCTACTAACATCGACGCAATGGAATCGACGCCAGCAACGGGAATCCATTTCCGCGCATCCTCCTCGCTGTACGTCCCAGTTTGGACACACGCCTTGACGAACCGCCACAGCGCGTCACGAGTCTGCGTCTCCCCACCGGTGGAAGACCCAATGATGAAACCCGGCTTGAAGACGCTGACACTTCCACCGCCAGTCCGCGCCACCGAGCCGTTGAAATGCTCTATCATCGTCTCCGACACGAATTTGGTCTGATCATACCCCGGCATCCGACAAATCTTGGCCGCCACCTCATCACGCGTCTCCTCCTGACCCGAGATATAGCCACCCGACATGAACACCAAGTCCGGCGCATCATGAGACTGCAAATGCCCGCGGAGCAGCTCGTACGTGCTGCCTACATTCGACTCCGCCAGCGCGTCATAAGAAGCAAGCCAGTTCACGACGGCACCGTTGTGAATGATGGTATGCACCCTGCGCGCACGCCCGTGAAGACCAAACACGTCGCGCCACTCGCAGTGTAGAAGACCGAGGTTCGGGAGGGAGAGATCGCCGGGCCAGACTTCGATGCGCTGCTCTAGGCTGGCGTCCCACCATTTCTGCTTGCCTATTGCGGACATGAGTCTTTCGCGGGCGTGTTGAGGGGAGTCTCCGCGGACGACGCAGATGATGGTCCATTGGTCGGGGTGGGAGAGGAGCTGGTGGAGGATTTCGCGGCCGAGGAAGCCGGTTGCGCCTGTTAAGAGGACGGAGCGGCCTGCGGTGGCGCTGATGTGGTCGAGTTTGGTTGTCCACTGCGTTAGTTCTTGTTGGAGGCGTGCCTTGTGTTCGATCTCTTGCTCGGAGCTCTGGGCTAGGGCTGCGATGTCGCTGATTTTGACGCCTGGTCTCAGGATCATCGAGGCGGGGACGTGGATCTGGGCGACTTTCCGGAGGGTTGAGGAGATTTCCACGGCGTCGAGAGAATCGAGACCTGCTTCGCTTAGGGTGATATCCTGACCGTCTTCATGACCAGCTTTGGGTTTCATGAAGCCGAGGACCTTCTGAACGATGGTCTGAGCATCAAAGTTCTTCCCTGACAGGCTCGCGAGTTTGTTCCCAGGCATCGGCGCCTTGGGCTGCTTCCAGGAGCCTACGAACTCGAGACCCAGCCTCTGAAGTTCTCGTCGATTGATCTTCTTGGAGATTGTCAGGGGCAACGACGTCACGGGGACGATGATGGTAGGGATCATGCTCTTAGGCAGCATGGATCGAACATCAACAAAAGCCTTGCGAATCTCGTCCCCGTGCTTCGTCTCAGGGCTGATGGAAGGGATAGCTTTCTCTTCGTGGCAGACGAATGCTGCCAGTCGCGCTTTCTCGTTTGTAGGCTGGAGCAACTCGACGTAGACGCGCAGATGGCTCGGAAGAAAGCGCATAATATTCTCCTCGATCTCTGCAGGTTCCATTCGCTGGCCGTTAAGCTTGATCTGGCGATCTATGCGTCCCCAGATCTCAAGGCTTCCGTCGCTCATGACTCTTCCTAGATCTCCGGTGCGGTAGATGCGATGACTAGCGCTATCCATGTCTTCCTTGGGCAGCCAGGCAGGGGCTGACTTGAAAGCGTGTGCCGTTTGCTCCGGCCGCCCTATGTAGTAATCCCCTATCTCTGGGCCTTGGATGCAAATCTCGCCTGCAACACCGATCGGCGACAGCTTGGTCCAGTCGTTGGGGTGGGTGACCCATAGTCGGCTCCCGATAGGATGCCCGATGAGGCGAGGGTTATCGACGTTCTCCTTCGAAATCTGAGCCACGGTGTCCCAGACGGCGGTCTCTGTCGTGCCATACAGTATGGTCAGGTTCAGCTGCGTTGACCACAGCCTGCGAAGTTCCGATGACGCTCGCTCGCCTCCGAGGGCGAGGTTTCGGAGGCCTGGTACTTCATCGGGAGAGAAGGTCCTGACGACCGTTGGCGTCAGTAAGGCATGTGTTACTTGCATCGAATTGATGTTTTCCACGATCCTGCCGACTTTGTCCTCCTGACTTGGAATAACGATACAGCCACCTACGCAGAGCGGCACGAAGATCTCGGTGATGCTGACGTCAAAGGAGTGTGAAGCAAATTGAAGAAATCTGGAGGTTTCATCCAGCTGGAGTACCTCAGCCACCCGAACAATACTGGAGGTGACGGCCGCGTGAGACTGTACAACGCCCTTGGGCTCACCCGTAGAACCGGACGTGTGCATGATCATTGAAGCTCGTGAACTGTCGCTCCAATCCCCATGATAACCTTCAGACGATGACTTCAGGTTGTTGAGTTCGTCAGGCGTCAGGATCTCCTGCACCAGGCTGGCGAGTGTCTTCGCCCGAGTCGCATCACAAATTGCACCAGTGCACCCGGTTTTTTGAACGATGGACTTGATGCGCTCTTCAGGGGCTGAAGTGTCGACTGGGATGCAGGCACAGCCAGCTTTGAGTAATGCAATCCAAGCAACGATCGCCCATCTGGAATGATCGAACACATGAAGAACTCTCTGCCCAACAAAAGAGCTTTTAGATGTGAGTGTGCTGGCCCAACACGAGGATACAGCATCGAGTTCAGCATGCGTGAAAACGCCGTCCCAGGCATCGACAGCCGTATTTGATGGCCAACGAGATGATGTTGCACGGAAAAGGCCATGAATCGTCTGCTCTGGGGTGGGCGAAGGTGGAGGTTTGGCGCTGGCTAGTTGCAGTTGACCGGATGCAGGATTCTGCATTGAGCGGATGGGGCATTCGAGCTGTGTGGACACGAAACTTGCAACCCGAGTGAGGATTCCCTTGAGTTCTGCATGGTCATGCGAGGAATCTCGCCACTGAATGCGCAGTCTTGCGGTGTCACCATCAGCATGGAAGTGAACGCGTGAAATTTGATTCTGCACGTCAAAACGCGTCAGAAAATGACGATCGCGTATCATACGGTCGGAGATTTTGACGAACCTTTTTAAAACCAAAAATTGAGCTACTTGAGCCATCATTCCACCGGATGAACGTGTGTTCATCATCGGTAGACGACATGGTGTTCCCTGCAGCGGCATGGCGGACATTTGTATGAGCAACATTTTCATGCAGCATTTCAAATAGCTTTGAAGGCGTGCTGCAAGCTTCCAACGCCATCTCAATCTTGTGACATGAGTGAATAGGAGTGAGGCCACAGGAGGACTTGTTGACCAAGTTGAGTGCGATCTCGCTCTTGCCAGTTATGTGATATAGAGACAAGACCCAGACAACGATGCCGGTCGCTTCAAGGCTCAATTCTGCTGAGCTTGCTGTTGATTCGGTCTGCTTGATCTCGAGCTCAAGCTCGAAGTCGTGCGAATTTTCGCCGTGATCGTTGGGCCCAGTAATAGATGCCACAAGAGTCGTTGATGTCGTGTCCGGTTTGGGATGTGGGATTGGCATCACGCGGCAACCGCTGTTGAGAAGACGTTTGACCATGGTGATAGTAATAGAGAAGATTGGAAGTTTTAGAGCAGATACTTGTTTTCTGAAGTTTATGGAAGATATCGCGAAGTTTGGAATGCAAGTTGGATTGAGCTAGGATGAAGGGCTCATGGGTTCATATAAGTTGTCCCACACGACCTCGCCCTCGCCACCGCCGTTATTCGGGGCCAAACATCTCACTCATTTTTTGAAAGCAAAGTTTGATGAAGCTTGATTCAATTTGCCGATTGGATATCCTTGCCGAGTGAACCCTTGGCTTGAGACAACCTCACCGCCTTTACTATGGTACGAAGCTCATCATTGCTATGTACAACCCTGGGGCAACTCTGATTCTCTTATCCTTGAAGTTACAAAAAGCTACTTCGTCGTCATGACTGACCGATCCGTAACTTCATGGAATGTTGCCAACTCATGACGAATGAGCACAAAACCCTTCGGCTGAGATCGTCCATTTTGCCTCGGCTCCTGACTTCCGGTTTTACAGGGTCTAAGGTCGCGAATTCCATCACAGGACCAGAGTTCGATCAAAACTGAATGATATCGACTTTGCCACTTCCAATTCTGTACGGAAATGAGGGTTTGATCGTCAGCATGAGAACCTGCACGAAAGTCAAATGTCTAGCTCGTCATTTCGTGGCTTCATCGCCACCAATGTGCTAGCGGGTGATTCCAATTGCCTCCGAAATCTCAAAACAACCAGTTTGTATATGTCCCATGGAACTCACGGAGGCCGTAGCTTGAACCAGGAGCTCTCAATAAATCGATATATGGCTGGCGTCCGGCTGCTGTTACACCAAAAGCTTTTCCATCTTCATCGTCTTTGAAACTCATTTTATTATTCACAAATCAACCATGAGCACGATCTCCGACTTTTGTCTTCCTTTGAAACATCAGAAACTTCCGTCCAGAAGCATCGATGAAATTGTGCCAAGCACCACCGTGGCCGCCAGCATCAGGCGACTACTCGAGTCGGACACTAAGCCTCAGCACAATCTCGGAAGGTAAGAAAAGGTCTAAATGCATGATTTCCAAGTCAGGGCCCATGCGCTTTGCGGTGAATTCTCTACTAACGATAGCAGCTTCGTTACAACTGCACTCGATACCGACGGCGAACAACTTCTGCTTGAGAATTACACCAAGAACCTGGCTTGTCGACATGAGTACCCAGGGGTCGATGAGTAAGCGGAGATCTATGGCTTGTACTTATGTCTCGGTGCGGCTAACCATGCCTCATAGGCTGCACTCCCGATGTGTTTCCATTCTTGGCAACCTGTGGGGAGCATCAGCAGTGGGCGTTCCCGTGGGATCTGCGGTGTCGGGCAGTTCGGAAGCGATCTTCCTTGGCATTCTTGCCTTGAAGAGAAGGTGGATGGCTGGTCAGGAACGCGAGCGTACTCACCTTGCACCGAACATTATCGTCGGGAGTCACGCACACGTGGCTGTTCCGAACGGTGCTTCGGCATGCGATGTGCAAGTCAAAACTGTGCAAATCACCCCATCGAGCAACTTCGTTGTTGATCCTTCTGATGTTGAGAGGCTGATCGACGATGGCACTAGTGAGTCTGTCAGCTTTCGGCAGTTCCTTGCAGCTTTTTCTATCATGCTGACGTCTTTGAGTCGGTGTCGTGCTCATCATGGGCAGCACATACACTGGCCACTTTGATCCTGTGAGGGAGGTCGGTGCCATGCTAGACAAGCATGAAGCCCTAACAGGTCGCGACATCTTGATCCACGTTGACGCGGCCAGCGGTGGATTCGTGGCGCCGTTTCTCGGTGAGGGCGCGAACGGTTTGCAATGGTAAGACACGCGCCATTATCTCATGAATCAAGGGCTGAGATGTGACCAGGGACTTTTCCAATCCACGAGTTGCTTCGATCAACACCTCGGGCCACAAGTTCGGGCTAGCCACTGCATCAATCGGCTGGATACTCTGGCGTAATCGATCGGCTCTTCCAGACAACATGGTTCACAGCTCGGACTATCTCATGGGACGTACGGAGTCGGCTACTTTGAGCTACTCGCAACCTGCACATGGGGTGGTGTTGCAGTATTACAACTTGGCTCGCCTTGGCCGCCAGGGATATGAAAAGTTCACGGAAGACGCATTCCAACGTGCTGCTGACCTTGGTCGCCTTCTTGAGAGAACAGGGTTGTTTGAATGCATAGATGGAGTACACCGGACCGCTGAAGGCCAGCGGTCCGCGAATGGCGGTCCCGGGCGCACAGTGGCGAGCCTTAGCAAAGGTCTACCCCTGGTTGTTTTCCGTCTGCGGCCAGAGGTCAGCCTCCAATTCTCGGGGCTCGACGAACATTGGCTCAGTCAGAGGCTGATTCAGAAGGGTTTCAGTGTTCCTTGTGAGTTATCCGGTCCTGCCTCCTTGAACTGCGTAACTAAGCCGCGCCTCTTTCAGGTTGCAGACTACCTGTTCAAGGTATGGAGATACATGTGCTGCGGATAGTGATGCGCCCCGGCATCACTGACATGGTCTGCGAGTCCTTTGTAGCCTGTTTCAAAGAACTGCTTTTGGAAAGGCGAGATCGTGAAAACGAAGGCTAGTAGTGGAACGCTGGATGACTAGCTCGAAAACAGCCGCGCCACTCACTTAGAGAAGACTTTACTTTACGTATGACGGAATTTCATGTGTCCTCAGAAAGATGACGATCACCCATCCATGCCCTGCGTCCGTGTGGAAAGTAGTCTCAATGTTCGTTCCGAGAGAAGCCAGGCTAGTCAGCCCATTGGTCCCCCAAGCCAGAGACGATGGGAGGAGCCCAGATGATAGCCCAATCCCAGCCAAAGACCCCGCAGCAACAGAGTTTAGTGATACCATGAACTAGCGTCACTCAATTCTGAACATAGGATCGAAAACTCACTCGAGTCATCTAAAACATGCGGACCTTGAGACGAGGTGCTGTTGAGTCAAGGTCTCGGGCGAAAGGGGCTCAACAATGTCCACATATCATACGTCAACGATCAACAGATCAGATCATGAAAGACTGTGTTCAGGTCCATGGAGTACCTGGTAAACAAGAAGCTTGATGGTACCGAATCCAACCCGCGAGGGTGTTCATCTACTTGAAGGATTCACCAGCAAGTCATGTTGCTTCTGAATGTACCATGACCCCTTCCACCGAGCACAAGCCTCAAGCCTTTTAGTGAACTGTTTTACATTCTCTCATTTGACTTCATGTCCATTCGATACTCCGTTTGGTACTTGGATGTCTCGGTACTTGATATGGAATCGCCATCGCCTGGTCAGCGTAGGCAAGCCTGGACCATTTGTTCTGGTGTCTCATCTGGTGTCTCAAGCGGCTGTGGTCTTGGTCCAATGAAGTACCAACCTATGATGAGGGCACTGTGGTCTGACCTTGACCTTGCCGTTACTTGTACATGTACAGGTTCATGTGTGGCGGCACGGATCACCACGTTCCGTGCCGCGTCACGCTGTAGCGAGTTTATGGATGATGGGGGGATGAAGTCTATCTAGAAAAGAATCAGGAGCATGTCTCATCACCCCTCTTTGGAGCTAGACCCTGAATATTGTCAGATGTACGGCTACCCATTGGATTTAATCAGAAATTACCTAGGTACCACTTTACCATCTTTGATAGGCACCTGGGACGGGAAGATTCTTCAAACAAATTTTGAACAACAGTGCTGGCGTTTGAGACCTATGATGGTGTTATAGATGGTGCTATGATCAACTCCTGAGGCGGTGTCTTATCGCGCCGAAGAGGTGTAAAAAAGCAGAAGAAAGTCAAAATCATGAGTTCTACAACAAAGGTAGCTCCAATTTTGCAGCCTTCGGTGGTGTGGCTACAGAAATCGGGCGAAAAAGGCTCCCTTCAACCTCGTTACGGCATGAGGACTAATCCTACTACATATACTAGCAAGGTCACGGCTAGCAAGGTCACGGCTAGCAAGGTCACGGCCAACAAGCTTACAGTCACTGCTATAGATAGCTCAATCAGTACGTACTACACTCAGTACCTAGACTTCTCGCCTCACCCCAAATTACGGAATATCAAGCTTTGAGTATCTACTATTACATTGTGCTTTCAGCTTGGGATTGTAGCTGGGCGGTCGAAGGATGTCTATGTCAGCAGACCACAAGACTACTCATCTTTCATACGTGAGGAAATTTCCAAGATCCAGTGAGGATGCGACTTGTTTCATAATTCTTCTCACAACTTAGAGTCCATGTAGTGATGAAGAGGCTGGTGATTGTGTCCTCATTCAAGTTATTCTATTATTCTCCGGCCGGGCCCGATCTGATATCTTGCGCTAAATCATATGCGGGCGCTTGATGATCGATAACTTTGAACTCATTATGCCGGGGCGCTTGTACCGATTTAACCAGCTGCGGAGTTTGAAGTCAAAGTCCGCAGCAACACAATCATCAGAAACCGACGGACTAGTAGCGGGCCCCGCTCAAATATCCGATGGAGCGAACAAGTGGTGGGATTCAAGCGTCGACTGACAGTCATATGAAGAATGACAAGGATCAACGCCTTCCTCATATGCCTCCCGTCATGACAGAGTCCACATATGCCATGAATTCCGCAGATTCCGCGGAGTCCGATTGAGGTTGCATAATGTACTTATATCAAGAGCCTCTGCCTGTCTTTTCACCTTGATATTCAACCTTTGCATATGCAAAGATATTCGTAGCGAACGATATCCTCGACGAAACCATCTTACTATCGCGCTTTGATTCTAACTAGTATTGCACCCCGATTAAATAAGTTAAATACAGCGTTCGTATTTAACTATTTAGCTCGCTGAAATCGACGTATTTATTTATTTAACTCTATTTGTAAATATTTAACTTATTTATTAGATAATAAAGCCCTTACGATAGTCAGGGACTTACCTATTACCTAGAATTGTTAGTATTAACGCCGTTAATACCCTAATATAGCCCTCCTAATTAAATAGCCCCTCGACGAAGCTAGTTATTAAGGTACTAAAGCTCTTCTAACGTCTCTAGAGCTATTCTAGCCCTCTATAATATTATCGTTAACTTCGCGAGACTAAACGCCCTCTCGCAGTCTACCGATATTACAGGTATCGCTAAGATATCGAGAGCGAGCTTACTAATAGTAAGATACGTCTCCTAGCGCCCGTTCTACTAAGTAATAGGATCCTTAATACTAGACTCTTATAATAGATCGAGTTAAAGGTATCGATCGAGCTTAGAGTTAGGTATTATAGCTCTCTAACGCCTACTCTATACCTAGTCGTCGAAATTTAATAAAGGCGTTATAGGTTAAAGTATTCGGAGCTAGCTAAATCCGTTTTATTCTTAACTTTAGGGGTAATCTAACGAAGCGGAAGTAGAAGAATAGTAATACTAGTATTCCTATTAATAATATAAGCCTACGCGTACGTTATAAACCTAGATAAGCTATTTAGGGCTCGACTACTATACCTTAAGCTATTAGATACTAAGGCTAAGGTAGAGGATAATAGTAGCTATATAGAGAGGAGACTCTCTAAGCTTTATATAGTATTAGTTAAGCTTCTACTATATATTAGTAATAGAGAGACGGAAGTAATAGCGTAAGTCTTCGCTAAGGGCGTTAATACGCTATAGGATATTAGTATATTCGCTATAGATATAGTCTAGAAGTACTTAAATAAATAGAAGTAATAAATATTATTAATTCTACTACCTTTATATATACTAGCGAGACCTCGAAGAGTCTTAGCTTCTCTACTATTAACTACTATTATCTATATCGTCGAAGAACGTCTTCTACTCCTCTATTCTCTCGAGGATATACTCTATCCTAACGAGAACTTCCTAGAGCGCGCTATAGCTCCCCTACTTACTCTATCCTTACGTCCTTATTATTTATCGATAGAGGGGTTTAAGGGTAATATAGAGTTCCGTTAGGAGGCGCTAATCTTCGGGTTAGAGGTAGTCTTCGATAGGAACTCGCTTATATAGATCGACTTCGCTTAGATTCCGTATAAGAAAGCTTTAGATATCGCCCTTCTTCTTTAGAGCTCGATTAAGTATAAGGTATATCGAATTCTATTAAGTATCGTTATTAAGTATTAACTTAAGTTCTATTACTATTTATTAATAAAAGAGAAAGTCTCCTTCTTAAGCTACTTCTACTATAATACGTTAGAAGTACTAGCTTTGCTATAGAGAAGATCTTACTTACTAAATGATATTATAAAGCTTTCTAATAGGTCCCTTCTTCTACTAGAGTTAAAGAACGCTATCGAGATTATCTATATTATTAAGAGACTAAGACTCTTATTTAAAGGTCTCGCTATTATTACTATATAAGAACGCGCGACCGATAAGGTTTAAAATATAACTATAATAGCGTATCCGCTACTTAGTAATATCCTCGTAGTATAGCTTAGGTTATAGAAGTTAGAAGAGGTTATAGGAATATACGTCGTTTATTAATATATTATCGGATACTATAATACTAACGAGGTCGACGATATCCTAATCTCTTACGACTTCTATAATAGTATTAGCCGTAATATTACCTATATAAGTACTAGGTTACTCGTAGAGTATAAGAAGGCGTTATTATAGTTATCTACGTTCGTTAATATAGTACGCAGATACTACGAGGATCGCAATTTAATTCGGAGAGGTCTAGTAATCGTAGGAGAGGTAAATCTTCGTAAGAGATACTCGTAGCTTAGCCTATACCTATCTCTTCTTACTAACGAAGACGCTACTTAGTCTCTTTCGTAGACTATTCCGACTCTAGAGTAGGTTATCGGATACTTAAAGATTTAGCTTCGAGAGTAATCGACGTATAAACGGGTTATTAAATACGTTAAACGCCTAGTTTATAGTAATAACGAAGCTAAGAGCGAGCTCTTCGAGTACCTCTAACTAAGCTCTTAGAATAGTAATAGAATGCTATTATAGAGGGAGAGGTATATTAGATAAGCTTAGAGAGGAGTCTTTAATAGAAGAATTCTCGAATATCCTATACTTCTTCCTAAAATAAAGACCCGTAGAGGTTATAGTAGAGGCCTTAAAGAGCGTTAGATCTCGTCTCTTATTATAGAGACTATAGACCTAGAAGCTATCGCTAGCGGTATTTACTATATTAAGTAGCTTAGTTATAAAGATCCTATAATCCCTAATCTAGCTTATACGGCCTCTAGAGCCCTTCCTCGTAATAATCGCGTCGAGAGTAAAGCGCCGGCCGTAGTAAATCGCCGTAAGGAGGTCGGAATTAGACTACATTAGGCGTGAAAGTTAGGTTCGAATTAAGTCTAGCAGACGCGCCCTAAAGACTATTATAGATATATCGATAATAGTAGTAGTAGTAGCGATAGCTTTAATAGCATAGGTAGTATCGCGGTAACGTTATAAGTAGGTAACGTTATAGATAGTTCCGTTAGTAGAATTACTACTTTAGTAGGGGATTTACGCCTCGGTAATTTTTAGGGTAGGAGACGAAACTAGCTAATTAGTAGATTAATATATATAGGTCTTTTCCCCTATTAGTAATAGTAGTTAATAGCCTAATTAGTTAGGGTCTCTACTTTATTATGGAGGGTCTAGGTTCGATTCCTAGTATTAGCGTTTATATTACCTATTATAAACTTCTATTTATAATAGGTAATATAAAGTTTTAATTAGCTTAGTTGCTCTTTTTTTATAGGTCTCGAGTCTCGATATCTATTTAAACGTTTACTAAATATCTAAACATTGTAAATCCATGTATTTAGCTATTTAACTATAGGAAAATAGGTTATTTGTTTAGTTGTTTAATAATTTAACTTATTAGATTTAATCGGGGTGCATCACTGATTCTAACCGAGGTCTTCAAGACCTTGTCGTTGGAAACTAGACGCCCAACTACTAAACCAAGGCCGGGCAGCGTCCTCCTTCGCATGCTCGCGGTCTCACTGCGCTCTCATTTCCCCAAAGTCTGGCAAGACCCTACCTCTGGACACCCGCTGCCTACTCCTTTCGTGCCCGGTTTCATCGCTATCGGCCGCGTTGCCGATCCAGGTCCCGACGCAACCCATCTTCGCCCCGGGGAGTCATTTTCTTCGACCCATACATCATCGCCCGCGATGATCCTACCTCGGTGTACATCAGCGGATTCATGGAGGGCTTCACCGAAGGTAGCAAGAGTCTTTCGCACGGTACATGACAAGACTCCACACTTGCAGAATACCCTGTTCTCCCGTTAGAGAACTGCCACCCACTTGACGAGGACCAACTGACGGACGATGCCAAGATGGGCGGTCTGGGTTACACGCTCGACGACCTGACCCATCTTTTCAGCATGCTCATCCCCTTCGGAGGGCTTGCTGACATGGACGTCAAGTCTGGCGACACCGTCGCCTTTCCGCCTGCGACAGGAAGGTATAGCAACGCTGCCGTGCATCTTGCCCAGGCGATGGGCGCGCGCGTCATCGCCTTGGGACGCAAACGGAGGTACTTGGCGAGCTTGCCGTGCTAAACCCGTCGCGACTTAGCACTGTCCGGATCACGGGCGATGTTGAGGCTGATGCCTTGGCAATCCGTGTCGCAGCCAGACCGCGCGGCGTTGATGGCTTTTGGGATCTGTCGCCCACGGGGAGCTGGAATGTCGACGCATTTCGATTCATGTTTGAGTGCGCTGAATCGCGGTGCGCAGACCAGTTTGATGGGTAGTGTGTATTCTGGAGTCAGCTTCAACTATCTGGACATAGTGGCCAAGGGATCGATCAGGGGCACCTGGATGTGCACAGGAGAGCAGACGAAGGGACTCATTCGTGTGGCCGAGATGGGGGTGCTGCGGCTAGGATCGAAAAGCGGGATGGGTCCTGTAAGGAAGTTCAGGCTGGAAGAGTGGAAAGAAGCATTGGATGCTGCTTCAGGGGGATTGCGCCGGGCGAGATTTTCATCATCCCATAGGTGGATTGAATGGAGAGGCGACCTGATCGAACAAGCGCGATTTAGCTGTAGAAACGTGTTGTAAGATCGTCATTAGGTGAGTAAGGTAGGATGCTGCAATAGGGGTGAGGTTTAGGCCGTCTTTGAGAGATAGTCACTTATTTGACCTGCATTGGAATTGCAGCTAGATGGGGTATGGAGTATACGGGGTGAGCCCCTGTAAATTCGTAGTGCATATTCTAGGCTTTTGAACCCCCCAGCATTTTAAGCCCTTGATCTTTCTCTAAATCTGGTCCCCTGATTGGCAGAACTACCACTACAATTGACCAATCATACATGCTTCCCAATCGACCAATAGCGAAACTCACTCAGCATGATCCCAATTCGCATGGGAGATTCAAAACGACAGAACCTTGAAGCTTCACATCCTGACTTGGCCTGCATCAGATTAACAAGCATGCTTCACAGGGTCAGCATCACGACGTCACGATGCTGGACGCAGCGCGGTGCGTGGCGCCACAGCAGTCTCGCGCTCGTCGCAGCGTCCCGCCTCAGGACAGCATGTACAAAGTCCGCCTCATCGACGTCACCCTCATCCTCAACATCACCCGCAAAGTCATGTTCCGAAGCAACGCCTTCGCCGACGTCTCTCGCATTCTGGTCATCCCCCTCAACATGGCGCCGCGCCGGCCTTAACACGACGCGCTGTCTCGTCGGCTGCACATTTGGCGACTTCTCTGCCATGTGGTTCCTCCAGTCCTTCCATCCTGAGCTCGGCACGGGCGCCATCATGGCTATTGCCAGTATGATTTCCACCTTTGCTTACTTCTTGATTCCTCGACTCTACTGCGTTTTTTTTTTCTCCGAAACATGCTGACCAGCCACAGTGGCCAGCGGTCTCGCCTCCTCCATGACCCTCGAGACTATCCTCTTGCGCCTCGGCCGCGACAGCCTGTCGTGGGGCGTCGCTGCACGAACCGCCGCCGGCATGAGCCTCATCTCCATGCTGACAATGGAGGCCGCGTCGAATGCCGTCGACTTTCACCTGACGGGCGGACAGGTCCGGTTCGAAGACCCAGCGTTCTGGGTGGCGGCCGTCGTCGCCATGGGAGCCGGCTTCCTGGCGCCGCTGCCGTATAATTACCTACGACTTCGCAAGTACGGAAAGGCCTGCCATTGACCTTTTTCCACTAAGAAGTATGTACGATATTGTTTAAAGTATGCGTCTGGCGGCGTTAAGCAAATACAACGCTTTCTATTCTATGACAGTCTATTCCACTCTGGGTATCTCTAGCTCTGTTTTCGTCAGTCACGCCTCCTCAGAACTCTGCTTCTCCTTCCTCATCACCTTCTCCTTAACAGCAGATGCACCCTTAGAGACGGCCCCAAACCCAAACGTCCACCCCTTGATGCGAACCGTATACACAAAGAAATACACCAGCGCCCAGTTCGCGACCGCAAACGCAACCATGATGCCGAAAGCAGGCCACTTGTCGCCAGCTCGCACGTTCAGACCGGTCATGTACTCCCCGCCGTCGTTGTAAGGGCAGAACCCACAGTCGGACGTCGCGGACTCGTTCTCGAGGTATCCGGCGCCCGCGACGGACGAGACGAAGCTGCCGGCGTATTCGCCGCAGGTTGAGCCAGGGGGCGGGTCGAAGCGGGCGAACTCGGCCGGGGCGCAGCGCACTGCTACTGCTGGGAGGACAGCGGAGAGGACGCCGCGGGAGTACCAGGTCGAGGGGTTGATGTAGTACATCCAGTACTTCCAAAAGGCGGGGAAGGATTGATATGGGGTGAAGATGCCGTTGAAGAGGGCGATCATGACGAAGAAGAAGGGGAGGATCTACATAATTAGCATGAGGACGGATACGTAGGAGAAGAAGAGGCTTACGTTGGAAATCATGCCGTAGGTCGGGCCAAATGCGGCGATCCACTGTCCCCAGCTCGTCTGGAAGAAGGACCACATGATAGTCATGAGGTACACGTATCCCGATGTCGACGCCTCAGCCGGGAAGCCGACTGGAAAATACCACAGCAGCCAGTACAGAGTCCCTGAAACGACAGCCATGGGCAGCTCGCAGATGACATTAGCCGTGCAGAACGCGACCCAGCCGTACGTGGCACTCGGCAGCTCACGATCCTCCCAGAGCTCGCGATGGCGGAAGAAGTTAATCACCACGGAGTTGACGACAGCGGGCGGCAGGAAAAACGCAAAGATGATGGCGGTGAACATGCGGTTCTGCAGCGACGCGACATCGTTGCCCTGCTGCCAGAAGGTGAAGCCGTTGATGAGGCCCATGACGACATGGACGAACAGGCGGCCATAGACGTACGACGGCTCGCGCCAGTGCTTGATGAAGGTGCGCTGGATAAGCAGCTGGCACTGGTAGAGCGTTGAGGCGGCGAACTGATCGTCTGCATCGGTGGAGGGTGTTTCGTGCCGCCTTTCGGCGGTCACGCGGTCGATGTAGTCGATCACGCCGCGGTTCTCTTCCGATACGAGCCACTCGGCGTCCCAGTCGACACGGACACCCTCGGAGTTTGTCGACGGGCGGGATGCCGTTTCGAGGATGAACTCGGCGACGTTGCGACTCGGCGGGCAGGGAAAGCCACGGCGGGCGAAGTAATCAATCACAACCGAACCGTTTTCGCCGACGGGACCGAAATAAAAGGTGTTGCCGCCGCGGTTGAGAGCGAGGATCATGTCAAACTGCTCGATAAGGTCAGACGAGGGCTGATGGATCGTGCAGATGATGGCCTGGCCTGCGTCGGCGAGGCGGCGGAGGAAACGGACGATCGAAAAGGCAGACTGGCTATCAAGACCACTTGTAGGCTCATCAAGGAAGAGCAGGAGGCTTGGACGGGCGGCAAGTTCAACGCCAATGGTAACACGCTTGCGCTGTTCGACGGTCAGGGATGAGATGAGCGCGTGAGAGAGGCTGTCAAGCTCGAGCAGCCGTACGATGCGGTCAACGTAAGCGAGCTTCTCAGCCTCGGGAATGTGCTTCTCCTGACGGAGGAGAGCCGAGAAGTCGAGCGCCTCGCGAACGGTCGATGAGCCCTCATGGATATCACGCTGCTCGCAGAAGCCAGTGCCGCGTTTGAAAGCAGCGCCGGGAGTGATACCATTGACGAGAATATCGCCGGAGACGACACCCACCCGCTGGCGCTGGGCCAATGTGTTGAGCAGAGTCGTCTTGCCGGCGCCAGATGAGCCCATGAGGGCGACCATCTTTCCAGGCGCCGCATACCCGTTGACGCCGTTGAGAAGCCGGCGGTGGCCGGTGCCGTAGGGGACGGTGTAGCGAATGTCCTTGAAGGTAAAGACGCTCGTGCCGTCGCCGATCTTGTCAAGCGTCTCGTCGTCCTTTTGCTGCTCGGCCGACGTCTCCTCCTTAGCATCAGACGGCTTGGCGAAGACGAGTGACTGCGCGCTGGAGCCGGTGAAGCGGACCTTTTCAACGGCCCAAACGTTGACGAGAAGGAAGAAGACGGTAAAGGCGAGGATAATACCAAAGTTGCGCCATAGATTGGAGCGGGAACTAACTTGTTAGTCGTCCGTGACTTGCACGTGAACCACAGTAGGACTTACAAATCGAAAGAGATCTGGATGTAAGCCTCGCCAGACACGGTTGAGCTGCCAATGGTCGATCCGGGGAGGCTGCATCCCTGGTATTCAGGGTCTGCGCCAGGGCCTCGCGGCACGAGATTGCTCTCGCTGCATCGCAGTTCACGGCTGCCAAACTCGTTTCCGAGAAGGGCCTCGTAGCCGTAAGCGACGGGGTTGGCGTAAGAGAACCAGCCGAACCAGGGAGCGTCGCTCATGAGCGTTGATCGAGGGATAACGTAGCCAGTGAGGATAAACATGATGTTAAGGACTGTTTATTAGCACCTCCAGAGATCTTTTGGGTCGAGTAATACTTACAGACACTGACGAAGCGAATGGCATCATCAACAGTCGAAGAGAGAGCAGCAAACATGCGGTACATGGTAGTCAGACACAGCGTGGCCGTGTACACGAGCAACATGTAGATGAAGAACTTGCCCGCCTCGATGTCGAATTTCGACAAGAAATACATTGGAAGACTGAACATCACAACCATGATGAGAATCAACGGCAGATCAAGCACAGCCCGCGCCAGCACGACAGCCGACGGGCGATACATCGCAAACTGCCTCTGCCTCTCGATCGTCGCGCGGCCCATGATGGCCGGCGCCAGCACGGCAAACTCAAGCCAGCCGATGAAAGCAATGGAGAAAAAGGCAACGCTGGACATGGCGAACGCCGAGGCCGTAGCCCCAGATTCGTTCTCGAAGAACAGAGATCCGACAATAAGAGCATTGACGACGATGATGATCAGCTTCGTGTAGAACGTCCCCAGGTCGCCCCAGAAAAGCCACGCCTGCCTCTGTGTCGCTGCAGCAATCTGCCGCACCACAGAAATAGTATATGGCGACTTGTCCTTGACGTGCTTGCTCTTGGCGCCTTGCACCGCATCCTCGAAAGTCTTTTGCTTCTCATCCGGGTCCCATTCGGCGCGGTGCTCGCGGTCGTAGAGCTCAACGTCGTCGAGAAGTCGCTCGTAGTGCTCGCTCGCGCGGAACGCGGCCTCGAGTTCCTGCGCCGTCTTGGGCGCATAGGCTTCGCGGCCCTCCTGGAAGTGTCGCGCGTTCTTGTCGGCAATGGAGGTTAGGAAGTCGGCTGTTGTTTGGCGGGGGGGACGCCAGTAGCCGAGACTTTCGAAGTAGGCCTGGGCTTCGTTGGCGCGGCCGTGGAAGAGCATTCGACCGTCGTCGATGACGAGGACCTTGTCCATGAGTTCGTAGATGGACTCGCCAGCTTGGTAGAGGGTCACGAGGGTCGTCCTTCCGCTGACGTCCGTGTACACCCGTAGGGATTTTGCGAAACTCAGCGCCGTGCTGGCGTCCAGTCCCCTCGTAGAGTTATCCCAGCACACAACCGAAGCTCTCGTGGCGAGCGTCTCGGCCAGGGAAACGCGCTTTCGTTCACCGCCTGAAACGCCACGAACATGTTCGTCGCCGACAAGCGTGCCGCGGGTATGGTCGATGCCGAACATGGCGAGGAAGGCGTCGAGAACAACGGGGATGGTCCATGCTGCCCGGCGGCGCGTCTTAGTAGAGAGGGCGAACCAGAGGGTCTGCCAGACGGTGAGAGTTGGGAAGTGTCGGTCGTCCTCCTCACAGTAGACAACCTCGCCGCGGAAGCGGGCCTCCTGCTCGGCGGCGGGCAGGGGTCCGTAGTGAACCTCGCCGTCGACGGAGGCATACTCGGCTCGGTGGTTGGCGAGGGTCTTAAGTAGCGTCGAGCAGCCGGAGCCCGGGCGACCGAGAACAAGGAGAATCTCACCGGGGCGAACAGCGCCCGTCATGTCGTGGATCAAGGGAACCGTGTCTGCTGTGCTGCCCGGCTTCAACGAAGAGTGAAGACGAGATCTGACAAAAGACCATAGATCGGGTCCAAAAGTGTTGAGAATAGCACGAGGAAGCGTCTTCAGGGGCGCCGAGTTGGCAGCGGCCGCACGAACGGTGAGGTTGCGAAAGGAGATGCCGAGGCGTTTCGTCGGCCCGCCGGTGGGTGTTCTGGGATCGAGGATACCCTGGCGAAGAAAGTCAGGGAGATCAAAGTCGTCCTCATCATCGTCGGGGTAGCGTGTTGAGTCGCTGTTTTGGTCCGCATCGTGGTTGGTGGTTCGACGGGAGCGGTGTGTGAGCTCGCGGTTGAGATCGTGGAATTCGGACATGGCAGCCGAGACAGAGACATCGCCAGGGGCATGCTCGCCCCAGGTGCCGTCGGGGGCACGGCGCTTGTCGTCCATGGTCGAAGCTCGTGAGTTGTCGAGCAAGAATGAACAGACAGACAAACGCGGAGAATGGAGGCCCTCTAAAGCCTTTGTATCTCGAGATCGACGTTGCTTTGATGATAGTAGGAATCTTAAATCCGCCGCTATCTGCGCCAAGCACCCATATCCTTCGGCGAGTGACGTGTGAATAATGAGATATATCGGAGAAACCCCACCAGAGGAGGCCATCCGGGCTTTAGCCTTATACTCCGAGTCGCCATGTGTGTTTGAAAATCCTCGTCGAGATAGGCCTGTTGAACGTTCCGGGCCAGCAACCGACCCCCGACCCCCGACCCCACGCGGAATGTGAATTCCCCCCTTCCCTTCTGGATTATCAACAGGGGGGCGCTCTCGATCTGACGAACCACATTGGGTCCAGTCAGCACAGAGACTTTGGTTAACCAACGCCCGGAGTTAAGGCCCATGACGCTGAGGCGGTAGAGCTCGCTACCCACAGCGTCATGCAGGGTCCGTCGAGTGGAGCATGATGAAGGGATGTGAAGTCCGCCATTCGACAGGCTGTACATCCTGGAGAGGAAGAGTTTTGCTTGTCTGCTTTATTAGGCTGGCGGGACACAATCTTAGCGCCTCCAGACCCGATGACGTTAAGTCCGGGCTTGTGTCGAGTCCAGATCTGACTCGCCACGTCCCGTGTTTGTGCTGTAATGTTGGGCCGGGGAGTCAGGCTTGTGCGGGATGCAAAGGCCGCTTGCTCAACGGGCGCTGGATTGGTAAGGTCGTCGATTATTAATGCCCTCGATGGGATGGCGCCATGACGCTGGGCATGGACAGGTTGTTGAGCTTCACGTCTTCGGTGAGATCCAGCCGGTAAACATGAAGCGGCCCGATTATCTCAGCTTCGTGGGTTTGTCAAAAGGAACGGCATTCCCCCGAAGGACTGTTCCGTGGACCCATCTGATTGCAATCTTCGAGGCATTTCTTTCTTGTGACGCGTCGACATGCCCATGCACGTAGGTCGCACCAAGCTGCCGGCCGGTCGAATAGGGGGCCCCTTTTGGTCTTTTTGGTCTTTTTGGGTGTCAGTCACCAGTCACAGTCAGGCCACCACTCTCTTCAACGGGGTTACCATTATTACCTGATGCCGTTGTTGCGAGGGTCACGCTCACAACTCGGCAACTGATGGATGGACACAATACTCTCACTAGCTCTACATACACTCTCACAAAGTCAAAGCCCCAACGCCGGATCCCAATGTACAGATTTTCTCTTCCGACCGTGCCCCAACACCTGGTTCCCCCTTGCCGCCGAAACATCTCCCAAAGCTGGCCTCGAAGAACTTCCCAATACAGGCCGAGCACTCCGTGCATCCCTCCGAACCATCCCATGACCGAGTCCCATCTGCTCATCCCGCGCCACCAACATGTCTTCCACGCGCCACTCCCACCGAGACCTTTCAACCACGTCTCCAGATCGTCGCAGCTTCGACCGCCAACCCTCAACGAACAGAAACGCCAGACGCGTATCGCTGCCCGTCTGCGGCGGCGGGCCTTCGGGCGATCCACTCTGCCTTGAAATTGTCTGCTTGCCTCTGCGTCGTAAAACTTTTGTCTCACTCGTGTTCACGCGGCCACGGACACCCGTCCCGCCCGAGCGTGGTCAATATCCCGAGCCCTCGTAGCTGTTGCGCGCGTTCCGAAGTAGCCCACTGTTCTCGTCGCGGTCCTCGGGCCGCTCGTTGAATAGGCCGACGTGGCGCTTGTAACCCGTGACGCCGTTGTCATCGGGCAGGTCCGACAGAGGTCGCGCCGTTTTGACGGGTGGCCAGACACCAGACCCCGGGCGTGATTTGATGGGGCTGCCGGTCTCCGTCGCGCCAAGCTGCTGCGGCGAAGCATCGCCCGGCTTCTCAAAGACGCTGCGCATCTTGTGGAAGAGGCTGCCGGGGGAACTCGTGCTGTTGCCGCCAGGCGCGACGCTCGACATTGAGTTGCGTTGCGGTGACTGGTTGTGGACCGGCGGAACATACGTCTGACGAGGAAACTTTGCTCCGGCCTCGCGAAATGGATCGTACTCCTCCACACCACGGTCAGTCAGACTTGAGTCGTTGCGTGATCGTTGGGGCCAGGAGTCGCGTATCGTGGGCTCGTGGCGATCCACATGCAAGGCCGAGTGCACAGGTGACGAGGCGGCCGTGTCAAGGGTGCTTTGGCTGCGAAGAGAGACCGGCACCGAATCGTTCCGTGCATGCCACGACATGTTGGTTACGTCCTTGGGCATAAATGCCTCGGGATCAAAATCTGGCGGCGTGCGAGGACGGTCCGGGTTATGCTTGCTGTAGGCAAGACCCCGCGTGGGGCTGTACGATTGCGAGTAGCGTAGAGCAAGAGGGCTGGGCTCGGCATCGCGAGTTTCTGACCTGGGCAGCAACAAGGGGGTCGGTTGCAGCGCGCGGGGCGTCATCTCGGATGACTTGGGCCCAGCGTTTGGCTCATCGACGACACGAATGGTCTGCTCCCTGATGTAGCCATCAAATCGCTCCGTAGGGCTAGTGACAGACCTCTTCATTGCTGCCGCTTCCGCCTCGGTCTCAGCTTCAGAGTCATAGTCACTGGCATCAGTGCTGTAAGCACCTTCCTCAAGCACCGTCTCCTGACCACGAACGTCTGTCAGGACCGTGGAGTTGGCTGGGTTCATGTCGCTTGATGTTGGGAGGTTGGACCGAAAGTCCCGGTACTTGGTGGACTCCTCTTCCTCCTCGGGGAACTGCCAGTTCGTCGATTCCGTCTGGTTCTCGGGCCAGGGCGGCAGAGGGGCTGTCCTTTCGATATGCGTAGTCGCAAGCGGTCCTCGCGAGAGACTTGGGAGAGATTCCCGGCTTTCTGCAGCTGAGCTTGGCTGAAATGACGTCGCGGCACGAAGGGAAGACCAATCGCGCTCAAAGCCATCTTGACGTGCTTTCTGTTGAGATGAAGACTCGCGTTCGTCTGTCTGATACAGGTCCAGCACACTTGGCTGCTCAGAGCTTTCACGCGACTCGTGACCGTCGACGGCCGCTGGCTCAGCAGCGCGACTAAACGATGGGAGGTCGTAACTAGCCTTAGTAGGACTCATTGACGGCAGATCGTAAGTGGCCTTGGTGGGACTCATTGAGGGGAGATCGTAATTTGACTTGGTAGGGCTCATCGAAGGGAGATCGTACGTCCGCTTCACAGACTCCTCTCGCAGCTTGGTAGACTCGAGATGGAATTCGTCCTCATCGTTGCTCAGTCCCATTCCGGCTGCAGCCACGTGGTCTGACTCGTGCTCAATGTGAGTGGCATCCCACGGCGTCTTCGTCGAGGAGAACCGGGAGTCGCCGTTGACGGAGGCGTCGGGGGAGGAGTCCCAATCGTCAAAGGCCACAGCGGGGTTTTCGGCGAGCGCATCATCTGTTGTCTTGAGAGGCACGGGGACGAGGTAGTCGGCCTCAGCCGATGCACGCGTGGCCTTGATCTGGCCCTCTGCTGTTTGGGACTGAGGTTCATCCATGTCGTCACGAAAACTTTTGACGGCCGTGTCTTCGACGTACCCGGGGGGGACAGGGCTTGCTGGTCTCTCCTGCTGCTTGACTTGCTCACGGCCAGCCTCGACACTAGCGTCGAGGTTCGACTTCTCTGAGACTCGTGTGGGTGACCGGGAACGCGTGTTGTAATAGTCTGGAATGCTGGTCTTATCAGCAGCCGATTCCGCCGGCGACAAATCACGCGTAGAGAAAGCGTCGCCGTCCTCAGGTAGGGGCGAGCTGGCGTCCATGGACGAGGAGACTGAGCGATCATTCGACCTGAGTTCGACAGATGCGTCCTGCGGCTTAATAGCGGACAGCAACTCCTCGACCTTCGTCTCGTCGTCGTCATCATCCAAGTCCCTGATGAAGGGTTCAACCGAAGGGGTTGTTGCGGTTTGGGGGGCAGGAGACCTGGTAGTGGCTTCGATGGGCTCCGGAGTCTCTTCAGGGAGAGCATATGATCTCTGCTGTTCGTACTTCGAATCGGCTTCATAGTCGTCCACCTCATCGTCAGAGGAGTCATAGTCTCGCTCGATACTGGGAATCGGTGTATCCGGGTCGACAAGAGGTGAAGATGGCTCGTCGAATGCCAAAGACGGCTCTTCCCGGGTTGCCTCAAGCAGCATACTCTGCTCGATGCCCGGATTCGGGGGTTGCTGATCGTCCCCGCCAAGTGAGCTGGACACTTTTGCTGTGCCAGGACTTTCTCCGTTGTGATGGTCTGCTTCGTCGTCCAAGGCGGTATCTTCGGGGATCTCCAAAAAAGACTCCTCGTCAGGGGAGCTGGATTGCGGTTCACTATCGACACTTCTCTCATAGGTACTGCTGCCGCCGCCAGTGTGCTCTGGGCCTTTGGGAGTTGTTGTTGTGTACTCGACGTCAGATGCAGTCGAAGTGATGGTCAATTCGGGCTCAGAAGGCTTCTCTCCGAGGCCAACAGGCTTGCCAGTCTCAGCGGACTCGGCCGGCTTGATGGTGCTGGCCGGTTCAGCGACTGACGCTGGCTCTGGAGACTCATTGACATTGATAGGTCCAAAAGACGATTCGACAACGTCAGCCGAGGGCTCGACGAAAAACTTTGTCAACTCAGCGGGCTCGGGAGATGATGCTGTGCCCTCGACTGCTTGATCCGATTGACCAATGAAATCATCTTGCTTGGTCACTTCCTTGACCTTGGGCGCTTCAACAGAATTGATCGTGAGGTCAATAGCGGCGGGCTCATCTGCGACGTCTTGCTTGGTAGAATCTGACACCTTGGGCTCAGCCTGAGGTTCGGCGGAATCGAGTTCCGTTGGCGCGAGCGACTTGGCCTGGTCACTAAGGGCTCCTGTTGAGGACTCAGGGCGCTGTACCCGTTCCGTCGCAAGAGTCTCTTCATCGTCGGGCTTCACAGACTCGGTGGTAATAAGCATCTCGGGCCCCAAAGCTTCAGCAGGCGTGACGGAAAAGTCGGGTGCAGGCTCCGACTTGGTCACCTCAATCGTGCCGACGGACTGTGGAGAGATTTCGTTCGCGTCGGCGATCTCGTCCTCGTCTAGGGTGCTGTTGTTGGTCGCCTTCTCGGCAGACAATGATTTCTCTGCCTCCTCGACAGAGGCTGGTTCTTCTGAAGAATCCTCATCTTTTGTGGTGGGAACGGGGAGTTCATCTGCAGCTTTAAGCTCATCGTCCTCGAATGACTTGTTTACAGTCGAGGCTGCAGGAACCGTGTCGTTTAGGCTGTTCTTTTCGATCTCAAAGACTGCATCGTTGCCCTCGACGGAGACCTCGTCATCCTCCTTGACAACATCATGATTCGTTGGGATGACTTCATCGACATCATCCATCTCGGCGACAACAGTTGCTGGGCTCTTGAGCGCCTTATCCAAAACGGACAGGCTATCCGCCTCATCTTCCTCGTGCTTGTTCTCGGTGGCTGTCGATGGTGCATCATTGTCATCGGCAGTGATAGACTCTTCGAGAGAAGAATTCTCCTCAGCAAGCACTGCCGCTGGCTCCTCAGTCGCCCCGGCCAGGACTCGGGACTCGTCCTTCTGGTCAGCCTTAACCTTCTCATTGGCAACAGAAGCAATTGAGATTTCTAAGTCTTCAACAGCGGGGGTCTCGTCACCGTTGGCCGTGACAGATTCAACCTCAGACGCCTCTTGAACGACGGCAGTGGCCTTATTGTCGGTAGCATCGTTTGGTTCGGGCACCAGGACGGGCTCATCGTCGAGAGCCTCCTGAAATTCAGGCTCCGGCGAACGGGTATGATAGTAATCGACAGCCGGCTCAGACTCATCTTCTGGCAAATCGACAGTCGTATCTTTGCTGTCAGTTTCGTCGGCGTTCTCGAGGGTCTCGATATCCTCAGAGTGATCACCGACTGGCAAGGCGTCGTCATCAACGAGCTTCGGGTCTGTTGCATCGAGTTGCGATGCGGCATCTGACTTGTCGTGTAACGAATTGTCAGTCTTCGCATCAACGTCAAGACTTTCAGGCGCGATGTCGGCATCGCCAATCGTAGCGGACTCTTCCGCCGAATTGCCCCCCGGGGAGACGCTCCGTATTTGAACTGTCTCCACTGCCTCAGAGATATTAACAGGTTCGGTATCCTCCACACTCTTGTCGGCCTCTGCCTCCGTTGACTCGGGCTCGGACGTTTCAGTGGGCAATGTCTCCTTGAGAGACTCAATGTCGCTCACGACCGAGACATCGTCGGTCTTCTCTCCCGTTGCGACGGGAGTGTCGGTGCTGTCTGCGGACAGTCCTTTAATCGATTGGTCTTTGTTTTCTTCGTGTGTCTCGGCATCCTCGGCGGGCAACATGTTGTCGTCGGCGTCAACAGTCTCCTTAATTACCGCATCATTCGCGGCTGCTTCCTCCTCCTTTGCGGCGACAATCTCGTCATCCTTGGCAGCATCCGCTGCCATATCCACACCACGGGTAGCAGGCTCAGCGTCCTCGCCACCCTGCTCCGCGTCCGCCTCGTCAGAGGCCGGCGCCGAAGCGTCTTTATTGGCCTTCACATCGTTACCACTGTCGTCTCCGGCCGGGCTTGGAGAGTGAAAAGAAACCTCATCCTTACTGGTAGTGGTGTCGTCCGCAAAGGACGCGTCCCCATCGGACGCATCATCGTCCTTGAGGGCATCGCCGTTGGGGGCGGCTTCGATGGCAAGAAGGCCGTTGGTGGGAGCGGCGGACTTGGCCGCCTCGGCGCGGGTGTCCTCTGTCGGGGTGTCTTTCTTGGCGTCCGCGTCTGCAGCGGGAGCGGCGGCGGAAGCGTCAGCGGGTGCATCCGCAGCCCTCGTCCTCGCGCGCTTGCGAGGCACAAACGCCGGCAAGGGGTTGCTCATCCGCTCATCGATCAAACGGTTGATTTCCTATTTCCCCCCGTCAGCAAACACTCACATCACGCCAAACGCCGTCGCACGGCAGAAGCAGTGGGCTTACCTTTCGCTTCTCCTCGAGCTCTGAAAGCTTGGTCTGCCCCTCATCGAGAAGCTTCTGCACCTCAGCCTCAATAGCGTCAATGCCCTCGTCCGCCTCCTCCTCTACGAGATCGGTCTCCCGTGCAAGTCTGTCCCTTCGCTCGGCATCTTGTTCCTCCTTCTTCGCCAGCAGCTCGTCATCTTCTTGTTTTCTGCGAGCCTCACGCTCTTCGTCCTCCCGCCTTCGGGTTTCGGCAATCTCTTCTTCTTCTTTTGCTCGCTGGGCCGTCAGCTCCTCGAGCTCGGCTTCGTATTCGGAGAGGAGGGCGTCAAGTAGGGCGTCCCGCTTCTCCTCCAGCTCGTCGAGCTTCGCATCGTGCTCTTTTGTCGAGAGGCTGGCAATGGTGGTGTGTATGGTGGCGAGGTTCTCGGTCATCTGCGCGACGAGGGCCTCGACGTCCATTGTGGCGGCCATGTCGGGACTTCTCGGCGTTCCCTTTGGGGGGGGAGGGGAGGGTGGGATCAAAAGATCAGAGGAAAAATGAAGAGCAAATGAAGTTCAAAACCACGCCGGAACGCCGTTCGCTGGTGTCTTCCCAAAAGGGGAATCAAGAAAAATGCTCCAGATGTTTCGTATAACGTCGTAGCGTCGTGGACACGTCAATGTCAAGCAGTTCACAGGAGAGATGGAAGCCGTTTGAGAGAGCAGATAAAAAAAAGTGGAATGGTATTCGACGAAACGCCAGGAGGAGAGGATGTAACACGGTGGTGTTCGTGCCTGGTTCCGTCCGATCTATATATCGTGTCAGCCAAGCGGCGCCTGGACCTGGGTCAAGAGTTAATAGAAAAACAGAGAGGACATTGACGATCCCCCAGCAGGCCCCCAGCAGGGACCCTTGTCCGCGGGGGCCAGCACATCCGAGCGAATGGTGCTCATCAGCAGGGCAAGCCGCAGAAAGAGGAACCTTCGGAAAGCGGATTGGCGGTGTCCAGGCAAGCCAGGCTCACCGGCGGGCGAGTCAAATGGCGAGATTGAACATGACGATGGTGGTACTGTGCAGAGGCCGCTCACCGGCACCGGCGCCCCGGGGGTCGACGTCAGCGGAGCCCTCTTGGGCCGCAAGCCTCGTCCCTGTTCGCCGGGCAACGGAGCCGCCAGCTGGCAGCGTGGGCAGTGCTTTGTGCATGTGCATGTGCATGTTGTGCTTGATGTGCCTGATGTGGGGAAGGATTTATCAAGCCATCTGCCAGGGGAGAGAAGCGACGTGTCGCGGTCGTAGACGGCGAGCGGGGCTTCGTTATGCGCTGGTGGGAGGCCATTGGTGATCGGGGACCGAGTCAAGACGCATGAATGGCTTGGAGGGAGAGACTGGATAAAAACCAAGGAAAATGCGAGCGAGGGGCGGGAGGATGAGAAGTGGGATGTTCGAGTTTCGATGGGGAGTGGGCGACCGGGGTTGTGATGTTTCGGGCGTTGGTCGGTTCAGGCAGATTGGCAAATGTCAAATTGACAGAACGAACGAACAACACTGCCACGGCCACTGACACTGCCACGGCCACGGCCACGAGCCACAGACAGCATTTTGAGACGGGCAGCCACAGGGCTGTTCGCTCTTTCTCGTCTCCCCCAGGCAGCAGTGCCTTGGTCGTGCTTCCCTACACCGACGGTGGTTGGTACCTGGCCAAGCTTGGATGAACCATTCATCTGGCAGAAACAGCCGGCAGCAGGAAGGTTTTCACGAGATTACTCGGGAGATGACCAACACGGAATCAAGGGTCTCTTCGGCACATCCCAACAAGTTCACCGCCCAATGACCTCACCAGTCTCAGTGCTCAGCTCGAACGATAAGGCTCCTAGTTCGCCGGTAGGGTTCAAATTCGCTGTTGGGATCAAAACGCAGACATCCGTTTTGTGGAAAGCATGGCATAGCGGTGTTAGGTCAACAACAACTTCGCAGACTTGGACAAGACACGTGAACACACATCCAATGTCATCATTCTCGTAAGAACACTCTATAAGTATAGTAAAATAGGAGCACAGAATGGTCGTCCTACACGAGAACGCCGTGAATTCACACCAAGAAACCCCCTCCACCCCTCCTGACCGTCAAATCATATTTGCCTCTTCGTGTTACTAGCGATGGCCGTCCTCCTCTTGAAGCTCTCAGCGTAGCCGATTCGGTCATACGTGCCGATACCATACGCCACGAACCCAACGAACGTCCAGATGCCCGTGATGACGAGGCCGACGGGGAAGATCATGATCTGCACACCGGGCAACACGAAGGCGACGGTTCCGTTGCGCAATTCGGCGGTCGCGTTGTTGACGGCTTGCTGTGCTGTGGCAAACTCGGACATGACGACTTCGCGCGAGAAGACACCCGTCAGGAAGGCGGCTTCGTTGGATGAAACGTTGGTGCTGACGCGCTGGCCTGTTGTGTTGGTCGCTGTCAGGGTGAGGACGGGTAGAACGAGCGCCTCGAGTTCGGCCCTGTAGATGCGTCAGTCTCGTTCAAACTGTGGTGCGATCCGGAATGCTCTCCAGAGGCGTCACTCACATGGTCATCTTCTCCTGCATATTAGAGGGGTTGATCTGCCCGACGAACATGTACGACTGCAGCAGATCCATGACCTCTGCCCTCTTGATCTTCGTTGACTGGCGCACACCACCGGCGATCCTGCTCGACTCAACAGGCGACACCGAGGCTCCCGCAAATGAAAGGCCGACCTCGATGTTCTCAGGCGGGATGCCCTGAAATTGGCCCGACGGCTCTGACACCTTAAAAAGGCGGAGATCAGCCTCGAAGACGCCCGTCGCGGGGTCGAGACTCGGCAGGTTGTAGCAGATGCCGGTGCCGGACGGATTCGAGGCCACGTTCAGCTGAGCCAGAGAGTCGCGGCACGCCGATGTCGTCTCCTCCTCCCACGCGTTCATGTCCATAGTGCCGTCAGGGTTAAGAGCCACCTGGCTGTCGGGGTTGGCCTCCTGTCGCTTGGAGAGGTAGCGGTCTGCGACGTCCCGGTAGTGCAGCTCGAGGACATCAGAGGAGCCGACCTGGATGATGGGGTCCATGGCGAGGGGACGAATCTCGGCGCAGGCGCCCGAGACGATGGCCGCGGTGGCCAGAGCCTTGTTCCAAAACATGTTGGGTATAGTGTCGCAGTATTAAATCAATCGGCTCGCTTGCGTCTGTCTGTCGGTCAATCGTGGTCGTTTGGTCTTTGAGGATGCGAAATTGATTAGAAAGACGATCCGGCCGGCGGCGAAGAAGTGAAAAGATGGTTCAAAAGAGCGTAGTGCCGAATCGCACGGGTGTTGGCACGCACTCTCGAACGAGCGGTAGTCGACGTCCAGTTGTCGTTCGTCTTTTCTTGTTTGTCGTCGGTTGTGGTTTGGTCGGTTGGTCGTTGGGGGGGGAGGGGGGAAGCGATCGTCGGTCTGCCTGAGTCGAGTCGAGGGAAGAAGTGAACAAGAGGGTCCAGCCCGCAGGTGGGAATGGGAACAACTGTTCGTTTAGTGTCCAGCGGATCCAAGCCGTGAAGCGAAAGCAGGAACAGGCAATCGGTAGAGAGATGGGGAAAGATGTGGCGGAGAAGAGATTAAACAACGATGGCCACCGGGGCTGGCCGACAACGGCAGGGGGAGAGTGGTCTTGGGGAGTTGCTGGGCACGATAGACCTGGGCCTCAGGAGAATTGTGTCATGCAGTGCCAATCCTGACAACCGGGAGGTAGGAGGTGGGATCGATGGACGGGTAGGATGATTAATGGCGTGACTTTGGGGACCGTGGCAGGGCTGGCGGAACAGAAGGTGAAGCAGAATCGAGCGATTCGCAAGGTTCGTGAACGTCGTGAAGGCCCAGCACGAGAAGTTCAGAGGAGGTCGGAGAGGGCGAAGGGACGTGATACTGCCCGCTGGTAGGCCGGCGAAGACGTCGAACGCGGCAAGTGGAGAAAGATGCGTGGAAACTCCATCGCGGCAGATGGACACAAGAGGAAAAGCGTGTCTTGGTTGGTCGAGGCCAGGAGGGCGATGCGTCGGTCAAGTCGGATCGCCTGGCGATGTAACGAGCGACGTTCGAGGATGGGTCGAGAGTTTGGGCCCTTGGGACGGAGAAAGACCTCTGATTGGGAGCAATGGCGTCCTTGGTGACCGGCCAGGGGGGATCCTTCAGGGCGCCCAAGCCCTTTTTCAGGGGCGTGTTTCATCTTCTGCTCGCACTTGCCCCGCTGCTTTGGTGCTTTCCTTCTCTTTGACAGCTTGACCTTTTGACCGAGCTCACCGAGGTGAGAGATCAACCTCGCCGAGACCCGCTTTTGTCCGGATTGCCCGCCTGAATCCCTCCCTTCTCTCAGATCTCCATGGTGGGTGGACTGTGCTGGTTGCCGAGCCGGGTTGCTGGAAATAAACTCGACGACCCTGCCATGTTCGCTTCAGCGGAAACATCATCCAGCTTCATCAACGGCTGTCCGGCATCCACGTTAGGTATCATATTCATGGCTATCGGCAGCTGGACTGTTGGAAACATCAGCTCAACGAGCCCGCAGTGTTCATTTGAAAGGAAACATCATCGAGCTTCATCAATGGCTTTTCGGCGTTCAGATCAGGCTTCATGGTTGCTGGCCGAGCCGACCCGCTGGAAATACCAACTCTAGGACCCCGCCATGCCCGCTTCAAACAGACGCATCATCGAGTTCCGTTAACGGCTATGCGGCACCTACGCCAGGCATCGTAGCATTTCGTCTCTAATACTTGCCGCTCTTTTACGGCCTCAGATAGGCATAGGTACACACACACGCACTGCCATTTAACTGCACAGAGTGGGCTTACGGAGGAGTATGGAGGCCACACCCAGAGAGCACTTAGAAGCTACTGTTTGATATGCTCGGCCGCTCATAGTTCCTACCCACGCACCTAACTGCAGGCTGCGGCAAAGCAGGATCTAACCCATCTCGGGAGAGGAAGTGCTTCCCAAGATCGCAGTTTTGACATCACCTGGGTATTTTTCTCACGAGATGAAAGATAGAGTCAAACATCATGAATCTCAGACTGCAAAGATGTCGTAAAAAATTGACTCCATCGCTATTTACATCACAATAATATACTAAGGATGGATTGGTGATACCCAGGTGATGTTTAGCCAAAGTCGATGACATGCTCCCTACTTGGACATCACCTGGACATCTAAGTATAAACCACTTGTTAGAGGATATGCTCTAATTTGGCCCAAAAAGGCGGCCATTCTTCAGACGTACGGCAACTACATCAAACAACACCACCACGAACAACGCTTTAGTGTCAAGGAGGCAGCAAGACGTCTTGAAGAGGCTCTCAAAAAGCTCATCCATTTCACCCGACAACACTTTTATGACGGGACGCCCGCGTCTATTGTCAAGAGGGGGGTTTGGCAATGAGTGAAGGACAAGCAATGAGTCTGTCGGTAGGTAGCTGTAGAGACGTAGAATAATCGATGCCCTCCTTCTCCTTGTCTGGGCCTCTGGCCGCATATATATATACATGATTCTGCCAACGCTCGGCCCCTGATCTGCCGGTGACCCCCAGGGTCCAAGCCCCCTGGCCCGTGGTCATCCGTGGTCATGACATCTATACAGCAGTCAATAAGGAACGGGTGATTCCCCGAGGTGCCTATTCGGAGGTGTATCGCGAGGGACTTGCTGAAGATGACGTGATGTGATCTTGGTGCTTCTTCAGTTGTAGTGGAAAATTGAAAGGTACGTCCGGATGGAAGTCATGTTGGATTTCTTTCTGTCATATGTCGGATGTGCGGGTTTGTCATAATCACGTGGCCAACCAAGTCGAGATATTTTAAGAGGGCGATATTTAGCTTCCATACCCCTCTAAGATGTAGAATGGTGGACTCAGTCCTCCCCCGACTAGGGAGTAGGCTCTTCGAGGTTTGTGTAGTCCTACTAGGCCACCTCGACTCGAATGGCGCCTCTGTAACGCTGCCTGTAGCTCGATGCACACGTGTCTCACGGTCCCATGCCAATACGTGCGACATGCGCTGAAGGCTAGGCTTGACAATCACAGTGACTCTTTCTTCGGCACAGGATCATTGACGACTATTCGGCATTTACATTAGGTATCATGACTATTAGTACACACGAATAAATATTGACAAGAAAGTAGGTCATAAACAGACTCCATACCCAGAAGCTCCTCCACCAGTATCATATTACTCCTTCGAGAAACCCTGTGTCCGCCGCACCACCATGTCAATGAGGGTATCATACGACTCATTGCTCTCCGCAGAGTCAAACGAAGTACGCCTGTCCTTTACAAACTTGGGCCACGTATTCGTCAGCACCAGGTACTTGATGCTCGTCTCGGCACAGTCGAACACAGTCTCGTCGAACTCATCAGGGATATCACCCCAGTAGTACGCCCCCTCGCCAATGGTCGATCCCGTGTCCGACACGGAGTCAGCCGCCGCTCCAATGATGCCCTTCTCGCTCGACATGGACACCGACTCGGCTCCCTTGGGCGCAGCCCAGTCGTCGAACGGCGTGGCCGTCGGCGTCGGCGTCTTTTCACCGTGCACCGCCCGCGCAGCCTGTTCGAAGACGGCCTCTATCCGGCGCAGATCGCACGAGGAGATGTTGATGCTGAACTCGGCGTCGCGCTGGCTGACAAACTCGGTGTAGATGCGCAGCGCCTGGTTGAACTGCTCGCGAAGGCGGTCCTGCTGATTCGTCACACAGGGTTCGATCGACGGGCTCTGGCGGCCGTTGAGAGTGGGTGCGGGAACGTTCTCGGCGCGCATGGACGTCTTCCAGTTGGATACGCTCGTCAGGAAGGCAATGTTCTCGCCTGAGAAGTCCTTGAGTGCGGAGAAGTGCTGCAGGGGGGCCGGGTTCTTCTTGAGGGCATACTCGAGCGCGTCCATCGTCAGGAGGCCGCCGGCGATGGCCGCGGCGTCAAAGGAGCCGCCCTTTTCGACCTCGGACATGGCCTTCCACGAGACGAAGCCATCTTTGCCGCTGGCCTTGGTGGAACCTGAGACGAACGACTTGCCGGCGCCGGTGGTGTTCTTCTTGCCAGTCTCCCAGAGGGCGATGAGCTCCAGCGTCTCCTGGCGGAGCGACTGGTGGCGGAGAACCTGCCAGCAGGGAAGGAAGATTGTGAAGATTTCGAGCAGCATAATGGACACGGCGATCCTGCGAGTGAGGTTAGCAGTGTTTTTTTTTTCATCATCTGGACCATTCAAACTTACCATTGAGGCGGGATGAAGTACTTGTTGACGACCGCCATGGCATCAACGTTCAGCGCAACGAGCCACATGGGCGCGGCGTGCAGACTGGACAAGCAGCACGCGACGGTCTGGAAACGCCACCCTTGAGTATCGTGGATGCCTCGTGACTGCCAGAGGATATAGGGCGCGACGATCCAGGCCCAGAAGATCTGCCAGAAGACAGAGGGCCACCACTCCCAGCCGCGAGTGCGCTCCCGAGAGATCTCCTCAGGGGTGCCGTTGACTTCAGTGCCGGCAACGCCAAAGGAAGGATGGAATTTGTAGGAGACGAGGTACATGACAAGGGTCAGGAAGAACTGTTCTGGTTAGCTGGAAAGCACAAGCGTCATGCCAAAGCCACTTCATACCTGGAAGGTCATGCCAGCGCACACGACAGTCATCATCTTGGTGGTGTAGTCCGAAGCTCGGAACTTGGCAACTAGCGGCCATCGTGAAGTCTTCTCAACGGTCTTCTTCACACGCCCCACCTGAGCATACTTCATCTGTGCCTTGGCAACATGGAGGAAGCGGCTGTTTGAAGCGTGGAACAAAGCAATACCAAAAGGGAGGTAGATACCCATGATCCAGAACTCCACACCGTTGGGCATCAGGTGGCCATAACTGGTGCCGAGCTGGCAGGCGATCCAGTACAGGTGAAGACAGACAACGGCGCCGAACGAGAGGGGCAGGCCTCTGATGCGCAGGATGGGCATGTCTCGCCTTGCCCACAGGAAGGCCATGCCGCCGAGCAACAGTGCGGTCCACAGCGACGCAAAGGCCGTCCAGAAGATAGCAACCCCATCGAAGACCATGTGTTTGGGCGCCATGGTTGAGGTGTCGTTGTCGCGCAGACAGGACAAACGCGTGCTGATTAAATAAAAGGGTTGGAAAAAAAGGGTCGAGTGAAGTGTGCGGCGGGCGTTATTACAGTTAAGGAGCAGAGTCGTTGGAAGGAATGTGTGTTTGGCGCGACCTCTGAGTCCCGGGCATCCTTTGAAAAGCGCCGACGACAGGAAGCTTATATCACCACGACGTTCAAACATAAACATGCCAGCCCCTCGCGGACGGCCGAGTTTTTCTCCACGCGATTAACGCTCCCTCTTGGAAAGCCCACCCCTCGCGTGTCTTGCACGGTCACCCATCACATCCAATAGCTCAGCAAACCTTGCGGTGCCGATCACGACCAAGTGACTGATGGGTGGTGGTGGTGGGCTCTGGCTGTGAGGCTCCGATGGGCCACCAGTGACAGTGACGCAAGGGCCGAAGACATGGCGCCGGCGCCTTGGCGGTGCGGTTGCGGCGTTGCTTCTTCTGAAATGATAATCATCCTGTTCCCCCGGCGAGGGGGCAGGCAATCAGGACAGGGCTGGCTGGGCTTGGGCTGGCTGGGCATGGGCTGGCTTAGTCTGTTCGGCGAGGGCATGCGGCGACCGTTCGCTAGGCAGGGCCTGCAGACATGGTCGGGGAGCCGAGTCCGGCGTGTGATGACCTGTCGTGCGGGATGACAAGCTGTGAGATGACAAGTCGTGAGGTGACCGGTCGAGATGACCGGTCGAGATGACCGGTCAAGAGATGACCGGTCGACAGATCGACGGTTCTCCATCCATCCATCCATCGGATCGAGCTGAACCCAAATGCTCAACCTGCGAGAATCGATAGCCGACAGCGGTCCATGCTCTGCTGCACTACAACGCAGCTATACCGGGGAGCGGGAAAAGGTGAAGCGGGAACGGGAACAGGTGAAGCGGGAACGGGAACAGGCACTGGGGAAGAACGGGAAATTGATACCATCACAAACCGTCTTGGCCCTGACCCAAAGCTCCCAAAGCTGATGGCGATCACAGCAGTCTTGACAGCTCAATTGAGTCACGCACACGAGGAAACATTTCGATATGGGCAATGATCTTCAACGGCACTTGGAAGTCTCAGCCAGTCGTCACGTAATTCGGTGCAACAGTCACAAGCGCCGTGAGACAACCCACTCACTGTTGGTGGTTTATCATCACAAACAATGTTCCCCCCTCTGCATAAGATTCTTGGTCGTCCTGTGCCTCTCTTCGATCGGGGAGCACGCCACGAAACGCCGAAAGATGGGCGCCATCCATTGAAATCATCCGACGCCATAGTCCCGAGAACCTAGGTATTCCTTTTGCTTTTTTTTGTTTGTATGTGGGAGAAAAGCTTTAGGATCGTCGTCTCCCATCGAACAAGCAAATCCGGCACTTGCCCTCGCCGGAGGTCGCACTAACGGGAACTCGCGGCCAAGCACAGATGATGGTATGGGGATGATGATGGATGAGGTATGGCCCGGCTGGGGGATGAGCGGGTGATCCTCGAGCCGTGAGCCGCTCTCCCAGTATCCCAGTATCCCAGCTTGCCCAGTATCCCAGCACCCAGTATCCCAGTATCCCAGTATCCCAGTATCCCAGCACCCAGTATCCCAGTCTCCCAGATTTCTCTCGCCCTGCCCCATCTATGGCAGGCTATAGGGGTCACTGTTGCAAAACCCCCAAAATCACTGCGAAGGTGCCAAATTGGGTTAGCGGTGTTGCGAAGCGGCCCCGCAGTACATTGACGTTTGTACCTCCGCTTGAATTCCTTGATTTTTTGGGCGGCTCGGAAGAGCGGTCACGGCAGCGGGTCCGCAGCGGACCAGCAGAGGGCATTTAAGTTCCATTCAAGGCGACATGCAGCATCATGTGACAGTCAGATTGGATACGAATACTGTTCAATAATCCTCATTCTCTTCCTCCACTTCCTCCTCTTCCTCC